>JAOXJM010000001.1:54404373-54416942 GCA_026413425.1 Tringa solitaria
GGGAAGTGTTTTTTGTGGGTTTGTTTTTTTTTAAAAAAAAAAAAACCTGAAACTGTTTAAGCGCAAGTTTTACATCCCACCAAAATAAGATTCAGTGAAGGCTGTCAAAGAGTTGGCACAATGAAAAACAGGTTTTTGTTTTGTCTTTTATACTACAAAGTACGTTTTTCTTCTGACTATGGAATGAATGCCTAGATCTCATAGTTGGTTTTTGTTGTTTTGGGACCCTTTTTTTTTTCCCCCTTAACTCTTTCAAAAGGACATGATCTGGCAATAGAAACTTACTCTTTGGGCTGTGAAGGTGTGTATCACTGTTGTAATTTTATCTTAAGTTCTCTTACAGCACAAAACTAGATAACAATTCAGTATTACATTTGATATACAGCTTTCATCACATGAAGCAATTTTTCTTCCCTCTTACATGAGACAACAGCTAGTTAACATAGTTTGTTATCATTCAAGTATTATGCCTTCAACAGAGGACTGATGAGATTTTACAGCTGGGATTCACTAAATAGTGTTCCACCCCCAGTGATTCTTTGGAAATCAACAGTCCAAAAGTTGCCAGAGTTTTCCTGGGTTAAACTAGTCACCTAACCTTCAACAAAAAGGTCTTGAAGATCCTAACCAACTCATTGCCACTTAGAAGCATGACCAAGTTCAAGACCAAATACTGCTGAGATGTGTCCAAATGTACTTGGAACCAAAGGGGAAGTAACCTTTTGGTTGGCAGCCACAGCAGCTTTACGTGAACTGAGGTAGTAGCATACACTCTCCAGACAAACAGATCACACAAGTAATTCTCCAAATCTCAAGAAGAACAGATATGTCCTCCTTTTGTTATAATTCAGTATTTCCAAGTTAATGCTTTGGTTCTAATGATCAGTCAAAACCATTCTTCAGTGCACTTACAAAACTTTTTTGGAGTACTGACTTATACGCACAAAGCTGCTGATCCCTAGCTTTTATCTAGTATTATGTATAATGGATATCTCACTCCAAATGTATAATGGTGTTGCAGCATATTCTCACACTTTTAAGAGACAGCCTGTAAGTCATGGAGGACCATATATACGTAATAAAAGGAATAAGAACTATATTGTTGCAGATCATGGTTGTACTTAAGGTCAAGATTCCAACGTAGACAACAATAGACAACAATAAAGTCAGGACCTGCCATGCCACGCAGAAATACAGTAAATACTGTATCACTAAAATATCTTATTTTATAAAGCTACTATTCCATATTTGTTGTTTATAGGGTAACTACAGATTATGAAAAACTAAAATCTGGTGAAACAGCAGTGCTAAATTTTAAGCCAGGTGTTTCACAATAAAAAGTGCTTAAATAAACTTACCATGTTAGGTGGATAATTAAAACATCAACTTTGGCATGCATTTTAAGATACACTGTTTACAACAGACAAACTAACATAAACTTCTTCCCTCCCCTCCTTTTGTATGAGGATTTAAACACTGATAAGTTACTTTGAAAAATTAAATCAAATCAGCTGTCTCCTCTAAACAGCATTTAGAATCAGATGCACACCACCATTCGTAGGATGGAGTGATATTTCTAAGATGTAGACATGACAATGAAGAGAGCAATTTTGTTAACAGACCATGCCCTCCTGTTCTCCAGCTTGCACCTGCGGTTAAGGCAGAAAGGTAGGGAATCAGGTCTCATTAAAGTCTCAATGAAGATGAGAGACTGCAGACTCTGCTCAAGAAACTAGGTAAATCACAAGTGCATTAAGTCCTCTCCTTCCTGCATTGCTACAGACATTCTGAAAGCAAAAACATGAGATTTGCAGTCATGAAATGAGTGAATAAATGAAAGGTGGGGGCTTTACTACAGAATTTGATACATTCTCAATCAATAAAGAAAATCAAACTCTATTTTAGTGCAGTTTGCTCAAAAAAAAGAGATATGCTAGACCTGATACCTACTTTTAAACTAGCAAGACTTCAGGGCATTGAAAAAAGACTGACTCTGTGTGCTTAACACATTTGAAAGTTCCACAAGACTCTTTGCAGAGCCTGGTACAGAAGTGCTTGCCAGATGCCTACTTCTCACCCTTCTTACTGCAACCAATTGGCCATCATTTTCATTAGTCATTTTCCATTCAAAAGCAAGATCGATAAATTATTATTCAAAACATCACAACTCAATACTTCATGTCATGACTCATGTAACTAATTAAGATATAAGCTGAAACTATTCATTGGCACACAGAATGAAAACAAGAGAATTGTAAAGAAACTGTGTGTAGGAAACAGGAAAAACAAAAACACCACCACAGAACAAGTGCAAGACATGTACTTGTTTTGAACTACAAGAAACTAATAATAATCCTCCCTCATGAAGTTACTTAAGCAGCCAAAAAATTCAAGGCCTCTCTAAACTTGTCTCCTCCTATAATCACTTGAGCTCTGAGAACATAAAGAAGATGTGATCATTGTGATCTGACATTCCAAGAAAATCATTAACTAAGATCTCAAAATGGCAGAAAGGACTAAATACTCTCACCAACACGTGCACTGTCAACAACCACCATTTGCACTCTTCATTACCCAAAACATTATTTTTGCTTATCTACAATTGTGAATTCTTTATTCATATGAAAGCTGACCACTGTCCTGAATTAACAGTATTATCCCAACATTCTCTGCAATCCAGTGGTTTGCTATTTGCCCAAGATACTGTCAAAAACAGTGGGGGGAAGACACGGTCAACCAACACATAACAGCAAGTAAAAGCTGCATTGCTATACACTTTCCTAAATTTCAAATACTTAAAATTGCTGTTGTGTTTTTGAATAACAATTAACTGCAGAACTCTTGATTTGACATGAGCTGTGCACTCTTCTTTCCCCGTGAAGAACAAAGTCTTAAACAATTATTCTAGCGGCCAGCATTAAACTTCTAAGCTTATTATATCTCAGGCCTACATTTTATGATATGATTGAATACGTATCAAAGAAAATTCCTTCTGTTTTAGTAATCTCCTAGGAAAACATGTACAATACACTTCAGAAAGCTCATAAAAATCAGTTTCCAAATACAGCAAAGACAAAACCTCAGCCCTTTTTTTCATGTCTACAAAACCAATGTATCAGTACAGAATGTGTGTACAGAATTGTATATGCACCTCACTATTTCAAAGCTTGCCACATCACAAACCTTTTAATTTCTAATTTCTCCCCATGTTTTTAATTACTTGCTTCCATTAACCAATATGATAGAGAGATACAAGTATTTCTAAGTAAACATGTCAATACTTCTTTTTGCTCGTACAGTGGTTTTTGGAGGTGGGAGTGGTGGTGTTAGGTTTTTAGTATTCTTAACTTGGTTTTTGGCAAGCTATGTTTGGAAAGGTAAAGACAGCTGTCAGTTCTCCATAGTAAGCATTATCAGGAAGGATATTAGAAGTTCAATCAAGAGCTTTGCATGGTCACAGAAAACTGCTACTGCCTAATGATAAACACATCTTTAAAAAGAGACCACTCCAAGGATAAACTAGGTTAAGACCATAGTTAACACTAGAAATACTATTGTTTATTCATGTTTTTGCTAAAAATAAGAACTAAAGCAGAAAGTTACTGCAATCCATGGAACAAAGCCATAAAAAGTTAACGGCAACTGCATTACAATAAAGTGCTGTCACCCTAAATCACACACCTTCCTGATCCAAATGGGAAAACACAAGCCTTCACTAACCACAGTAGTGCATCGTAACTGTAATCTGTGCAGATGTCCCAGGACACACATATACTGGTAACTCACAAAAAAAAAATAGAAATGTCTCTTCTTCATTCCAAAAGAAATGGAAAATTGTGGAGAACAGCATTCTGCAGGCCATATCACCACACCTGTTTAACAGCCTATTAAAAATTACCTAGCCACAGTAGTTAGGAGGTAGAAACATAAACTCTAGGAAATAGTCCATTAATAGGCAGCGATGATTGCCACCTCTCACATTTAATAATCTGATAAGCTATTTTTGATTCATCCATTTTTATAGTCCTGATATTGTACACTGTTCCCTAGCCACATTTTTAAAAAGTTAACTTTATTTCATGCCTTCTGGATATAAAGCATAGATTAAACCACCTAGTCTAGACATGAAACTCTTGCTAATTGCTAAATAAACAGTCATTTCCTTATTTCTTAAGCAAAGACATTATAAAGTTTAAGTGAAAACTGTTCACTGTATCCTCAGGCATTTGTCTAAACTAAGGATAGCCTCCCACCAGGGAAAGAATTTCTTTTAACTACGCTGTTATTTCTGTGGAATTGGTGTCTGCCCAAGCTCAGCAGTCACTCATCTGAGAGCTTTTCCTATTTGTATGGAGTGCAAGAGACACGATTTTTGAAACTTTGATTGAGGGTTATCATTCCTTGTCTCTTTCCAGGAATGATAATTTACAGCTTAAGTGATGAATTTTACTTGCTGCTTATGTCACTCACAGATACATAACCAGATCAATTTCTTACTTCAATCCCAATTAAATGGCTCTTGCTTTTTAATACAGTGGCTTAAGACAACTTAGAAATTTTTTAAAAAATAGTAAATAATCAGAGGACTGGATAAGTGTCTCACTTGAAAACTCTAGTGTCCATTCATCCTCAAAAAGCAAGAAGGAAATATTTTTAAATTAACTATAGATTACTATCAAAAGAAGAACTGTTTATTTTAATCTAAGTTAGCTCTATAATATTTGTGTTCCAGAAAGCTTCGATTCCTTCACAACACGGAAATTCACATCAGAAAGTTGCTTCAACATACAAAAACTCTAAGATACCAGGAACTTGCAAACCACTGAACTGCCATCTAAGAGATTACAAAACTGCACTACCACAATGGTACACAGAAAATAAAAATGTAAACTCACATGGAAAAAACTGAGGTGGAAATTACAGTGATATAAGTGAAATTTACTGTTTAACACATTTTTAAAGTTCCAAGACTAAGATGATTTGTCCTGTTAAAATCTCAACCCACATAATGTTTGCTACTTCTAGGTAATTTTTGCCTTGTTGCATTATGTAAGATTAATAGCGCATTTTTAATGAAAACCACGCATTTCTCATGTTCAGCAATGATGTCATAAGACACAAAGAAATGCACAAACTTTAGAGATTATAATTTTCAGAGTAATATTGTGAGTGGTTAAAAATATACATGTTCTTTCCACATCAGTCCTAACAGAGAAAATAGCTACATCAAAACCATTTAAAGCATTCAGCATATAGATTCTTGTAAGTTCTGCAGGTTTCTAGCAACAAAAATAATTTTTACCTCTGCTGACAGTAGATCTTAAGACTCCTCCTATCTTTAATTAACAGCTACCTCTTTCTATCTACAACTGATGAATTTTGTAAAATGTGGAACAGAGCAGTTTAATGTTTTAGACACTATGCAAAAACTCTGTATGATATATGACAGGTATGTAAGATATTCACTGTTCCACAAAAAACTACACTTCTATTCAGTTAAACCTTCTCTCTATCCTCTTTAGGAAAGGTGCCTCTGCATAAAGACAGGTCAACTCTTCACTGCTATATAAAGTTGAAGGTTAAAATGCATAAGCTGATGTGGGAGACTATTTCCTGCTGAAAGAAAAGCCCTTTAAACACTACAACTTCAAATCTAATTTGTCAGCTTATTGATGCTTCCATGCATACTGCCAGTGCAAACTATCTACCTTTCTATGAAGCCACTGTATTGAAAAAACCTAGCAAAAAGGTTAGCGTGACATTATAGTAAACGTGATACAGAATTCAATCACTCAGATAAAATTCAAAATTTCATGTGAAGAACCAGACCTTTAGGCTTTAATCTAATTCATCTGCTGTGCTGGAAGCGCCAGCTGAACTTATAGTAGTCAGTAATTGTAACTGATACGTAGCTGACTTAGACGGGGAAGTGTACCAAGAGTCACCAACTTTTTCTTATGCTCTTCCTAAACAATATTTAAAAAAAACAACAACATTGGGCACCAATGGAAACTATATCCTTAGTTAAACCAGCCTTTGATAAGCTTGCTGTTAACTAACACAGTTTTAAAGATGGGAAGGAGAACTTCATTCTGTCACCGAAACTATTTCTACCAACTTAAATCATGAGGCAACAGAGCTCAGAATGAAACACTCTCAGATGGTCCTCCCACCCAACACCGCAAGAATCTAGTCCATAAGGCTGTTTCGGGTAGTGACAGGGCAGAAATTCTAGTCTAAACTCAGCCACTCATTGCTATATGGTTACGGTACTTCTGTCAGACCTGTTAGGAAGAACTATACAATTTAATTACAACATATTACCAGCTATAATAGGTGAATAAAGCAAGAACTGCCACAACAATATCAATCTCTAAAGTGCTCCAGGATTGTGCAACAAACCTGACAGACATCCAGTTTTAAATGTCCTCTGAAGCCACAACCAAAGGGAATTGGAACTTGTAAACTCTCAAAGACCTGAAACCGAAAGGGAAACTCAGAAAGTGCTTTCAATCTGGCTCGGTTAGCAGGATGCATAAAGAAGGAGAGCAACTAAAAAAGTAGACCACTGTAATGCTCAAATTAATTACTCTGATTTTTGTTAATTACCAATGAAAAGTTTTAGATGCAGCCTCAAAGTGCACAACACTCATTGCGAGATACAGTCACGCTGCACACGCCATGAGACATTAGGACACTGTTGCAGAGTGGGGGCTAAGATAGAAAAGAGGGCTCAGGTGCTTCAACCCCTCAGAAGTGAAATATTTTATTGTTAAGTTTCCAATACTTGGATTTCTCTTTGGAACTACTCAGTGGTTTTGTTATTTTCAAAAGACAAAATGAGAATTACTTTCTGGTAAAACACTGAACTGTTGTTTGTTTGTTTGGGGTTTTTTAGTTTGTTTTTTGCTAGCTCGGTTTCATGTTAGCAATTTAGGAAAATATCCTTACTATACATTTGATAGGGCCTGTACCTTCGGAAGAAACGGCACACAGATAAAGCAAACGTACCTGAGGAAAACACCCCAAACTCTACTGCCAGAGCTTGGGACTAATGACATTTTGCCTGGAAGAAGAAAGTCCCTTTTACTTTGAAAACAGATTTAATAATCCCTGCCAAGTTTTTTAACATTACAGAAAAAGTAATTCATAATGACAACGTTCATTCCATAATAATATTTTAGATCAAAACCTTGTCCCTAAAGGGAACTCTGCAAATAACCAAAATTGTCCATCATTCAATAAAAGCCACTCAAAGCTAAGTTTTTACTCCAGGAAGGAAGAAAACACCAGTCAGCAAAACTACAGCAGGTTTTTTTATTCATTCACACTGCACTGAAGGATAACAATGTTTAAAGCCTGATTAAAAGCTCCACAAGTGTTATATATAGAATGTGATAGGTTTAATAATGAGTTAACTTCAGGAAGATTGCCTCTGCACAAGGTTTTTACTTCTTCAAACTTTAAAACTTCAAAGAAAATCATGTACTTTTCAGGGAATATTTTTTAATAGCATTTTTATTTCTCAAGGTAGCTTGCAGAGCAGCTTTTAAGCCCCGAATTCCTCAGCAAAAGCCGTTGGTCTGACCTCAAGACATTGCACTATGATTTGTTACAATTTAAGGCCCAACTACATTAACCACACTCCTTGGTAAGTGGAAATCCACAACTGCTGAATTTAAGTTTTAACACAGAACTTCTAGCACTTGAAATTTTGAGGAAGGTGAAATACACAATTCCACCTTTTTACCCACATTATAATTTTAGTTAAATCAACTTTGTTCCCATAAAGCCATAAAGGAAAAAGAAAGCATCATTCCATTTGCAATTCAATACAGCTGTGTACAACTGGCTTCAGCCCCTGGCCACAAGCCAGGAACTTCTGAGTTCAAGTCTGGCTCTGCCACTGACTTTCTGTGTGGCCTTCGAAAAGCCTCTAAAATTTCTCTGCTGCTTCTCTTCAGTCTGCACTCTAACCTTATGGAATGGCACTTGCTTTATTTGTGCAGGCTTTTCCCAAACAAAGAACTTGAATTGACTTTTGCGACCAATTTGTACTATGCCTTTAATGGCTAAGGCCCATAAAGAAGTCTACCAGGTACCAGTTGACGTGGAGTTTTTAACTGCATTAACTGCCAACATGCATGTATTACATATATGCATATACATAGAGATACGACACACACAAAAAAAATCAAAATATGTAGGAAGTTGGAAAACAGATAATTATTTTGAAGTTTGTTAAAAAACAGGACGAAAAAATGAAGTTATCTGCTATAATTAAACTTAAAATGCAGAACAACCTACAGCCTTATTCTTATTAACCCACTGAGGCAGTGACGAATTCTGTCTTTAAAAGCTCAAGATTAAACGCACAGAGAACGCAATGCTCACGCTTAAACAATTATAGCAACTAGTACTTTAGAATATTACTTTATCAATAGAAAAATGGCCTAGGAATGTGAGGGGGGAAAGGATTTAAGCTTAACCAAGTTACCTAGCACTACCTGAAACATCATTTAAAAGAGAACTTTTCTTAAGAAAAGTTTATGTAACTACCCTTGATCTTTAAGCTGACTATATAATTCCAAGTCAACTTTGAAGACTTTCACTTCACATTATCTACAGTGAAACAGAATGTAATAGAGACTGACTAAAGCTAACCTCAGCTTTTGCTGAGCTCCAATGATCCAACCACACAAATACAGCTCATCACCTTTAAAAAAGTATACGCTTCCTGCTTTTAAATCCACCACTGGGGAAAAAAAAAAATTGGCCCCAAAACTTTATCAAGACTGGCTGGCTTTCCAAAAGCTAACCTGTTCAGTTATTCATGGCCTAACACAGAGAGGTAGCTCAAAGAACTAAGAAACCATAGCTTTATGCTACATTAAGCTGCTATTTTAAGTCCTAGACTCACCAAGTTTAGCCTCCACCTGCTTTTGCCTTTTTCACCTTGTTTTACCTAAAAACTGGTAAGAATAAACTTCCTAGTTTTTCTGTATCTGGACACAGAGTTTATTTGTAGGAAGTGGTAAATGTAAAGCAGAACATTCCTGATTAACAATACATGAGAGTAAATTAATTTAGAATACTGTATTATTTTGTGATAATAACAGTCGCTCAAGGACTTAATCAGAAACAGCCGTTTCAGAACAACTACCGTGCAAAGATGTGGTTAAATGCAAATTCAGACAGCTTCTTTACAAGGAGGACTAAACTGGTTCAAACTGCTGAAAAATTACCTGCATATAAGACCTAGCATTCTCCCATTCCAGGTCATTTACTAAATTTTTCCACTGTAACTCAGTGGTTTCCAAAACATATTTGCTGATTAAACCCTGGAAAGTCAGAGAAATACCAGCATGAAGTACATCTAAACAACTTATTTTAAAGATTAAATCTTCACCCGGATGAGATTTTGTTTTTAGCTTCCTACATCACACAGCCATCAGTGTGTTTCCATCAGATGAAGCAGTCATGAATAGTACAGTAAGGCCAGTATATTGGTTAGCGAGCATTCCTGCCAGGGTAATCTAGATCTGCTCTGAACAGGATTATGGGACACAGGTAAAGACAAAATAAAACAATAATAACTCTAATGCTTATCCACTTTCTCTCAGCATTGTTTGGTCTGCTTGAGATGTATCGAATAGATATCGAATAGCATTACCTGCAAAAGAATGGAAAATTTATTTCACTGTGTAACACAACTCTATTTAATTTAAAATTCCTATTAATATTGCTATAACTGAATACCGTAGCACCAACTGGAGCATTCTTTTACACTAGGTTCAAAAAACCTTTTAGGGTTTTACTTCAGGTTAACCAAGTATTCTTAAAAGCAATTTGATTTCAACCAGTGCACATGAGCTCGTAATCACATCCACAAACTGAAACAGAGCTACATAGAGAATGTATAACCTAAATAGGATATCCTCCATTTATGCACTGCATTTTTAAGCCAGTTTTTAATTATTTTTTTTTTTTTTAGTATCTACCACAGATGCTCCTTTGAATAGAACAGTGGGGCAATAGCACTAATAGTACCCAAGCCTAACAGAATAGGAAAGGTCTATTTATATAGTCTTAACCAGAATACAGGAAAATATATTTTTAAATATTCACATGAGGATCTAACTACTATTTTCTATTTTGCAGCTTTTGATGCACATATATATATAAGCTATCTCAGCTAAGTTTTAGCTCTTTCTGCCCTCCCCTCCCTTGCATATAGAAGGTATCAATTTTCATTTTTACTGTTCTCAAACTCCCTCCAGTCAGAGGTAAAATAGCCTGGAAAAAAAATATAATTCAGCAAGAGTCACAGGATTAGAATTTCCAAGCATTAAAATACCAAAAATCACTTCTATGTTTTGATCAAATCATCCTCTCTATGAATTGTTCAGCAAAAGACTGAGCATAAACATGCTGTATATTTAGCTGGCAAAGTGATGTATCAGAATATCTCAGTCTCACTTTAGTTGATGAAGTAAGTTCTCAGTAGTAGTCACCCTCTTGCCAAAGAAAGCTGTTTTGTAGACAAGTATATCTAGAGTATCAACACTGAATTGGAACCATGTGTTTTAAATCAGACCCTGAATCAAGCATGATTGCCCAACTAAAATTATATACAATTAAAAATATAAATGCTCACACAGAAGCTGCAACAAGAACATGAACGCTGCTCCATTAGGACTCTAATATTAAGCTGCAATGTCTTTTACTACAAACAGTAAATTTAAACCAGGAGAAAAAAACGTGGAAGAAACACAGAAGACTTATTTTAAGGAAGATTTAAGTGACCGGACACTGCATCCTGGAGAACCAGATGGCTGAACCATGATGACAACACATCCATGTATATTTGCCACAGAGCACATGTAAAATGGAACAACTGAGCTCAACTCTAATTAATGGTTAAGTGGCATTAACAGAATATGTATTTAACTTTACTGGTTTTGTATAGGTCAACTAGCTCCAAAAGCTCAAAATCTAAAAAACACTATGGTGTGTACATGCTTAAAAAAAAAATTCCAGCAGTCTCACTGTAGTTGAGGTTTTGCATGTTCTCACATACACGGTAGCTCTGCCCAACAGCCATTGTGAAATTACAGGGGAACTGCAGTTTATGATTGTGCTGTTTAACAAATGCCATGCTTAAAAAAGGAAAAAAAAAATAATACTGAAAATACTAGAAGTAATTTTTCCATTGTTTCATTTTTCTCAGAAAATACTTCTCCTCTGATTCAAAAATGAAGACAATGTTCAGCTCTAGTTCAAATCAGCTTTTGGGTTCAGCTGTTATACCCATATCTGTACTTCAGGAAGCCTTAACTCTGCACCTACAAAGAAGACTGGGAAAGATGAGCACTCTACCCTTATTTCATAATTTAACCATGTACAGCCGAGTTTTGCATATCCTCAAGGAATTAAAAGAATGGCCACTTTCATTCATGCCTTTCTGCTTTTTAGTTGCTGAAATAACTATCCTGCTCAAAGCACGTTCAACTATGATGGAGCTCAGTGTCAAAAATAATGGTTTTCTGACACAAATTAAACTACTAATTATTCATTTGCAGGGAATATATATATGTCCATAAAAATAAATACAAAAAAGCTGAAGTGTCTTTTTGCTAGCCTAGCTCCCTCGATTATGTTTTGCTGCTCTTATTTGAGCTACCTCAAAAATTGTTGACCTCCCCCACTGTTCAAAATACTCTGAAGGCCTCAAAAATACCATCCTAAGCAGCAAAGCACTCCCCTGCTGGCACCAACTAAAACACAGTTGTATCTTGATGCTTTGTTTTGGTTTTGTTATTGTAGTAAATTCCAAGGCTACTTTTCACTCCTAAACATCTCAATTTAACATAAAATGGTATTAATACACGTGCTTTGTACTTCTAAACATTTTTCCACCTATCGATATCGAAGTACTTTTAAATAATTGTCTCTGCCTAACATACACAAGCATCCATTTAATTAAACTCAGACACAAATCGTAGCACTGAAAGGAACAGTACTCAGCTCTCACCCTTACTACCTGCAGTTTTTAACAAGACTCCCCTCAGTATTTTCTCTCCAGGTGTATTAGTCCACATGTTCCCATGCTGCTTAACCCTTGGTTTGATTTGTTCTGCCTTTAAAGATCACTTCGTGTTTTATTAATGTATCTTCTCTTGGGTACCTGAAATAACACCAGGGTTCGTATCCTGTTTTGTTTTCCCACACAACTAAATCAGCCAATTAAAAGTAGTCCTGGAATGACAATATTCTGAAAGAGGATCAAGGTTTATCTGTCAATTTGTTTATTCTATAATATCCAAATATCACATCAACCAGTTATTAAGACATGTCTTTTCAGAAGTGGTTATAAATGTATAATTCTAGCAGCACCAGAGCATTTCAGCCCTGAACTGTAATGCCAGCTAACTGTACACAGACAGGAAAATAACCTTTTAAAATGACAATGGCCATAAAGCCTTAGGGATTCCTTTCAGAGAATCACAGAATTATTTAGGTTGGAAGAGACCCTTGGGATCATCGAGTCCATCCATCTACCCTACTCT
>JAOXJM010000001.1:54425978-54477876 GCA_026413425.1 Tringa solitaria
GTTAGGATGATGGTTGGACTAGATGATCTTAAAGGTCCCTTCCAACCTAGACAATTATATGATTCTATGACTAGGTTAAATAGTTGCACAATTTCGAATAATAAAAAGCAAGCAGGAACAGAATTAAGAGTCTTAACTATTCCTTGTGTGCTCTAACAACTGCCACATAAATTATTTCAAGAGAACAATTAAAAACATTAAGGTTACAACTAGAAGTCTAAAGCACCCTGTTTCCTAGCCTTGGTAACAACTAGGAACTTGACACAGACATCTCAGTCCTGCATAAGATATAGTTCCAATCACTTTTAAATTATTTTCTCTTAACAGACAGGCTGAACAGCCAACACTTGTGAAAAGTGAAGACAATAGCTAAATCTGGCTGTATCAACATCATATTTTTTTTAAAGTCTTCACAGCTATTGCACATAAGCCATTCTGCAAGGGAGGTGACCTCTCCTTCTGCAGGAGTGCAAAACATTAAAATGTTCAAGCATTCTTCAAGGACAAAATACTCATTCTCAAGGAAAACCAGAGTTTTGTTTTGCGGTCACCCCCCCTTCACAGTTAGTGAGTAGTGAGACATTTTATGCTGAAGAATTGTGGAACAGAGCTCGCAGGGAATTTTAACTATAGTAACCAAAAGTATAATGTAAATTCTTTCTTCAGAGAAAAATACCATGACGAAAAGTGTCCTACAAAGGATAAGCTTGCTTGGTTTCTAAAAAGGTTACAACAGCTTTTGCATCCCTTACACAAAGGCATCTATCAACACATTTTAGGAATGGAGCATGCCATCATTATTATTCAAAACTTACATTGCAACAGTGCTTTGGAGCCATACTAAAGCTCAGATCTCATTCATATCTTGCCAGGGACAAAAGAAAGAACACAAGGCCTGAAAACTTCACAGCATATTAAGTTTAAGAACTATACATAACTTCAAGGCCAAGCCAAAATTCTGACCCTATACATTAATGAAGTGCTCACAGAAAGATAAGGAGTCAGAAGGAAAACTTCATTCATCCAACATTGCAAACACCCACTTTTCCACCTAATTTTTCCTCAATCTGCCACAATACTTTCCCTAGCTGTTCAGCCTATAAATAATCCATCACTATGCTTCCACTTCCTCCATCTCCTCAAATGCCCTTTCCAAACTGGAGAAAGATTAAGCTTTCTAGCTGCCTTTTAACAAAGTTGTTCCATGAACAACGGAACTGAAAGCTCATTTCCTATGAATCTCTGTCACACATCACTGAACCTCTGCTTTACTGCACTAATCCCAGCTTCCCGCACAGCCAGTTCTCCTTTGATGCCAAGGCTCCACCAGTATATTGAGCCCTAAGCAGATCTCTTCACGTAACTTTTTTTTTTTCAACTCTTTCAGAACCTGGGCAAAAAAAAAAAAGCCTATGATGCAGCTAATCCCAAAACACACATGATGAGTAGCTATTAACAGACATAACCAGAACAGATAATTTTTTATTTTGTTCTGAAGCCCTTCTTCTAGCAGATAAATCAATTCTGGTCTCTCCTCCAGGCAGTTATTGAAGCTTAACATATTGGTAATTACCATTATCTCATTTCTTATTCCTCACCTTCACTTGACCTAAACTGGACAAGAGACTCCAGACTTAATTGGGAAAGATACAGACATGGAAAGCAATTGCATGAGACTTTAACTACGCTAGGAACTGAAAGAACAGACCCCAAACATCAACTCCCATTCAATCAAGTCCCCCTCTAAACACTGAATAAGTTTTTTTTATACCCATGTCCTTGAAAATTCAACAAGTACTTTCCAGTAACATAACATGCAAGGGAACTTGTGCAAATCAGTATTCTTAGAATTTGGTTAATCTCCTCCTTACTATCATCTCAGAAGTGTCATGATTTTGGAGACTATAATCCTATCCTAACAGGTGTCCCTCTTCAGTTTCTAAAATCCTATAAACTGCCAAAATATCAATGAAATTGGAAAAGTATATCTGTTTTATGCAATTCTACCTATGCCAGTGAAAACATAATACTTCTTTCAAATAAAAAGATATTTAGGGAAATAGTATAGGATACCACTCACCCATATATACAACAAGCGACTGCTTTCTAATTGTTATTTACAGCACGTGAATTATCATGCCAGTTAGATGATTGATTCAATTGACCTTCCATCAACAATAGCTGTTACTATGACTTTCAAAAGCAGTAATAACCTCACTGCTTAAATCCTTCCTTCCCCCTGTTTAAGCTCTAAAGCTTTCAACATTTTAAAACAAATAGCAGCAAGCATTTTCATCTGACCACGTTGGAATATTTAATGAAAATCTTATCATTCATGTTTTTGAACATTTTACCACAACAGGACCCCTTCTTCATACGGAGCCCTTAAAAATGCTTCTACTGAAATTCAGTATACCCTACTCTCTTCGGTTTAGTATGCTCAGGCAAAGCAGATTTCTTACAAGTACTTATGGGAGGTCTCACAAAAGACGAGAAAGATTTTTGCACTGAAAGAGTCTTATTCTAGACTAATCTTTCTTTTTTTTACTGTCCCACCTAAAAGGAAGCTATACTGCACTGAGAGTGGTTTTTTTTTTTAATTATTATTATTTATTTATGGTGAGATAGACCAGTACCTCTTTACAAATTGTTCTAACATGTCTTTAGTTTTAGTATGGGGAGTTTAGTCACTGGCCCGGAAACCTCCGAGCAAAGGAATTTCTGGCATCTTGGTTGAAGCTGGCACCAACCCATTTCCCTTTGTTCTCATTAAAGGAACCATAATATGCTAAGTTAAATAAGAAAAAAAAAAAAAAAAAAAAAAGAGAAAGAAGAACGAAAAAAACAAAAACCCCAAAGTAAAAGCAGAATACAAAAGGAATGCATGTTCAGTGGATTACTGTAAGACAAGATTTCCCCAATTTGACTCATTTTTCTAATAAAAGCACTATTTATTGCTGTAAAAATCTGTAAACTGATCTTTCCAAGTGACTTGAACATCTTCCCTAACTAATTTGCCTTCATGTACAGTCCTTCAGTTTGAAATGTCAGGAAAGGAATAGCTATCCATGCAGAAAATTCTACTAGCTGTACCCATCACAAACATTCAAATGCATGCAGTAACCTAAAAACAATATGACCCCCAAATATGATCAGCTTTGACAAAGGGCAAAGAGTTGAGCAAATTCCATCTATCTAGGCAGGAGTAAAAGAAATCATACCAGCTCTCTAGATGACAGCATGCCAGAGGAGCAATTGAGCTTAAGAGCTCCAAAATATCTCTGTAAACAAGTTTTTAATTCATACCATGTTGACCACAGAGCACAGTATTTTTAGTCATTCAAAGTCAGTCATATCTTCTACATGGAACAAAGAGCTTCCTTGTTTTTCCTTCCCTCCCCTTCTTTACTAGTTATGGCAACTCCCTGAAGGGTCTAGGTCAGATCTACAACTTAGAACCAAGTTCTTGGACTTTAAGGCCATTTACCTTTTTTATCCTTTATTCACCTTTTTTATCCTTCAACCTCTGATATCTCTAAGCCACAGTGGATAGTCACTAAAATTTCTATTTTCTGGACAGAGGAACAAACAAGAGCGCACAAACTCTATTATAACATTACAACAACAACAATTAGACTTTTTTCCCTTCTCCATCTCCTTGAAAGCAAGATTCAACCACTCATCTGGGTATACACACAAAAAATAACAAAGATTTGATTAATGTATTTATTCTTGCAGAGAATGAAGCAGGGGAAAAAAGCACTGAGCAACTTAAACTGGATGCAAAAGGAAAAAAAAAGTACAACCACCCTAAGGTTTAGGACTGTAACTCATACACATTTATGATGCCACTGACTTGCACTAAAAGTGAATCCTTAGCAAATCGAAATGTGTGGCACTAAACTTGGTGTAGATACCACAGAAATTTGCCTAAATTATAACACATTTTTACATTAAGAATATAGACAAAACACTAATTTAGACAGAATTCAAAATTATTAACAACCCTTAACTGATTTTGCTTGCTGCCCTTTAAGTCTGTTATCTCACTCCCATGGTAAGAGGTCATCCAACAGTTGCCATCCAAATAGCAATGAAATGCTGAAAAGAGAGCAGTGTCCAGCCATCCATATAAATGACACATCAGAGGGCAGCTACCTCAGGCAGCTCATGAGGAAGTGGCAACTTGGGAGAGGGAGGTAGAACGGCCACTGATTAACCAGAGCCAAAAAAAGACTTCTTGGACAATGAACTTGAGATGTCAACAGAGTGTCGAGAAGGCAGTTTGCTTCCTGGAAAGGAACTAAACAAGGGACAAGGGATGGAGGGGTTGGTGGTGTCTGAAATAATGAGGCTCTGGGATTTTAGAAATTTGGTCAGTGTGCAAATGTTCTCCCCTCCAAAGTAAGTAAGCTCTTTAAGAGCAGAAAATCAGAATACCCTCCTTTTTGTAGCAATCAGAATTACTACTAACAGTAATACCTAGAGAAACCAATGGTATCAAGGATAATATGTGACAGTATCTACCCTGGGTATTTTGCAATATCATATTTATAAATCAAGCAAGCTGGAACAGAAAATATACTTTTCTCTTGTTTTGGAAAGACAACAAATGTAAAAAAATCCCTTGATCAGATGGGTTTTGGGCAGGTTTTGTACACTTCTTACGCAGGAGAAATACAGATTGGGGGGGGTCAGGGGAGAACCCAGACAAACTAGCCTATTCTTACCACAAGACATCTGGAAGAAAGCACTATAAAATCTCAGGGAAAAGAAGTGCCAAATTATTCACACCTAGAACACACACTGTCCACACATTTTTTTGATGTGTCAATATTCAGCAGCAGTGTAGGTAAAACACATTGGGATAGCAAGCGGGAACTTAACTTCCAAAGTTGACTTTTTTCTGTGTGATCTCCCCTAACTTCCCACCCCCCACAGTCATCTTGCTTCTGTTTTTCCACATACTGAGAAAATACTTGCAAAATAACAGTACACTAATGGTGTAGGTTGGCTGAGGTACATGGAAAGCCTGTATCTGTTCATGACAAAATAAACTATATAGTGCTATATACTTTGCTCCCTTCTAATTTATGGTCTGAAAGAAAAAAAAAATTAAAAAAAAGTCACTGAGGTGGTGAAATGGGGACTCTTAAAAACCATGAAATATCAATTGAAAATATTTTCAAGACTAACTTGCAGAAGGGAACGTCTAATTTTGAATTATTTTTGCTTAGAATACTCAGCCTAGAGTTTTCCTATGGGTAATACCTCTAATTTTAAGTACAAAAATTTCAAAAGATTCAAGTGTAACATTAAAATGGTAAAATATGGAAGACAATTGATGGAACTTTTAGCGTTTTGAAGTACTTAAATTTTAAGTGTAAATTCTGCATATTTTTGTTACATTGTTCAGAAATACTGTATTGCAAAGGGTGTAAACCAGCTTTTGCAGCATTATTGACTTAGCAGTCTTATGGCTGAAACACAGCTGCCTCTGCAGACACAGAATTCACTCCTGTCTCATCCATTTCTACCTACTCAGTTGCACAACAAAGAGCAATTCTTTTCTCTATGCCTCAAATCTCCCTCCCCCCCTTATATATACAGGTAGAGCTGCCTTCAAATGCAAACTTGTCCTGCCACTCACTCCACTGCAGTGAGTAAAGAGAATCCTACAATATGAAGGTGATGAAAATATTCCTTAAACCTTAGGTGGACCAGTTTTCATCTTGATTTTTCAGTCTAATAGCCTCACACCCTCAAATAACCCTGGAAATTTCCAGGGACATTAAAGAAAAATAAATATTTCAAAGTGTTAGAACTCCCCTCCTCAGATGCCAATACCAGAACTAGTCTGAACTATCACCGGGACTGAAGTGTATTCTGACACCCTAATAGAACTTCAATACCCCATGAAAAAAAGCGTCTGGCATGGCCACTACATTCAGAGCATGTCTCTGTGGTGGCTTGTTGAGATGTTGGACAGATGCTTGGATGTTGGACAGATGCTTGGATGTTAGACTTCAGTGCTTGGGGACATTTCTCTAATGGGTTACTTATTCTAAATACACATAGAAAAATTGGCACAAAAATTCAGCTATGCCTTTACTTTTGAACGTAATCATTGATGTTTTCAAGGAAAGACACAACTTGCCATGAATTTAAACAGAATTTGGGATGACACCCAAATTTAGGTACCCCAAACCTGAGATGATAATCTGAATTTGGAGGCTACTTTGAATATTCCATCACAAATCTTCTAAAAAAATGCCTTCTGCTTAGGTTGGTACTTCCAGTAAATTAAACAGGTGCAATGATACTCAAGACAAATCTCAACACTTTCTGTAATATGGAATGTCCTTAAAACATTAAAAAACAACCAACCAACAACAACAAAAAAAACAGTCAGGAAAGCATTTAGTTAACTGTTTACTTTAAAATTGGTAAGAACGGTGGTTTATACTACAGGGACAGAAGCTATGGCTAGGGTCTTTCATGGGATTTTAACACTGAAGAAACCCTCCAAAAGACTGCTGTATTACTTCATAACGTCTGTCATTCTCACCAACCAAAGCAGCCATCTTCAGGATATACTACTGCAACCTTTTTACAGTTTTCAGACTCTTTAAGATAGAGTAAGGTTAGTTGTTTTATGCCACTGTGGCAGTGATATTTACATACGCACCCAATATTGGCAGGTTGCTGAAAACAAAGGAAGACTGGCTCCTTAGTTTGATGTACAAGAGAAGGCTGATAGAGCTTGTTTTCGCTTAGCTTTAAAATGACAAAATTCAGCTGGGCACAGGGGGGAATAATTCTGCTATGTAAGCAAATGTAGAAGTAAGTTTTAATGAGGACTAAGCCAGACTTTCAGACATGCACACTGGAAGATGAAAGGCAATAGACATAAATTGCAACAAGGAAAATTCTCATTGAATATCTGGAAATTTTCCCCACCATGAGCGTGATCAAACATTGCAATAGATTGCCCAGAAAGGCTCTAGAATAATCCCAAGAAGCCTGATACAATTTAGAAATTAGATCTAATCTTCAAATCTAGCCCTCCTTTGAGGGCAGGATTGGACAAGATGACTTTCACAGGTACCTTCTAACTGAAATTATTTTATTAGTCTATGATTCCTGTTTTCAGCTTAGACCATTTTAGCTACCTCTCTCTTTTAATAGTAGTGTCACACAAATCCAGGAAGAGATTGAATATTCCCTGCTGAAATGTCAAAGAAAAATGTAAGATAAAATTACCAGATTTAAAACAATGGTTTGTGATCCTCACTGGTTGCAATCTCTCCTGGCATTGCTGCAATTCTGGAGAGTCTTATTAAGAACTTCTGCCTTGGAATCTATACCTTAAACTATCAAGCTGGGGAAAAGGCTATCCAGTAGGTCTAACCAATGATACTTTACAAATTACGGAAGTGATCTTGTTTTCCTACATTTCTTACAAGATGAATCAATTCCAGTTGTACAAGTTGCCAAGATAGTTGAAGACTTTTCCCTCCCATTACTACAAAACAGCAGGTGGGGAATAGCTAGCCGAGTTACTTTAGACAGCAGTAATAACTTGGCTTACCTTGCTAGTAAACATGAGTATGAACTTGGCTCACTTTTTCTCTGAATAGCTACTGTCAAACAGACTTTTCCATATGTCAGTCAGGAATAGCAAAACATTTGTGTTTTTCTTACAAAAAGGAGTGTTTTTTCTTTACACTATCCCTTTCACTAGTACATCGAGGTGTGTAAGTTTATGATGGTGACAGCAGAGGATAATTTATTAGCACAGACAGAATTGCTAATTAATACTGTTAGAACTAGAAGCACAACCTCAATTTAAGGACTTAAGTAGAATTTTTTTTTCTACTACAAAAAAGGCACAAAGAGAAGCTGCTCTCTGCTTATCAACAGAAGTTTGACTGCTTTGGAAAGATGTTTCTGCATCAAAGTTGCCTGTAAATCTTTGCTCTAGCAGTGAAAAAGTTAAAGCTCTTTACAGTTGGTAAGGTGGCAAGAAGCTACTGTCATGTAAAATTTAAGTATTTGGGGGGGGGAGATAGTATTTACTCCTTAAGTATGGCAATCCAGGCTACCTCTTCATAATGGATGAAAATACGAGAAATGCCTCTAACAAAATGTCCACCTGCAATTAAACACAATGATACTGGTCTTTCCCCAGACTTCTCCGTCGAGATGGAGAGAGAGAGGTTTCTTACTAAAAATATTAGCCACTTCACAAAATAATGTGGACAAGTGCAACAAACAGTTATACCACATATTGGAGAGCTGAGAGGAGGGAGGAATTCAGAATGTACTTAAAAAGTGAGAAGTAACACTTTCTCAAGGAGTCCACCAATTCTCTCCCAGAGTAGAAGCATGGTCCAAGATGGCCATTATCATTTCCAGTAGCCCAGGCAGGCTCATTTCTTTTAAAGTAATTTTAGAGTAAGTGGCAGCCCTCATTGCTGTAACAACCACAGCAGTTTGTGACACAAGCACCATGCATAAGCTGCAAATCTTTCACAGGACTTGAGATATTTCATATTTCCATATTTCACTTGTCCTAAGGATTTTGAATGAGTAACTACTTCATAACTAGCTTCAGTTGAAATAAAATTTATTAATGTTGTAAGTGATCCATTGAAGATTTCTAAAGACTTTGTACACAGTCTAATAGGATAAGTGCTCCCCACAAAGCTGCCAAATACCAGCAGTCAGCAGGTCTCTGGTATAATCTACAGGTCATTCAAAAAAAAAAAAAAAATCGTAAAATGCTGCAACTTCAGTACAGTGAGTCTGCCCTAAAGAAATGTTCAGTACAGCAAAAGAAAGGTTTGTAAGACTGAAGCAAGTTTTGGTTTTCTGTTTTTTCTGTTTTTTTTTTTTTTTTAAATACTAGAAAGTACTCTTGCAATGCCAAGCTTTTATCCTGGAGTCAAACTGAGTTGAAATACTCTGTTGCATTTCAGATATAAAGTGCCAGAAGTCATCCATGGATGCTGGCTCCTCGTAATCCATTATGAAGCTGTACTTCAGCAAAGGAAATTTCACATGAAACTGGAGTTGGGTAAGAATTTCTACTTCCACTGGTATCTCTCAGAAGTAGCTTTTGGCTTCTCTTCTTTTATTGCCCACTCAAACTCTGATTCCCTTGGAATGCAATTAAATAATAAGAAATTGCTGTGCTTGCCTAGGAAGTTAGAACACTTGCAGACTGCTCCAGCACTCTGGTGCAAGCTAGCTCCCAACCCGGGTCAGTTACTGAAACTGTATCTTCTGAATACTTACTACCTCAGCAATCTCAGTAGAGTTACCCAGATCAGGCTGCCTATGAAAGGCGATTAAATTAACACAGCCAACTTTTCAGGAAAGCAAATTAGAGCACTCAAAAAAAAAAAAGTCTCATCTGCATAGCTGTAGAAGCAGTAAACTCTTTAAGAAGTCTGATGAACAGCTGGAAAGGGAAGGAAGCATCTTCAGCTGGTGCAGCTATTTCTGCAGTGAATGTCTCACTCTACATTCAAACTTATGATCTACTTTTCACTAACAAGGTCCAATTTTATTTCAAAACAATTAGGAGGACAACAGTAAACACAGATACACAGAATCATTGCAGAAGGAAGGGATCTCTGAGATTGTCAATCCCACCCCTTTGCTCAAAGTATGGTTTCTTGAGTTTGTGTGCAGCTAGGTTTTGAGTATCTTAAAGCACGAAGAACGCACAATGCTTTTAGGCAACCTGTTCCAAAAGTCTGACCACATTTCACAATTTAAAAAAAAAAAAAAAAAAGGGGTTTTTTCCTTATGTTTGAGTGAAGTTTCCTGTATTTCAGTTTATGCCCATTGCCTTTTGCCTCTTCACCAGGCACCACCATGAAGAGTTTGGCTCAGTCTTCCCTAGTCCCCTCCTCAGGTATCTATGCACAAGGATAAGATCTTCCCCCAAATCTTCTCACCCCAAGGCTAAATAGTCCCAGCTCTCTCAGCTTCTCCTCCTGTGTCCTCCAATCCCCTTCTGTGGCCCTTCACTAGATCCACTCCAGGATGTCCAACTAAGCCCAAATGCAAATAAGTAATAATATAAAGAGGGCATTTCAGGTTGGGTTGTGGTTTTTTCCTTTTCTTTTGACATCTATAGCAAAAGATTTGAAATCAATGCAGCTTTTTGAAGTCACTTAAGAATACAATTTACTGATCCTTTGTGTGATTATCATTTGTTTATCTCACATGCCAGATCAATGTCACTTACAGCAATAGGTAAGCTCTACCAAGGCAGACAATTTTGTTAGGTAGTTGAAAATTTGAGATTGTGGGTAGAAAAAGATTGAAGGGATTGATTTAAATTTAAGAGCAATACTCACACAGTTGCACAAAACAAGTATCTTCATCTTAGTTGCGTTACTAAAATTGCACCTTTAGACTTTTATCAAAATATTATTAACAACATTATTAGGAATTATACTCCTTAGCGCAGGTTATGTATGACAAGACACCAGATGCCACTTGAACATAAATTTATTAGTTAAAAAAACAGAAATCCTACCTATGACCAATCTCATATTCTCTTTCTAATAACCACAGTTTTGGAGAAAAGAGAGAGAGAATGTTGTAAAGGACTTGAAAAGCTCTAATTGGAAATCAGGTCAACTGTAAAGTAATTCTAGCTTCCACTTGCACCTAAAACAAGACAGCAAACACAAGGCTATGATAAATCCAATACAACATCCCTCGGATTATTCATTGCAATAACATGTTTTGTTATACTACTAGATATCTTAAGAAACAATTCAGAAGAGCAGAAACCTAACTTCTACTTTTTATTTCTGCACTGATTTTTCTTCTGGAACTTTCTGAAAGTTTCTGCTTCAACAAGCTTTGTATCTCTTGGTACCAAGTAAGTTGGGCAGTCTGAATAGAAAGAAATAGCAGCAATTACTTTGAGAAGTTTGGCTCACTTCCATGATGCAAAGAATGTGCATGTTCAGCACTAGAACTTCCGTGAACTCATCTTGGCTACTTCAAAAATGGTTTCTCACTGTTGCAGAGGCAGCGGACTTACAATTGCTAGCTTATCTAGAAGGCAAGGAAGACCTTCACCCCAAGTCAAATCCCAGCCTTCCTGCAACAGATGTACTGCTGATCAATGAGAACCTCCTCCTTGTGAGAAGGAGACATCCATCTAGGTATAAGAAAACAAAACAAAAAAACCCCCAACGAAACAAAAAAAAGAGTTCTGTGCTGTGGATTTCCCAAAGACCACCTTCTTGCTTGCTCTGAAAGGCAGGTCAGGAAAAAATTTAACTATGATATCAAAATTGAATTATCATTGCATTACCTAAAGAAAAGAATATGTAAGGCAACCATCACTGCAACACGTCTAGGACAAGGCTCTGTTCCTCCCATCTGAACAAGAACCCAGGAAAAAACCCCAACGATTACAGGATTTCAATTTGAAGTCATACGAAAAAGACATTTTTATGTGCCTTTTGCTAATGGAAATCCGTCAGTTTCTTCTCTGATCAAGCTTGTTTCCCTAAAGCACTGCATACCAGCACCTTAAATTGTTCATCCTTGAACAAGTATTTTGTTTACAATTTCTGTTCCTTTATTAAAACGCATTCTAAAGGAGTAAGGCTTACATTTCAGAGAACCAATCTACTATATGCACACCAAAAGGAAGGCCCTGGTTCTGTCATATTTCACATTATTTCATCAAAGAAGAGCTGTAGAAAAATCCATGTACAAATTCACTACTTCAGCACCAAGCTATCAGAACGATTATCCCTTTTACAACGACTTCTGAATTACCTTCTGAAATTGCAATGCATATTTCTATGCTTTTAGGCAAGTCAACATCCTGCTTTTTTTTTTTTAAGCCACCATCCACTATTATATATGGATATTTAAGGAACCAAAAGGGCAAGCACCAAATGAACAACCAATGCTCCCAGCACATTTAAACAAGAGTGCTTCACACCATTTACTATGGTAAGGCCCTTTTTAAATAAATGTGTGACTCACTGTTTGTTTTCTTCACCAGGAGGTGGAGTCTTGCCATGCCCCTCCATTACAAAATCCTCATGTTCCATCTGCAAAGGCAAGCATTGCAGGTCAGAAATCGGTGGAGCAAAATGCACATCACCTAAAGTGGCCCTTTTCCATACGCAACAACTTAAGACAGCCTCTTTACCACAGTGGCTCGTCCAAAACAGATCATATAGTTTCTTAGCAACATACATACATCTCCAACCCCATTGCTATAGTATAATTTTATAGCACAATTTAGAGAAAAAGAATGATTTAATGGCTATAGCAAAAAACTATCAGTCAGGGTATCTAGGTTCTAAGTTTTGCTCTGTTAGGGACTTCCTTTGTCATTCTAAGTAAGTACGGCTTTTACTGCTTCTTCCTTACATAAAAGCAGGAATTTAAGAAAAGTTATGTCTATCAACAACTCTGGAGAAAAATCAGAATTTTCAAAGAAACTTATTAACCACAGACAGAAACTTCTGTGAAAGTTGAGTACTTCTTGTGAAAAATAACTTTTATACGAAAAAGAGACTTTCACTGCACACACATAGCTTACTTAGCAGGGTAAAAAAAGAGGCCTAAGGGAACCTCAAATAGATGCTGTTCCAATGACAACATAAGGTAGGCATTTCCTTTGGCTCACATGTTAAAAGATTCCAAGGGCACTAAGGAAGTTTTCTGTTTAATTGTTTGCTTTTAAAATACAGTTTTAGCATATATTTTCAGTAATTTCTTTGGACAGAAAGAAGAATTACATTATATTTGATCATTAATTAATTATGCACTCTTCATTTAATTACTTCATTTAGCCACAATTTCTTGCACAGGTAGCAAAATATTCTTCTCTTTATACAAAAATTCAACACACGCACTTAGTATTTTATATAAACATCCAGATATACAGCTAGCAATGCTCTACTTCATTTGAAACCAGCAAACAGGCCACACTGCAATATTCAATAAGCCATAAAGCAAAGCAACTAAATCATAATCACACACAAATCCATGATCCACTACATTAAACCAGAAAGAAGAGAGAAGCACTACACAGTCAGTAAAGGTAACATGGTTTAGTTAGACTTTGAAGGAGCCAAAAAAACCCAAACAGAACAAAATCCAGCAGCTGCTTTCCCTTGTGCCCCTACCCTGTCCCCAAAAGAGTCAAGTTTATTCATCTGTACATTGATCCTGTTGACAGGTCAAAAATACTGAAAAAACATTAACTGTATTTGACATGTAACAAGGATAACAGAAATTATGTTATTTGCCTGCACAGACACAGCCCTAAGCAAAATCACAAATGAACCGAGAAACTGATGGCTGGTGGTAATGACATCCAGAAGACACTCAATCTAATCGGTGTAAGGTAATTTCACATTAGTAAACATGTACCCCATGAGACCCACAGTCAAAACAGTATCTTCATTTAAAAGCAATGTTTGAAAGCAAGAAAATTTTGCATTACAGTTTTGTAAATAACTCTGACTTTTATCCATTCCTACCATATCAGACACACTGAAACCTATTTGTACCTCAGTCCATATCCAATTCTCAAGAGCTCTAACATCTGGACTCAAAACCATCTAGCTCAAGAAAAAGTTATTTGTTCCACTAATTCTTTTATTGTGGGTGTTAAAACACAAGTGTGACAACTGGTAAAATAGCTACAGATCTGTAACCACATTGCAAAACAGCGTGGTTCTGTCAGTGAGGGTAAATGTTTAAGAGTTACCCTTGCACAACCTGAAATCCCATATTTTATCCTGTTCCTGGTATGAGACAAGTAGAATTCATATGAACAGTAAGCAAGGGAACAGTTTGTGGCCAGTATTGGGTAGAAAGATGAATACAGCCCTTGGGAGTAAAGAATTACATGCAGCATGTATACTGCTAAACTAACAAGATTTCCATATAAAATAGCCATTCAATTTAATGAAGCTGTAGAAAAAGAAAGATCATAAAAACTGAAGTATAAAATGGGAATGATTTTAAAACCAATAAGAACTTAGAAAGGAATGGGAAATTATCCTACCGGATCATAAACAAGGCATTTGAGTGAGAACAGGAACATCTAGTCGATCACCACCAGGACACGGCAATTGCTGAAGTAGCGCCAATAAAACTGTTGCTTTAATATGAATTTTATATGAAGAATGCTAGTGACAGAAGTGTTCCAGACGCACTGTCATCTAGCATGCATATCTATCAAAATTACCATTTCAAAGAAGTGGGCAAATAATTAAGAACAACAAATCTCCTGAGCTAGAAACAAGATTGTAAGTCTCAATCTCTTTTAAAGCAAGTAGAAACCCTTATCTACTTTAAGAAATGTTAATCAGCTTGCTCTGCTTCAGACAGTAGGCAGAAGTATCTGAAATTACTAAAATCTGCATTATAAAAAACTGAAGAAGATATGGTATGATTATGTCATCACTGAAAAAAAAAATAAAAAGAGCTGGGCTTCGTGAACCTTAGAGAAAGGCAATGACAAAGTTTCTCACAAGAAGTTCACCAAGAAAATTAGTTACAGAGTGAGAAAGTAGTTACGAACACGGAAACTGTTCAATACACAAAATACAGATTAATTGGTAGGTTTTCACTGATTAAAAAAAAGCTAACAAAATACATCAAGACACTAAAAGGACACGGGAAGTTCAAGACCTTGAGTATTAGTGAGCTAGCTGTCTTTACAGAATGGATGGACAACTAGACTGGTGGGAAACAATTGGCTGGTCAGGCTCAGAGGATAATGTTTACTGGACTTTATGCTACCTGGAGGCTGGTATCAAGTGGGATGCTGCAGGGGTCTACCCTTGGACAAGAGCATTAAGCAACTTCAGCAACGACTTGAAGGGCCAGTAGGGTGTACTCTGGTCAGAATTTTAAGATAATACTTAACTGAAGAGGTTCTATCAACATGTCCAAGGGCAGGGCTGCCATTCAGATGGACCTAGACAGGCTGGAGGAATGGATGCTACAGGACCTGTATGAATTCCGACAGGACAAACACAAAGCCCTGCACCTGAGAGCCCCTGGCAAGGATACAGGCTGGCGACTGACTGGGGAGCAGTTCTGTGGAAAAGGTCTTGGCAGATATCAAGCTGATCGTGAGCCAGCAGTGTACCCTGGCAGGAAAGGTCAACAGTATCCCAGGCTTTATTAAGAGCCTCGCCAGTAGATGAGAGAACTGATTATCGCCTCCACTCAGTGCTTATTATTCCAGATACGGTCTAATGCACTTTGTTTTGGGTCCTCCAGTACAATAAATATATCCATAAAGTGGATGCAGTATGCCACCAAGATGCTCAAGGAGCCAGAGCACTTTCCCTACGAGGAGAAGTTGAGGAAGCTGGGCTTGTTCAGCCTGGAGAAGAGACAGCTTTAGGGAGACCTAACAGCAGCCTGAGTCTACAAAGAGGTCAGCAAGGAGTCAGGCTCTCCACACTGGTGCCCTATAACATGGCAAGAAGCAATCTCCTAAGTTGAAACAAGGGAAGTCCAGTCTTGACATAAGATGACTCATTTTCACCATGAGGACAGTCAAGCACCAGGACAGATAGCCCAGGGAAGTTCTGTAGTCTCCTTCCTTCAAGGTTTTCAAGGCCAGACTGGGTAAAATCCCTCATAACCTCATCTGACCTCCTAGCTGACACCCTGCTTTGAGCAGGAGGCGAGATTAGAGACCTTACAAGGCCCCTTTCAACCTGAATTTCCCAGCAATCCTATGAACACAAGAGCAGGTTCAGTTTAATGTTGAGAGGTAATATATATAAGAGAAGAAAAACCCTACCAAATTCCTAACCCAGCAAGAACCCACACTTCAGTGTAGAAAGGTCAAAGAAAAATACCTTAGAAATTATTTGAAAAATATACTATTAAGCCGAGAAAAAAAAATTAGTTGTTGTAAAAACAGATAGGAACACCAAAATTCACAAGTCCTTGTGGATTTTATGTTTTATATATCTTTATGTTTGAAGATTTATTTGTCTATTAGAGGATTACAAAACAATAGAATACAGGTTTTTCCATTTCTGGCAATGAGATTTTTACAAAGTGAAAGGGGAAGGTACACATAAATTCATTCCAAGAGCCTGATCCAGTGCAGCAATTTTTGCATTGGTCTTTGCAGAACCTTGCCTCTGATTTTCTTTTGCTTGCCTACATATATTAAACAATTTCATGATCAGTGATCTGTATTTTTCACTTTGAAATTTGCAGTTTTAATTTTTATTTTTATTTTTTGCTAGAAAATGCTACATAGTTTATTTAGTGTTCTAAAAGTTTTAGGAAAACATATAAAGTAATATCAATTTCCAGCTTTCCCCGGCATTTAAAAGTAAAAAATCACTTTACTGTGCGGTTCATCTTAATTCAAAGAGATATATCTGACTAAGAGTCTCCTGAAAACAATGAGCAAACTGCCCCAGTAAAATTCCACAGATATTGTTCACATTTTCTTAAAACCAGTTCTTAGGCTTGGCTATCTATTCATTAATTATTTTTGAGATCCAAAGAGTTATTTTTGAGATAATAGCCACAGCTGAAAATACTCTTCTTTTTCTCCTCCACCTACAGTTTTCATAAAATTCCTATGCACATTTCTTCCCCACAAGTCTCTCAGTTTCTTTTCACTTTATCATCACCCTCTTATTCTTCTTTTGAAGGAAGCTGGAGCCCAGAGTCCTCACTAACTTTCAGCCATACACAGCGTACAGCAACCACAACAGATCTGGGTAACTGCAAGCATTCTGAAAAGGCGTATTCAAGTCTTTAGTCTCTCTTGACTTACACCATACAGAGGAAATGCAGTTGCCCTGAGTATGTAGAAAAAGTGGAAGGTGGAGGTAAGAAAACTTTTGTACCTATTGTATTCCTCCCTCCCAAGGAAAGAAGAAAAGGTGGAACGGCAGAGGATCTGAGACACTTTAGTCTTTCCTAAAAGGACTGCAGAGGGAGCCATTGATTCCAAGAGGAGAAATCAAAGGAAGAGCACTCCACACCTGTTTCTCCTGGCAAGCAATGGAGAAGGCTTCAAGATCCTGGCAGCTGGAAGCAGGAACCAGAAATAGAACCTTAAACAGCAGGGGTGAAAGTCAATAGAAAACTTGTGTTTTTTAAAAAGGAACCACAAGTTGTTGAACTCTGTATTTTATTATTTCAAAGTTTGTTTTCCTTAAAAATCCAGGCAACTGTGAATATCCAAATTTGGACAAAAGTTTACACATTAAGTGTTCTAAATAATAAAAGGCAATTTGTTCTATGCAAGTTTAAAAAAGCTATTCACAATTACACACTCAATACTTAGTTTTTAGAAAATGAAATATACCAGAAGGAGCTTAGACATAATAAACTATTACTTTTCTTTTTTTCCAGAAGTACAACACCTGTTATTACAGTTTCATGCTACTCTTTCTAAAAATATCTTCAATGAGACCCTAATGGATTTGATTAATGACTAAAACTAATCTGGAGTTCCTAGATAAAGTCAGCCACATTTTGAAGGGTCAGAAAGTTTCAAGGGCAAAAGCCTAATATTTCCTGAATCCTGATGTCAGAAAGCACCTTTTCCTAACAAGCTTCAACACCTTAATTAGCTATCCCAGTCCACCAAAACGGACCAGAGCATAGGAGAAACCAAACACTTTCTCAGGAAAAGAGATAGATGCTTGTAAGAAATTCTGTATTTACTATGAAAAGCTATTAATTTTAAACACTATTTTGTCTTTTTGTCTTCACCAGTTTTAGAAATACACTAATGCAGCTCAATTTTCCCACTCATTCAACAGTTCCTTTTCATAGCTGTGACTTTTTTCTTCTTTTCTATTTTATAAAAAAAGACTGCAACCAGCCACCTAAGTGTACAGGAGATGGAGAACCTTCTAAGATTTTTTCATTTGCTAGCATCTCAAGCACACATGAACTGAAAACCTTACAACTCAGGTGAGGACCAGCCAAGGTCAAAAGCTGCTTTCTGCAGGTTGTGGCAATTTATATTACCTGCTAATCTTAACCCAGCCTACTGCAGACCCAGTTTAAGACTGATATATTTGATGTTTTGTCACAACTACTCCTTTAACACCAGGGCACCTTCCCAACCATCAACAGTGCAACTGCAAACAGGTCACCAGCATTTCTTTTGTCTCACTAATACTTGCTTTAAGTAGAATTGCACAACCTAATGGTAAAAATCCAAGCAATTAGTTATAGTGACTACTGTTAACAGTGGTGAAAGCCCTATAATGTCAAGCAGTTAGAAGAACTTGTCAGAATTCTCAGAGACAAGTTGAGATTTAACACAAATGTTATCGCTACTACAAATGAAAGGAAAGCTGAGTAACCTCTCTGCCTGGCTGTATTATAAGCACTTTGGACAAACTGCAAGGGGGAAAATGTTACTCATTAGCAACAGATTAATTAAGTTTTTAATGTAATTACTTTTAATAAAGATCAATGCAATTTAGCTACGAACACTTTAATGATTTTCTTCAGAATAAATTAGCGTTAAGCTAGCACCTCACAATATGCACAGAATAGCACAAAGCAGTAAGCAAAATTAGTCCCAAAATATACTTTTTAGATTAAACTTTAATTTCAATACAGAAATGAAAGCATTAAAAAACCACTTTAGAAATAATGATTTTAATTTAACAGAAAAAAAAAACCAATAGAAAAATCTCCTAATATGAGAAAGAACAAAGTCTTTTTGTGAACGACACAGGAAGGTCTTAGAGACAAGATATTAATGAGAAGTTATGTGAATTTTTGGTCTCTTTCAGGATTTTGCTGAATTGTACAGCATTGTGTTGTTTCTAAATTTTCATTTGAACCTATTTCTACCTTCCCCCCCCCAATGTTGCCTAAGCACAGTCTCGATATACAAAAAATACCAACACAAGATGCGAACCATCTCCTAGCCTAGTCACAATTCTCTTGAAGTTTCTCATCAGCATCTAGATTGAGCATTTCATTGTTACTACCATCACACAGTCCTACCTGGTGCTCCTGTTAGTAAAAAGAGAAGTGAAAACTTACTAACTACTAAGTCACATATCACATCCAGTACTCCTTGCTAATCATTTTGAAGGCTAACACACTTAAACCACATAGAGTTACTTTTAAAAATCACTAATCTAAAATCTATGTTTGGTATATGCAGCCTAATGGTACTTTAATTCCTGACTCAACAAAACGTTGCAACATTAACTATAAATGCCAACACATTAACTTATACCGTCATTAAAATCTGCATCATCCTTATAGAACAATAAGACAGATTATCAATGAGGGCTCAATTAATCATTGAGAACAGAGAAGTTATGTAACTCACAATATGTAATCTATGTTTCATCTAAATAAGCACCAAACCTGCAGCTGTTGTTAAAAGACTAGAAGTTTTGCTTCTGCCTCCAACTATCACTAATTAATCTGCACTTGCAGAAATAACCTATGGCCCATTTTCTATGTAATTTTAAAACTGTTTATGTTATCTAATATTCTGTGAAATACCCAGGAGCTTAACATGAATTCCGTGCTAATCTTAAAACAAATGGTTTTATGAATATCATGAAAACGACACTCACACTTTGGAAATGCTAAAAAGGTCAGGACCTCAGCCACATTTCATACTGTATAGATAAGAAAGTTTACTCGATTAAAAAAATCATTTTTTAAAAACACATTACTTAGCTGCAAAGAATTTCAATATACATAGATGGTAATTAATCTGAATCTTGCTCTGAAGGTAATCTGAACTACCTGGTAGTTTGCAGCAAGATGCAGTATTTTGCCAGTAACACCTTCAACCACTAAAGTGTTTAAGCCACTTGTGTTACGATATGACAGGATATCTAAAAACGCCATTTTAAAACTTCAACTCTGAAGCTGCTGAACTATTGCCAAGGCAGCTTTGGATAATCTCAGACACAAAAAGCATAAAGCATTCTGAACGTAAGCAAAAGTGCTCTTATCCTGCACCACAGTTGCACTCCATCCACTTCTTAGTGTGTTCTGTACATACTTGGTATAGATCTCAGAAAAAAATCTGAATTTAGTAACACATGAATAATTCCCATCTTTTATTTAATTAACTTTCTGAATTATTCTTCAGCTAAAGATTATTAACATTTAAGAAGTCATGAATTCCTGCGATCTTCTGCAACTCTGAAAAACCCTTTTACACTTCCATAACAAACCTTTTACACTTTCCATTTAGGGGAAAAAATCTGACCCAAAAGCCCTTGAACAGTTCACCCACCACCACTATTTTGCAGACCAATGACTCTATTCAGCCAGCTCATTTTAGAGCTGCTTTACTATTTATGGTACAGACACACATGAACAAGTTATAGCAGTTTAAACTGACACCTGTAAGTGGCTGTTATTTTGATGTTAACTGCTCTCTTCCAAATCTTCTTAGATTTGGAAAACTAGATGATGCATTGCCACAAAAGGACAACAGGCACAAAAAAAAACCAAAAAGAATTTTTAATGGCTCAAGAGAGCAGATGATAATAAGAATTACTGAAAATTAAATTACACATTTGCACTACACATTCAATCACCTTCACTGCCACAAATACTTTTTTCTGCTGTTTGTTAGAAGTGACTGAAAGTGAAATAAACCAGGCACACGCAAAGAGGTGCTGAAATTATTCTGCTTTACAAGATCTAATCAGACAGGCAAGGAAGAGAAAGAAGAATTAACTTTCTTTTCTGAGTTCACAGAGATCTATTGTGAGGATTCTAAACACATAGAAACGGCCAGTGGCCCTGAAAGTTCCTGAGAAACAAACAGCTGAAGGCTGAGAGCAATTTAAGTATACATTAACCCTGCTTTAAGGTGTATTAGGCCTCCATTTTTGACCACTGTCAAAAAGGAGGATGAATACAGGGTATTCACATTCACAGTGTACAACTACTTTCCAGTTTCTCCAGTTATCAGAATGAAAATCCAAACTCATTGTGGTCATAAGGGAGCCATTGATAGTGCTGCTTGCTTGTATAATTTTTCCAAATTTCTCAGGATTATTAAAATTATTAGATATCTGACAGACCACCAAACCATTAAAACACCCACTTATCTCTGGGGCAGACCCTGCGCTTTTCTTGCTTGCATACATTACAACTTGTCCTCAAACAAAAAACTTAAACGCCACAGGAATCACACCTGGAAACTCTGTACCTGCTGACACCTACCAATATGATTTCAGAGTACTTCTACAACATTTCTTAGCAACCCAATTCCACACAAGCTTAATGCACCTGTAGACAACTATTACATTCTCCCTTCTTCATAATATACTGTCTTGTCTACTATCCAAGTGTCTCAGTAAACAGACTTTACACAAGTGACAGGAAATACTGACATGCTTTTAATGTTGCTTTTACCCTCAAGGGAACTGATAGTGCACAATGCCTTTCAAGTTCAACTGCCCTTAGTTGTCCACACAGCCTCTTACCTACAGTAATGATGAAGACCATCAGTACTATTTTTAGTGTTAAGAATAAATAAAAGTAATAAAAAAGGTCTTCTCCACAAAGCCCATATCCACTTCTTCCACACCCAATGAGAGAAGAAGAAATTTTGAGGAACTGAAAAAATTTCATACCCATCTAGCTCAAACTGAAAATGAAATTGTCTTTGTAAGGTCCTGCAAATGTATGAAGTCAACAAGACCAGTGAGTTTTACACGTTGAATGACAGCCAAACTAATCAATCTACAAATTATTTGGAAGCATAACGTATGCTTTTACTGTCCGTGGCTCAAATTTCTCCTCAAATACCTATCCCTTCAGTCTGCCATAAAACAGTAAGATTGAAAACACTTATCAAGACTTTCGCATCTACAAGATTTTGTATTAAGTGACTGACTATACAGAGCTCTAATTAATGTCACATTGACATGGACTACAACTACTGTCAACAATGTACAGCCAATACAGAATGGAAAGATATTAAAAGACAATATTCTGAAAAGGTAGAAATCCCTCAAGTTGTGTGCCAATAATACACCTGCATAAGAAGAAGAATAATACACCCTTTGCTAGCAAAGCCACAAAGCAATGTCCCTGTCTCCAAAATCATAGCAGGACTATACCACGTTAGCTCTCAAATGCAGAACTGCTTTTTTTCTATTTTTAAGCAAATATTATTTGCTTTGTTTTACAAAGTATTATAAACTGCTGTAATCAGCCGAAGAAGAGATGCTATTGGTTGAGTAAAAAAGCAACAAGAAAACATTTATGAAAAAGAAACAAGATTTAAAAGAATGGAAAAGATGAGTTTTAACTGAGTTTTATTTAAGACTGAAATATTTCTTCCTTTAGAAATCTAAGAAACACACCTGTTCACTGCAATGATGTTCCATGCCATTACATATCCTCCACATGAACCGTACCTATGAAAAGACTGGATCAAAGGACGGTATGACGACAGCCCTTAAAAACCTTGAAGTCAATTTGACAGATGATGTTATTTTCCAAGGGAAAGAAAATACAACATTGTATTAACCTTCTCTTTGCTGCTTCAAAAGCACTTCAGGGTATTCAGATATCAGAAAACAGTCATCTTTCAGTTTAGTACCTATATATTAGCAATCTTAGTCTTCACTATGGGTAAGTAGGTTTCAAATGAGTAATCCATCTTGCTGCTGAAGAGAACAGTACACCCAAATTGCAAAATCCTGGACATTTTTAAAGAAATTCAGGATCAAGTGCAAGCAGCTAGGCTATGAATAGCATTCCTTTAAAATAGTTCAAGTAGTCCTGTCTGTTTAATTCCACATTCTTTTTTGCAAAATCCTCAACAATTTTCCCTTTTTTTTAATGGCTGTTTTATAAAGCCAGTAGACGCTGATAACATACTGATAACTAACGTACTGGTTTTGACTGGGATAGAGTTACATTTCTACATAGTATCTTGTATGGGGCTATGTTTTGGATTTGTGCTGAAAATACTGTTGCTACACACTGATGTTTTAGTTACTGCTGAGCAGTGCCTACACAGGGTCAAGCCTCTTCTGCTTCTCAGACTGCCCCACCAGCAAGCAGGCTGGGGGGGCCGTACAAGAAGTTGGGTGGGAACAGAGCTGGGACAGCTGACATCAAATGACCAAAAGGATATTTTATACCCCATGACATCATGCTTAACAATAAAATTGAGGTGGGGGGCTGTGTGGAGGTTGGCAGGGTCTGCCATCGCTAAGGGGCTGGCTGGGCATCGATTGGTTGGTGGAATACAACTGTTTTTGTTTTGCATGACTTGTTTTTTCTTGGGTTTTACTTTTCTTTCTCCTTGTTGTTTCCCCTTCCCTCCCCCCATTTAAATTATTAAACTGTCTTTATCTCAACCTGTGCGTTTTCTCACTTTTACCCTCCCAATTCTTCTCCCCATCTCACTGGGAGGTGGGGAAAGTAAGCAAGCAGCTGTGTGGTACTTAGTTGCCGGCTGGGGTTAAACCACATACTGTAATTATAGCTCTTTGCTACAATGCCTTGAAATCTGGAAATTCAAAGTTATAAACTCACAAGCAGCTTCCACCCCTCAAGCCTGAGGAAAGATCCAACTGTGTTATTAGGTTCTTTTGTTTGCCACAGTGTTAAAGTTCTGAGAGAAAAACTAACCCCAAAATTTCTGCTCCCCTTGATGGACTAATATTTCTCTACTTCTAAAAGATTTTAGGAACTTAGTATAGTCGCAGGTCAGCATTAGAAAGACTAGCTGCTCCTACAACTCATATTCCAGAAAAATTATGGGAACATACCCTATATTATTAGGGAACAGAAAACAGCAGAGAGCAAACATGAACAAACTAATGCGTTCTGAAAAAATAGTGAGTGATTTGAGGGGAAAAAAAAAAAAAAAAGAACAGAACTTTCCTGGACCCAAGTGAGAGGCAACAGCCACATGAGTAAACTGAAACCTACTTTGACTTGTCAGGTATTCACAAGAAAGTACACTCAGATTGAAAGTTCACTTCTTCATAACAAGCCAAAATTTTCAAAAGCAGCAGGGTTTCATACACCAGAGAAACCATCAAGGCTCAAAGTACCATGCACTAGGCCAGTACCAGACCGGAAAACAGCTTTTTTTAATTAGAGTGACAAAGCATTTGTCCATTTCACTACTGTATAGGACTTCAGCCTGAATGTTTTAAATTATTTAGTGCTCAGTTCTGCATCACTAAGTAATATTATAAGCCCCAGAGATACAGGCATCAAAGTTTTAGATACTGCCTTAACTACCCAACTAAGATTTTCTTTTTAGTCTATTAATTCTAAATCCTATACAATGAAAGTACCACCCTAACTTTTGCACTACTGTCAGCATCAAGCAACATCCACTATCAAAACCAGACCATAACTTACCCATAAATGCAGTTAGTGGGACACTCAAGCTTTTAAGAAAGATACCTCCTGACTGGCAACCCTCCTCCTAACAACACTGTCTTCTGAATATTAAGCTTCCATTTATAAATATTAAACTATGTAACTTAACAGATCAAATACAAATACCACTCAGGCAGGCTTACGTTTCTTTATTCTCAACATAAACAAAATAAAAGCAAGAGCTTAGATGTTTGAGTGTCACATACTCTTTAACCTTTTCATCACCTCTGTGTGAATGCTTCAGGATAAAAACAAAACAAACACACCCCCCCAAAATATAGCTAATAACAGAATTCTGAAGAGTGATTTAAACAGAAGGGAAAATGCTAGTTCACAATTAGACACCAAGAGGTAAGAAAAATAAGAATTAACCAGGATGAGAACAGGCAGACAGTAATGTAAGGGGAAGATTCATGTTGACAGATAAGAACAGAAGGGGGGAAAACTTGAAATAAAATAAAGATTAACAGGGAACCAAAATGACGACTGATAAATACCTTTCTATAAATTATTTTGGTCAGAGTCCCTCCCTCCCCACAAATTCACAGCTTTTTATTTTGAAAGATGAAGGAACAACAAGGACGGTAGGGAAAAATTTTATATTTGACATGAAAATTTTAATTGCATTTTTTGAGAAAAATTTTGAAACATAAGCTCAAAACTCCTGTCAATACTGAAAGAAATCTAAAAATACTTCAAATCAGGCATAAAATTTTAATTTCCTCCTGCAATATTTTCAGCAAAGGAACAACTGAGAAACAAAGTTTAAGTGTTGTCTGTGCAGTAATCCTTAACAGATGGATGAAAACAGCTGAAAAGAAATTAGTCACAAACAAGAAGCACAGTGCTTATTGATATTTTCAGACTACCAAAGCTGTTAATGGAAAAAGCTTAGGAATCATTAGTGGCAAATTACCTACCACAAAATATAATTAAAAAAAAAATAATCATAACCTAAAGAACAGCAGAGGGTGTGGGGTTCCAAGTAGAAATGTTTTCTTTCTTTTTCTTTTGTGAAGGGAAGAAGAGAGACCTTGAAAACCCAGACACATCATCCCCCAACTATTTTATAAAGTGAAAGGATACTTTGCTGTATGATACTCACTGACAGATCATATGTATAGAATGCACTCAACATCCTGTCAAACAGAACATCTACATGACTTCTAAAATGCCAAAAATAACTATTTTTTCAAAAACTCTGCACTCACTTGAAAAAGCATGCTTCTGTACAGGTTGTTTCCCCTCTTTGTGGCACTAATATCAGATAATTATTGGAATCCAGAGTGTGCTATTGACAAGCACCAGCTGTCTTTACCATGTTAATGCCACGTTAACAGAAAGAGTATTTTCTGACAGCCTGACAACAAGGAAGAAACTGTGAGATCAAACAATGGAAACAGTTAAGATGAAGAACCCTGGCAACAAAACTACCAAGACAGTAAGTTTCTCCAAAAGCAGCCTGTGGGGCAGGAGATGGGGAGAAGAAGAAAGAGCACGTGTAAAAACCACTCTGCTGGAAAGCAATCCAAAGAATGACCAAAGGGTACACTGCCAAAAAACTAAAGGGAATAACTGTAGAAGCTTCTGCCATATAACTGAGAATAACAAGAGCACTACTCAACCACCACAATACTTAAAAAAAATAATTTACAAAATGAAATAAAAATGTATGCATTAATAGCAGTGTGGGAAACAAATGTTAAAGTGAGGACTGAGTCAATCAGTAACTTTCCTTAAGCTAAATTACCAAGAAGTTGCCACTGGATTTCTGTCATTGATTTCGACAGTGGCAAAGGCAAGCATGAAGGCCAATTTTTGTAGCAGTGCCACAGCAAGGAGCAGGAGTCCAAGCAAGACTATTGCCTTTCATTATGCCTGACCGCGGGGATTACATTTTCTAATCATACCTCACATAATGTTAATTAATTTGAAGCAATAAGTATATGTCTTTGAAGTGACCTGCTCAACTCTACATGAGGCTTTTTTTTTTTTTTTCGTTTTCCAGAAACAGAAAGAAATCTCCTTTTCTCTTCAAGGCTTGGTCTTGATATCTCAGAATACTGTAAAGGCTAGAAGTCAGAACATATGAAACAGTTATAGAGCCAAACGGGTTCACAAGGAGTAAAGCATGATATATCATTTGCTTTCGGTGTATGATAAGAGCCTTCACGTATACAACCTTTTAGGTTATTTTCAGACTGGCACCACAAGGAAGTTAATTGTTGCAGCATCCAGATCTTCGTATCTCAAAGCTCATGGTATCTCCATGAAATATGATTTCGATGTCATCCCTGACACTCCAGAGTACTTCCTTTGAGCATACCTCAATCTACAATAAATTTAGTTCCTCAAGTTATAGGCTAGTGATTCAAGAAGAGAAGTACCAAGGCTTCTTAGTGGTTAGGACTGACAGCATTACCATGCTGCCTCTTCCCATGCTACTGGGAAAGAACACAAAAAGCAGAGTGACAACTTCTCTATCAATTAAATGTTCTTTTAACTGAAGACTCTGGAAACAAATACTGATAACTGGTCATGGGATCTGAAGTCTTAAGTAACGGAGACTATTATTCTAACCACTGCTTTTCCTGCAATATTATCAACAGGGACCCCTTTTGCTTTGTTGTTTGTGGAGCCAGAAGAGTCAGGCATTAACACTCTGAGATACAGGACTTCATGTAGTGAGTCTTACGCTTTACAAAGATAAATTATGAGCATGTCTTTCCATGGTGATAAATAAAGACAAAACATCCTGATATCAATATAGCAGAGATATCTCTAGAAGTTAGTATATTTACTTTCTTTCTCTCAAGTTCAGTGCATACTTATGGAAAATAAGACAGATCAATTTGCAACTCAAGATCAGCTTAAGACAGTGTCAAAAGTGATTGTTAGGTGACATTTCGGCAAAGACCTTTCTTGGCAATATATAATACAGCATGGAATGGATTCAGCTACAGAGCTTAAAGACAATCTTCCACATCTCCTTTTTCAAGTGCTTTTCAATTTAAATTCAGGTGAAGTGACAACAGGCACATCCTGCAAGAGGTCCATATGTAGTTTTCCCACCTCTTCTGAGGATCAAAACCAAGTAAGAGAAAAATTCTGAACAGTGGTGAAGTACCTACTAAACCCTGGAGCATCTTGCACTTAAACGTTTCAAGTATAGCTGATACCAATGCATTCCAGCATGTAGGCCTGGGTCTTTGCATTTGAACATAAAGTGGATTTTAGCTTATATTTCATGTTTGTACAAAAATTTTAAGTTCAACACTATACAACAACAGCTTTAATACTGTTGTTTAAGTCCTACAAGACAGAAGTAGTAACTATTAGACAGAAAGCTTGCCCACTTTTCTTCCACAGTTATGCTGAGGCAGCCCGTACAAGATGCTACTAATCATCATGAACAGTGATTTCAATATTTGTATCACCTGCAAAAATCTTTTTGGCAAGAAATGAATTATTCAGAACAAAGGCTAAGAACAGGGCCTTAATCTGACCTCATATATGATATAATCAAACTTATTCCCACTGAAGTAGCTGGAATGTGCATAATCCGCATGAACTAACCTCGTAAGACCTATGGGCTGCAGACTCAACTTGTACAATGTTTAAGAGAAGAGCTTCAGAGGAGCTAATAACATATGAAGTGTTCCGAGTCCTTCTTAAACATTCATAGGAAATAAAATGCTATAAGATAATGGCTTCTGCAGATATTTACAGGCTCAAAAAAAATATAATAATTATTTCTTGTGAAGGCAAAAGAATAGGCAAATTATGGGATTTTTGAAAACCGGGTATAAACTGAGTGGGGTCCAAAAGGATTCCTGGTACTTAAATACGGGCATAAAAGAAAAACACCTAGAAAAATACTGAAGATCCATTGATCTGAACAGAAGGCGTAACAAAAATTATATATTTAGCTTTTATTTACAGATTAGTGTTTCAGAATGGCTAAAAGGGAAGAAATTAAAGGTCCAAATAAAATATGACAGAATAAGTACTTAAATTAGTGTCTTCAAAGCACAAAACTAATTCTTAAAAAAACCCCACACCTCATTTACCCCCCCATCTCGTCCAGGCCCATGAAGGGAAAGAAAAAAAGCCTAAACTATATTATCCAAGTCTTAAAAAAATATTTCTTAGAAAAACATATGAAAATGGCTCACTAGATCATGTAAACATTTGTAAATTACAGACTAAAAAAAACCCTGAAAAATACACTTCATTGAGTAGTCCTATACATCACAAGATGGGGAGAAGGACTAGGTGTAGTCACGAGTCTTTTTTGCTTAATATATACCAATTCTGTATAGCTTTTTAATTAATAACACTGAACACCAGCTGTCTGATCCCAAATCTTCCATGCTCTCCAAATGACAATTGTTTCAAAGCAATGCTGCATATGCACTTTGGTATACAAGGTCAGTCTGTCATGGTTTTGGATATCAAAGTGTGTTTTGTTTTGAAACTCAAGCTCACAACATTTTTTGAACACTTAACGCTGGAATAGAGATACAATCTTTGCCATTACACCCAGAATTCAGAATGCCAAAGAAAAGCATACTTTTCATTGGAGGAAAAGAGTAAGTTTCACAAGACAGTTATTTCAATCTAATTCCTGCCACAGAAAAAAAATGAAAGCTATGTATCCATATACACATACACAGCTACAAACAGGTGCCTGTATGTATATACATACATATACACACAAACACATTCTCTCTGGTGAAAAGTAAGCACTAGTAACCATGCTAATAAAAATCAGTAATTAGTTGCACCATGATGTTTCCTTTCATATGTCCATCCCCCACATTCTTGTCAAGAGATACATTCAACACTCTGGATGACTGCAGGTACATCCACCAATATGTTTTCATATGTAAGCTCCCAACCTAGTGAGCCTTCCTTCAAAGCTGTTTAAAATAGCACAAATCCTAAAGTACATGCAGGAAAATTACCCAATCCTTTCTATAATAATTTATCACCTCGTAACTTTATGCCTAGAGCTTAAATATGTTTTTTTCCTATTAGAGCATAAAACAATGAGAACATCAATCAAAAAAGTTACAGCTAGAAAACAACAAAATTTTAATTTTAGTTGTCTAGTTTTTTGCTTTTTCAGCCAGTCTCTTACACAAAACTACAAACAAGCTAACAGCAATTCAGATTTTCATGAAATTTAGGAGCCATATTTTAAACACAGATCAGTTGCAAAGTTAACACTAACTCATTGAGCTAGTCGGTACTGTAAAATAAATTTATAAACCTATTGAAGAATACGATAATCAGTATGTCATTATGCAAACCAAAGTAATTCATGACTCAACATCTGCATCTTCAGGAAGTAACCAAAAACCAGGACATAACCAACATTATATTTAACAGCACACTCTATAACCTCTTGTCCCAACACAGTATGGTGAGAATCAGAGGTACCTTTAAAAGCAATGTGCTATCCGGTCTCACAACAAAGCACATGCTGGAAAGTACAAGCAACCAAGTAGCAGAACACCTTCAACATAGATCAGTCAGTGACCCACAAACACTGACATCTGCACTTATGGGCCCACATGCTTAATTCTAAGTCAGCTGAAGGGGGTGTGCAGGTAAGTCAGAAAGCTTGACAAGCCCTTCCAGTTCTAACAAATGGAATACAATCAAGGTTAGTATTTCTTTACAAGAGTTTCCTCTTTCCTTCCTGGGAGGGATCTAAAACACATATTCTAATCCTTACTAGACAGCAAAAGAGCCCATCTTTCCTAAGGCCTTTAAAGATTTTATTTTTAAAATGTCTCCAGGATAATAAGTATTATTTACTTGCACGCACGTATTTATTAAAAATACCACCAGCAGTCAATACTTGTTCCATGTATCCCCCATTTCAGTCAAGCAAGCTCTTGCTCCTCCAAAACACAGTGGCATTTACCTCACTGACCTTGGGACTGCCTTCCTCCAGTACTTCTCCCTCATCAGTTTGCATGGGAACAAGATCTGTGCAAAGCTCTGCAGAAATGCAAAATACTGCCTAAAAGATAAAAAAAGAAAGATATGTTTTAAAAACAATGATTTTTCTATCTTTAACAGTGTTATGTGAGATTGCAGCGCACATAAATAACAATTCTAGGCTATGACCCTTAATGTTCCAGTTCTGCACATATTCACTGAATTCATACGTCTTACACAAACAAGTAAGACAAGATGACATAATTCCACTTAAGGGAAAAAAAAGCACCTAGCAGGAACATACTTTCTTTTTAATTTTAAAATATGTCATTGCTGAGAACTTTACATATTCATTGTGTTTACTCATTAAAGCTATGGTCAATAAGGAATAATCACACGAACTAGTGCTGAGCAATTCTCACTAGGAAATAGCCTTTGTGCAAATATAAGCTTCACAGATTCAGCTTACAGACAATCTAAAGGTTATCAGTTTGAAAAATTCTTGGACTTCCCATGATCCTCCAGTACCTCTGAATTGTTACTTTAGGGATTTTTTCCTTGACTTTACTTTAGAAATAACTATATTTCAGGCTCTAAATGGTTCAGGGAACTGATAAAGTCATTCATCTTTAGGTCAAGATTTACAATCTAACCCAGGTCAACAGCTCCCAGTGTTTCCAATATTCAATACTAACTGGTAACTGATTTTTAAATTTGTTTGACAGTGTCAGTGCAGTTCCAACTGAACAAAATCTACATCCCAAACTCCATTCTTAGAATTGTAAAATAATTTATGGAAGAATGCAACACAGTTCAGGAGTCTGTGGTTAAAAAGATTAGAACATCTTCTACTCTAGAGGATGACCCATCTTTCAGGGGTAATGGATCAAACTACTCAATTTAGGAGATCAAATGCACCAGCATAAATTCAGCATGAATCTCTGACTCTCAAAATGCCAAATGTAAGCTATCAGCAGATCTCTAGCATTCCAGGTATGCCAGAAGGGCTCACACTGCGTAAAAACTCTTTTAAAGCCAAGAGCTGTTGGCCTGTAACAGCTGTCTCTCTCAAGACCCTGTAAGTCTTCAAATGCACCAGCATTTAAAATCCACAAAGTCCTCCCACTTCATTTTTGCATCTCAGCTATTGAGCTGTCAACAGCTCTGATGACTCTACTGTCACCTTCAAAGCACCAAATCCTAGCCTGTGAACTGACAACTTCGGGAGTGCAAACAGTAATGACATCAAAATGAAAAAGCTTGGAAATTTTTCATCTAGATGTACCTCCTTCATTTTGAGGTTAAAGCCTGTTCATAAGGTAAGACTATCTGCACTACCAACATCTTCTGTACGTTGTGCTTAGGCATAAGTCATCTTTTATGGCTATGAAGTTGACACAAGGAACAAAGAATATGTTCTACAAGCTTAAAGGTGCTGAGGCTACAAAATGTTACATACAACTTATATCTTATAACGAACAAGTTATGTTCAGTAATATCATATATTACATGCAAAGCATGAGAGCTGTAAAAGACTTACAGCATAGTCATTTCCTCTTCTGGGGAAAGAGGAATGAGGACAAAGCAGAACTCTCACCTAAATCCTCACCAAATATTCTGTCAAAAACCTTAGGTATCAAATGCTAAACAAGAATGGTATCATGCATCTAGGGCAAGATCTTCCTGCATATCACAAGTGTTTCTGACTGCCGGGCTACCTTCTGCTCTGCAGCAAGACGGGAAGAGGCCGGGCCCAGAGGTCCCTGTCCATGGTACTTCACCAGGCCGGGTTTCTGAGACCTGCTCCAGAGCTTTGGGAACTGGGACTTCATGAGCACGATTTTGCAGTGCCAGATTTAAGTAATAGGGAAGCTCCACAGATTGTTAGACGTATAGTTTGATGACTAACGGCCAAAACAGCTTGGTCTAGAAGGATTACTGTGGCACTGAATTGGCTTCAAATTAGAGAAGCAAGCAAGATTGAGTTTGAGCTACAGAAGCATTTTAAACAGCTTATAAAATAAAACAAGATCAGTCAGGTCAGGCCAAGACCACTGCAAGGACGCGTCACTGTTCATTCAGAGTGCTGGAAGAACTCAAATATGACCCTCTGAAAAATTGCCATGTTTATCTTCTGAGATATTCCTCACTACCAGCAGAATGGAAAGTGCCAAAATTTGACACCAGTTTTTATATATTACTTCTGGAAGAAGACAAAAAAATCCCTACCAACCAGTGCATCTCAAAGGGGGAAAAAAAAAAAGTCAGTACAACTAGGAAATAAAAATATAAGATAGAAAGGCTACAATAACAAAGATAAGCAAGCTCTCCCCCAGAGGACAGATTAAATACATTGGAACTATCTATAGCTCAGAGAAGAGAGTAAGAAAAATAGAGAGAAATCTATAAAAAAGCAAACGTAACTGAGAAGGAAAAGGGGGTTTATTCACTCATTCTTCATTTGTCCCGTAATTCATGTTTTAACAGCTTTAACATTTAAAATATGTATCATACTATTTCATACAGTGCCCAGTTAGAGTGAACTCCCTCACAGGAGATGGCAAGAAGGTGGAAGTTTTAAAAGGTTCTATAAATTTATTGGAAAAAAATTACAAGGGGAAAAGAAAATCCACCAAAAATCTTGCACCCGGTGTAGGAACTCCCTAAACCACAAACTGCAAGAGGTGTTGCAAGAGGAAGTTTTGCTGAACACTACCCTTCTATTCTATTTTCCTTCCAGCTTCTTTCAGAAGACAGTATCAGGCAACAAAGAAGTCCAATCCAATACGATGATTTTTATGTTCTTTCTGCATACATGAGTGATGCAAAAAGATTCCCATGGCCACTGGCACAAGAGTGCTGCATTTTGGATTTGTTTATTGCCAAAAGCAAGCATTTGGGGATTCCTGAAACCACGGGAGAATACCTCTGTGGCAGATTTTTGCGGCAATCATTGACAACTGAGGATGACTTCTCAGCCAACGAAGCAACTGCTTAATGCCAGCATGTGAAGAAACAACATAATTATACCATGTCATTGACATGGCTCACTTTTAGCTCACTAGCTTCTGAACATAGGGCTGAAAGTCACACATAGGGTAGTTTATTTTGTACACAGAGGATAGACAGGCAATCACAATTTGTACTAGTGTCCTACAGGATTGCAAAAAAGGCCAGATGTCAAAAGGCATTTATCTCCTTAATTCCAATATTTACGTGATATGCCAGCTTCCCAGGGGATAAAAATACGTAAAGTTTATAGACAGTGCATTTCGATTTTTAGATCTGACATCTACCAGAAAAAAGTCACCCTTGGAAAAGGTCAAAAAGATGATAATCCTCTTCTTCCATTCTTGCATATACCCACCAAAACTACTTCAGATGGGTCTAAAGTCCCCCAATCTTTTTATTTACCTGATGTCTTCTAGAAAAATTAACCAGCTTCAGCTTGAGTGAGGACTCTAGGGAAGGTCTGATAAATAGCAATGCACACATATGTCAACATATGACACATGCCTAAAGTTAGTAACAGTTTTTATTTAACTCTTTAAAATATCATACAGTGAGTAGAATCTATTCTCAAAGGTAAAAATACTCACTAATATGAACTAGCTGCAGTTCTTATGAACTTTAATGTCTACTATAATATTGTCCTGTCATAACCCAACATGGCTTTGGGACAACCCAGTTTGATATTTAGTCTTATTTATGTTCCATCTCTTTCTGCAGCAAAGATGTACACATTCCATTCAGTGATATCAGGATGATGGATGGAGTTACCAGTCATAAATTCAGTATAAGCACAATAGTGCAGTGCACCTTATGGAAACCCTCTCTTCACTACTGCATTTTAGCCCACTCTGGCAAGTAAAACCTGAGCTCCCTGAAAAGTAATACCAGTGAACTTCCTCAGACCTCCTTTTTCCCTAGATAGAAAAGTCCACCATCCAGAAACACAAGGTCCTCATTAGAAAGACAGAGCTGGAATTCAAATATCTTCAAATTTGCCATTCATCAAGCAGGCATCACTGGAACTAAGCACCTTATCTAATATATGAGCCTTTCATACAGCAACACTTTCTCTTCAGACTGTCAGCAGCAATCAAATATGGACCACAGAGGAAAACTGTTCTTCATTTGGTAAAGAAGAAAAAATTATTTGAAGCTTCCAATTAGTGCAGCTGCAAGAGAAGCACTTATTAATGTAAAACTAAATGTGGTTCCTGTGAATTCCAAAGTTGAAATTGAACACAGCCCACTGGAAAACCCTTGAAGGTCAGTAAGGCTATGCAAACCGTCACAGTTACAGACGGGAAGCAGAAATTGAGTGTAGGTCCCAAACTCTATCACAAGAGCACAAAATAGGCACACAAGTGCTCTTCAGAGACAGTGATCTTATATACATGACATACTTGGAAAAAAAAAGAAAGAGTTAAAGCAAGGCAGTACTGTACTCATCTACATCTTAAATGAGACCGTACTTATTTGATGCAATTGTATTGATACATGATTGGATACAGTCTCTATCTAGGTATGTAGACAAAAACCATTGATTTTTAACAGATGGTCTAGCTGTATCATATCTAATTGCTACAGCTTTACATTACATTGAGTTTGTTAAGAATGTACAAAAGCAACATAAAATTTAACATATGGAAAATGAACAGAGTATTTTTGTCACTTTAAATGTGAGTTGACAGGTACTGAGATGAAAGCACAAGCATCCAGAAGATAAATAAAACTTTAACTAAAGTTGCTAAACAAGCAACTTCATTGCTTGTAGGAACTAATCACTGACCGATTCCAGTGACTTAAATCTCATCATAAATGAATTAATTTTCAAAGAAAACCATCATATGCATCAACTTTAGTTAACAAAAACAAATCGCATTAGACAGTTACAGAAAAAAACTTCACACCCAAACCCACAGGAAATAACACTCTAGAAAGTATATGAAAACAGCAAGATGTCCTATAGTTAGTTAAGAACTAGTATAAGCTAATGTTCTCACCTCCAACTTTCAAGAACACAATATTGAACTTTGGTTGATTTTTACCTTTGACAGTTTCCAAGGGCTGCCAAAGCCCACAAGGATCCGTCCTGGCTACATTCAGTGCAAAAACGAAACCCTAAAAAAAAAATAAAAAAATTTTAAAGGTCAGCCAACAGTGGGCATTACTAGGTAAGAAACATATAAAAATGAAAGTCAATTGTCTCCAAAGCTCAGCAACTCTTACTCCCAAAACATTTAGAAATAGCCATATTCATCTTAATAAAGTCATGTAGGGTAAGCAAAAAATTGTAATCACAAAAGAAGCAATACAGCCTCCCTCTTCCCCTGCAATTTATGCAGTACTGGGGGGAAAAAAGCTACAGCTAGTATTAGAGCTAAGGAGAGAAGTACCTTTCTCCTCGCTTCACTTTCTTCCACTTCAACTGCCACCCTGGTCTAGGAAAGTATTCTTTGAAAGCAAGAAATTTTTCATACTGCAGAAAGTATTCACTTGCTGAGCCTTAGACTTAAATTTCAGCTCAAGTTTTATCAAAGATATCAAAGCTTTTACAGAATAAAGCTGCACCACTGCTGGAAATGCATCTTTAACTACCTTGGAGAAAATGTTAAAAACATAATACTGCTTATTTTTTTTCACATACTTATTACTCACCCATCACCACACAACTTAGACCATCCATCAGTTTTGAGAAAAAAAAAAAATAACAGTTCTTCCCTGTGACCCACCAAACCATTTAAGAAGTATATACCTGTATCTACAGTAGTTAGTCTGCTGGCTGATTAGCTTGCTCTGAATCTTCATTAAATACTATAGATGCAGGCCTGACACTGCAGTCTAAGAATGTACCTTGCATAGTGCTGCATAACAGAAACCTCAAACTGATATCAAACAAGGGATTCCCCTTTCAAGGACTTACTGGCACTATCAGTAAACTTCACCACTGGAACCACTTGAAGAAAAATGGCTAACATTTCCTCATAGGTATAATGGGAATACCTCCTAAAATGAATGCCATCATTTAAACTAGGTAGACACTGCAAGTTTTATACATGCTGAAAGTGTTATTGTTTGGCAGCAAGTTACAGTTTTCACATTATTAATCATATTATCCTCTTCGCAAAAGTTTTGAACTGTTTACTTACTATGTATAGGTACAAAACTGAAATGTTTATTTTTCACCCAGAAGTGAACAGGGAGTCACTACCAAAGTAGTGCAAGCGCTACCAAAGCAGAGGTGCAACCTGCTCAGTCTTCTCAATCACTCTGAAGTAGTTTTCCAAGTGAAAAATCTACATTAACTACATTATCACCTTAACATTATGATGTCCCAAAAGTATTAGCAACCTTAGAGTCCATGCCCAAATTGAGAATGTTTTTACCAGGCAAAGGCATTTTTAATCATTGTTAGAAACTGAGGCTCTGGAGACAGAAGCGTAACAAAACTTAAACTCTTGATTACTTCTACAATAAGCAAATACATACTCTGAGGTAAGAAGCCATAATATTTACCACTTTGTAATATTTCCTCCATTGAAAAAAATAAGCACCACTTTCATCTTAGCCAATTATGTAAAGCAACTTGCATTTACCTGGCTTCACTAGACAGTAGGAGATTAAAGAAATACTTATACTACAGAAATACATTGAAAAAAATACACAAAGGTAAGACTAACCCACTCTGTTGTCTCTAAGTTTTCAAATTTTCCTATTAATTTCCAAAGCAATGAAAAAATGAAAAATTGATTCCTCAACTGAATGTTAAATTATCATCCATCTCCCTAAAACATCTCAGAAATATCCAGCCATGCCATTTAACACACTATTATTAATCTAAGTAGTCAAGTACACAATACTGTATAGGTGGAGTCAAAGGCTGTTGTTGACTTAGCAGTTTTATCATGTGTTTCTGACACATACCTCCATCCAGGAAGAATATCAGCCAAAAAGCAAGACTAATGAAGTGTCTGTGCAGCTTTTGACAGCACAGGGTCTGAAGTGGCAGAATAGGAAATACTGCAGAAGCTGGCCAAAAAACAGCTTACCCCAGAAAGGGGTTGCTGCAGGCTGGATACTGAAATACTACAGCATTAGTACCTAGCAAAAGCATTCAAAGTTCCAGCCAAACCACCACATGCTTATGGACCACTAATGTCTTCATGGGAAGAGAGAGAATTGCTACTAATTGTGCCAATAATCTGTCTTATCTCATTACCGAATCTTATTCACAAAGAGGAGTAGGGATTCCTATCCCTAATTGAAAAAAGCCTCTCGTCAGTACATAACGTATAACAGATAGAAGACAAGAAAACGGATCCCCCTCTTCCTGTTACTCTGACAAATTTAGGCCTATGTTTCTAGAGCAATAACAATGTTAATTAGCAAAGTCAAAGTGGCACAAGGGAGTAGAATCCAGTAAAAACAGTTTGGGTTAAAGACAGAATGTGACCTGTAGCTGAGTAGCACTGCAAAGATGTGAGAATCTCAGTGTCAATCACACTGTCAGAACAAAATTTAAATATCATGCATACATCTCCTCCTAATTTGAATCCTCACAGTAAGTATCTACTTCTGCCAGCAGCCAGGGCTTCAGGATTAATCCACCTGCATGTCCAGACTGCGTAGGAAAAACTTTAGCAGGAAAGCAGACACAGTTTGATTAGGTAGCGAGGAAAAGGAAAACCAACCATGCAAAAAACCCACCCACAATTTATACACGATTCCTCTGACAGAACAGAGAGGGGGGATCTCCCCCTCCCTCCAGGAAGCGTGACAGTTCATAACCAAATATTAATCAGCTAACTACAATGCTTATTAATTCAGGCACCCAGGCACACTGAAAGATCAGACTGAGTTTCTATTATCTTGCCATAGCAGAAACAGTTCATTATACCTACATACTCCTGGCTTACATATATTAAGTCCTGTCCTGACAGGCTAGAACTGTAAGCAAGTACAGTGCAACCTCCAAAACATTTTGTAAGTATTTCTGTTCCAATAATGTTAAGTGCAGCAATTTGCTTAGCTGGGTTAGGGAATCTATGAAGCAGAAGAATACCCTGTGCAGTCAGGACTCCTAGACTAGCTTTTTTTTCAAGTATTTTTTAGGGTGCTGCACATCTTCCCACATTTGCCCAGCACCAAGTTCTTTACTTAAAGCGTATACCTCTTTTCTGGTCAACTTGCATAAGCTGCCTCTGTAGGAAGACCAAACTATTCCAGGTGCACAGAACTGAAAGGAACAGGCTGCCATAAGGAAAATGTTTTCTTCAGTTTCTCCCCCCTTACCTCCCATCTAAATCTAGAGAAACAGTAAACACTGGTAGCACATGTGACAGAATTTCCTACTCACTATGAGACACGACAGAACAGTAGGAAGGTCTAAAAATATAATTTCTATTCACAACTGGGAAAAAACATGGGGTGAAACTGATTTCTTGTAGAAGAACCAAGAGAACACACACACTTTGTTCAAGGAAAGTGATTATGTAATCCTACAATAACTCTCCAATACTAAATGTTATGTGTAAAAATGAATCCCATTACCTACCAATTGTCAGATATTTAATCCTATTTTGAAAGAATAACATATCAGCAGCACTGAATTGGCTAACACTCAAACCCATTTCAAATCATTCAGAATCCACCACCCTCTCTTAACCACAGCTAGAATTAAATACTTCAATTTTGGTTTTGCAAAACATAACCAACTTCCAGGAATGAAAATAGCTCCAGAACTATTGGTTTACCACTATACATCTAAGTTAACATCACTAGAATCTGAATTATTCCAGTTGCCTTACTCAGGCACCATAAAGAAAGGTTTGTTGTGAAGGTAACAAACAGGTGGTATGTTTTCAAATTCACTGCATCGTCTTCTTGGCTACTGCTCATGTTTAACGTACAGCATTATCTAGCAACAAACTGTTGCTGTCAATGGACTAGCTGCCATAAACTGTGTATTTTTATCCTGAGCTTCTAGCATTAACTAAGAGCTTTCTGGCTATGATTTTCATTCGACCAATTTCTGACTAGCAACAGTACATTTGGAGACAAAAAGGGGGGTCTTTGCTGCCCAATGTGGTTTAACTGACACTTCGCTAAGTGGGTAAATGTTTGACACCAGCAAATTTTAATTTTAAACTTAGTTGTGACTTACATTGTAGAATGACTCTGATAAGGCAACCAACTGCATATTCCCTGCTCAAAAGGCCTTAAGCTGCCTAAAAACATCACCTCACAAAAACTATCTGCTGACATAACTACACAAAACTAGCACATACCTAATTAGGGTAGTGAGAAGTTGGCTTAAAGTCATTCTCTACTTCAAAACAGTACAGAAATATTTTATGGTTTTTTTTGTTAAGAGCATACTGCCACTGTAATAGCCATGATTTAGTATAAAAATTTTACTATAAAATTTTATGATTTACTATAAAAATTACACAGGACAACACAGGTCTCACTGTGATAATCCATCCTCTCCGCTTTTCAAGACTGAAGAGGGAAATGTAACTTGTAATCCATTAGAAACAATTTGGCAGGAGAAGGAGAGATGCTACTGGTGCTTCAGAAAGGAATTACAATCTCTTTCTTTCACATTGTTAAGAATTATCTCTTTGCATTAGTTAGTGGTGGAAGGAAATCCAGGCCTAGCACCTCAAGGAAAAGCGAACTAAAGATATGACTCTAAACAAAGCAGCCAGGAAGAAGAGGAAAAGGCAGAAATCCTCAGCCTCTTATTAAAAAATAAATTAAAAACCAGAGAACAACATTCAGCCATGGCAGCTGAATCTCCACAAAATCATCGTGGTGTTCTACAGCAAAACATGACACAGGATTAAAATGCCCATTATGTTTCATTCAGTGTTGGAACAAAATATGGAGTTGTGCAGCCAAAGTAACTTCTCTGCACTGATGTTTTTTTGTAGTATACAAAAAATGGTTCAGCTGTTAATGTAGATAGGACACAGCCACTTTCAACAAGATAAGTAACTGTAACTTGGAATAGATATCATCTACATTAGTCTGTATTGCTCTTCTAAGGGAATACGAGAATAGAAGGACTATACAGAAGTTATGTCATTAACCTATACGTACAAAACACAAGCCCAAATTCATAGCATGTAAGTCTTTGCATATCAACAAATATAAATCAAAGCAAAAGCCTTTCATAAAATAGAACACTCCTGAAGATGCCAGGTTTTGGTTTTTTCGGGTTTTTTTGTTGTTTGTTTGTTTTGTTGTTTTTTTTTTTTAAATGGACAATTACACATAAGCAGCTCAAGAAAACCCAATCATTGAGTGGGGGATGGGGTGGGTTTGTTTGATTGGGTTTGTCTTTTTTCCTGTTAAACAATGTCTCCCTTTTTTGACTCAATGTTAAGGAGGACATGAGAAACAAGTGCAAAAGGATGCTTCTCAAATCACATGGAGCTTTTGCTGAGCAATCTAGTAATAGTTCTTAACTTGTGTGAACATAATCTTTAAAAAAGCAGAAAGTTTATCCACTGGATCACCTGGCTACTGGATCATCAAAAGCAGGGTAAGGAAAGGCAGGCCTGGATAAGCTTTCTATTTAGAAAATCCTGTTTCTAGCTCTTAAATCTGAAGACAGTCTTGAAACACAAGCTGAAGACAGAACATTGCATCGCCACCTTTCCAGTGTTCCAAAAACATTTACATAAACAACATTCAAGGCGCTAAATGTTCCTCCTCTCACTAAAGGAAAAAGAAATTGAAAAGTGTATTTTTAAAAATATTTTGTTTACACCTTTTGGCCACTTTCTTCTGCAAAAACAGCATAAAAATTCACTTCTTTCCTGCTCATACTGGTTTTGCTAAAGAATCTGTTAAAGGCTACAGTGAACATAAAAGGTGTTTGCCTCAGCAGCCTATCATACACTACACATCACTTCTCAACTGTAATCAAGGTCACGTCCCAACTATCATCAGCCCAAGGCTGCCAACTGGCTACGTTTTCCAAAGCCCTTTATGCTTTGTCCCACTGTCTTTTCAGTGTAGCTGAAGCATGTATACACACACATTTGTATACATACACATGTGTACATATATGTGTGTATGTACTAAACCTCAGAACTATTTCTACTTTTTCTCTTCAAGTACTTCAACATTCTACCATGTTTATGGAAACTATCAAAACTGAGGTTGTTGGGAGTACTCTATCTTAACTGACCAACAGTCAGTACCACAGTTAGAATTCTGATAATGACTGGAACATCTAGGAATTAAAACACAAAGAGCTGAGAATACTGGCTACTTTTTCCACACTGTATCTTAGTTTTACCCAGACAACCTAATGAAAGAATTTTTTTAGCAAAGTTGGAAACAAATTATCACCTTAAAACCCTCATTCTTTTCAATTGTTCCTCTTCTGTTCTCTTAGGTCTTGCAAACGAATGCTTTTCAGGCACAAAAAAGAGCGCGCTCACTAATACTGCTCCTGCTTGATAATGGTAGCAATGCTCCTCATCCTAATAGCACACAAGCAGTCATTACCATGAGTATTACAACTATCATGTAATTTAATTGTGCCCTGGTGGCAAACCGGGGATGCAGTCAACGGGCTCAAAGCCAGCAATCCATGTATACTTGCATTCCCAATGCTTCAGCACTGCTAGAGCTAAACCAGTACAAAAGTAGCAAGACTTTATTTCAGGACAATTGCAAAACATCTTGAAAGTTTTGAAAATACAGAGGACTTGAATTTCCAGGAGTAGAGCTGAAGAGAAGGAGGGGGAATGTTACACTACACCAGAGACTTTAAACCTTGTTGTCCATCTTAAGCAAAATATTACAATGAGAGGGAAGTCTACTTCACAACAGCTCAACTTAACCTCAAAGCTATAACCAACTCCTTTAATGCTGGTAATCCCAACAGAACCATCCCATCAGATTGTTCATAGCATGAAAGACAACTCAATGTCCCTTTTGAGCCACAAGTAACAGTCACGAAGTCCTACCTATATAACAGTACCTTTATCAAAACCAGCAGTAGTAACTAAATTACAACTGATAAGGTAGTACGCAGCCATGTGGACGGGAAAGAGGGAGGGGTGGCTTATCCATTGACACATTTAAATAACAACTTCAGCAGTTAACAAGAGTTCAAGACAGCACTACTAAAACTGCTTGTCATTCAAATGCATCACAGGATTGGAAGATACTGCAGCTTTCAAACTTTTCACTTCTTACCATCTTCCTGCATTATAGTTTCCTGTGTTAAACCATCCTTTTTAAAAAAAAAAATCTGTTATTTTTTACAATAAGACCTGCATTGCTAGGAACCTCACACTAATGCAGCAATACTGCTACTAACTCCTACAGCACTCATGACACACAGACAGGCGTACTCTGCTGCAGATAGAAAAGCTCCAGATCAGGGCATTACTACAAAGCTGTAATGCAGCTTTGGGTGGACGTTTATAGCCAGACTGAGCCAAGACAGAGCCAGGAAGGAGGGTGATGGAGAATGAAATTTAAATCACAATATGCTTTTATTTTTTTACATCACTCTTTGCTAGTTTACACACCAAAATTTTCCAAATGAATGTTCTGTATTTATCACCTTTCTAATCATTAATAACTGAGTTTTCTGTTTTATACAGAGACATTTTGACTTCTTACTAGCATGATTATATATGCAGAGAAGTCCAAGATCTTAACACTATTATTGTCAAAGAAAACAAATACCAAGCTGTTAAGCAAATAATTCTTAACTATAATTGCAAACACCAACTTTCAAAATATCCAGCTACCAAGTCCAGCTTCATCAATATTTATAGTTTGACATCAGGTTGAATTGTACTTTTCAGCTGTTTAGGCACCTCAGAAAGAAAGAGAAAACTAATTTTCAACAATCTGCTCTATATTCAACAATGTTTTTTCAGTCTTCAAAGAAATGAGGCAATATGCTCATTTTAATGGCTTTTTTTATTATTATTATTTTAAAACAAAATGAAAGTTATTAGCAATACAATCCTAGTTTTCAACACTGTGATCTCTGATAAACACGTTCAGTTAGACCTACTGAATGTGGAACTACTTGCAAGAAGAGTTATGGACCTGGTCAAGAATGTGTGAGGTCAGAGCCTTAAATTTTCTGTCTTTTGGGTTTGGCACAAAACTGTTCTTCAACATTCACATTTAATTTCCTCTGAAAGTGACATTTAAAAGATAGATAACAAATTTTTATTATTTCCACCAAAAATATACAAGTCCGCCTTTAGGCTACCTACTTGCAATACAAGGCAATTTATTTTCACAGTCAAACTCTCTCACCCTGTCTAGAAACCTAACTCTTTAAATTTGCTCCTAGGTTTGAATGCTTTTCACTTCTACATGTTCGGGTTTGTCCATCCTTTATTCAATCTGAAGCTGTAGTAATAAAAATACCCAGTTATTTTTTGAGTTAAAACTTTGAAAAGCTAAGTTACTTTTAATTTATTTACATTGCTAGCTGAAGCAGGAGCAAGTTAAGCTGATATACAGTATCCATACATAAGGCAGTACCAGTTCATCTAGTTACTTAAACTGGTGAAAGTAACATTATCCAGCGTTGGATAAACACAGGGCTAGAGCTGGAGACAGAACAGACCAATTATGTCACCCTATTCTTGCCCTGAGGCCACCACTATGTTAAGCTGTCAGGAGCGTTTTCCATTGCTTATTAGTCTACGTTAAAAGTATTCGATACAAGGGATTTCTACCTTTTTTCCCCTGAGACACTTCTCCACATGCTAATTTACTTTTCAATCAACAGGAAGCCTGTCTCAATTTGAATCCATTTTCTGCCATACATGAATTGCCAAGGACAGGGAAAAGAAAGTTGGCCTTTGAATATGAAAGAACCAGAGGACTTAACTTCCAACAAAAGAGAAGATTATCGGCCAGTTTTGGTTGCTTTTCTGTGTGCTCGAAAATTAAAAAGGCCAAGGAAAGAAAGTTAAAGACAGCTAACTTACTGAACTACGTACTTTACAAAGAGAGCAGATAAACCTTAGCTGAGCAGTAAACAAAATATTTTTTGCGCTTTCAAGTACCATTTAGCAAAGTGCCATCAGAAACATAGGTAATGTTCCCCTAACCTTTTATTAAATATAATGGAAACATTGAAAAACAACTAAAAACTGCACATTTTCTTCATGCTCTCACCACACCAGCCTCAGAAAGTGAATAAGCACATCCTGAAGCACCCAAACATTCATTCAAGCAAAAAGCACAGCTAGACTGAAAACAAACACACACACACAAAAACCCCAAACCCCCCTTGAGTTAAGCTTTAGTATACCATTTTATTTCAAGTGACTAGGAAATACACGAGCTGTGCCTGTATAAAATCATCACAAGAAAGACACTTAATATGAGAGCAGGGGAATACTAGTATAAAGACAGTATTCATCTTCAGAACTTCCAAATGTGAGAAAAATTTAAAAAAATATTAAGTATTGAAATCTTTTTGCAATGTCAATGAAAAATGGTCTGTATCTTGATGAACAGTCCCAAGCAAGCACTGTGGCTTAATTCCTTTTCATTCTTGTTCTCATCATCAAAAAGAGACTCATCTGCATTTTTAATTGCAGGAATAGACATCTGGTACAATGCAATTAAGATCCAACAAGGCAGAATCTTAGCCATCTGACAAACAGAAAAAGTTAGAAAGCTAATTTGAAACAAATTCTTCTCAGAACCCAAATACATACGGAAGGATATGAATTTAAATTACAATGGCTGTAATAGTAAAACTTCCTGTGTGGACACACACTTGTGCCAAAGTGTTCCTCTTTCAGCTTCTTACTTAGTAGTTCAAGCTGAACTTAAAAAAAAAAAAAAAAAACGAAACATACACCAAATTTCAGAATAAGCATGTTGCCAAAACAGAGTTAAACAGCTACATTTATGGCAATATAAGAATATTGTTATAATTACACAAACATAACTGGGAAAAATCTCAATGCATAAAAATCCTAGAGAGGGTCACAAAGAAATAGACTAAAAATCATAGCAGTAGCTGACAGTGTTGTACTGCAACTATTTCATGCAACATGTATCATCACCCTCTTTCTTAAAGTGCTTTTCAGCTGCTTCAGATCAAGGATGGATCATAATTCATTTTGGAGTGAAGCATATTTGGCTATCTATAAGAAGCTGCAGTGAGGGGACATTCCCTTCCTCTATCTCAGAGAGAATTTTAATCAAAATTCTACATTACTACTTTAAGTTTGTATTAAAAACATCACTCTTCAAGTTAGTTGCACCCACTAATATTATTAACTTACCATTGTTTAAGTCACAGTGTGCAAGCAATGGAAACCTTCAACATTCAAAATAGTGTTTCACTGTATTAATAAAGAAAGTAAATGTACAGGTGACTTAAACCTTCTACAAAATCTAACTTCTGGAAAAACTTCTAAATCACAAGGTACTGCTGTATAAAAAACAGATTCTACTGTTAGCTGTAGTGAGAAGATAAAACATACTCTATGGCATTTCAATTATCTCCAGAAAGAGTCATCAAATTATTTCTAAAGATACAAAAAATGTCCCAGGAGAGAAGTAAAACGTTTTCAAAAGTACAAGGTAAAAGCTGGACAACCTGCATCTCTTCAGCCACACATAGCTCATAAGACATCCCAGTGTATTACTAGACCATGCTGACACGGGGTTGCTGGGTAATTTATATCTCTTGGCTGTAAGCAGCAGCAAGACAAGAGGGCCTACTCCTAGTAACATCGGTGGATCGCCCTAGGGCCAAAGCATGTTTAGTCCACAGTAGGCTGCCAAGTCCCTGCAGAATTACTTCTATCTCCTAGAGGTGAACCTCTTTCCTACCACACGTGTGGTAACAGCCATGAAACTTGTGCAGAGAGGTTATAGGGCCAGGAAAGTTTGTAACGAATGCCTTAAAGCAGCCCAGAATGTTTCTCAATTCTGATCACATGCAGGATTAATAGACCAGTCTTAAAGCAAGAATGCCAGCATACAGCTTTACAAACATTTAGCTTCTTGATTTACAATCATATTCTCAATTTAACTCGTGAAACTTTTTCACAAAGTCTACGTTTGCCACGTGAAGAGCACAGTAGAGAACTGCAAGGCACAACCAATGTCTGCTGTAAGGAAAAAAAAAAAAAAAAGAGAGAGACCCTCAAGAAGGAAAACACCCTGCAATCCTAGGATACAAGATGATCGGGGAAACAGGAAGAAGCATTTTCAACTAGCAAAACATAGACTAGAATCTGGAAATCTCTAAACTTCACAGAATAAACTTAACAGTATTCATAAAAACTATGTTCTTTGTAGATTGGTACCAAATCAAATGTCATAAAAAAACAGATTTCTCCTAATACAGAACAGGCTACACTACCAAAAAAATGAATACACTTCTGAAAAAACATTTGTCAGGGTGCTTTTCACTACGGTACTTTTATGACACTGTCAAGAGCTAAGATGAAATTATAAAAATTAAATGCTAGTTAAAACATTGACTCCACTACTCATTTAGACAACTTAGAGGGCTTCCCCTCACACAGGCAACATGATATTATTGTATCACCTTTTGCCTAATCCTCTGTCAGGCTATCTAAAATTATCAACTCTTTGTTTTGCAACTTTGCTTCTTATCCTTTCATCCGCTAATTAGCTTTTCAGCCTTCAGTCTTCTGCCCGACAGGGTCAAAATATATTGGCAACCAGTTTATACTTTACACATTTATTCTGACCAGTGTCCTACAGCACACAGCATGAATGCTGCCTTATAGTACCTCTCATTTCTCCTGACAAGCAGTATGTTTCTGCACAGATTGAAAAGCTAAACTGGGTAGGAGCTACTTTCAGATTCATTTTACCCTTTTTAAATAGATATTTAGAAGTTTTTACACAGTGGAAGTCTCAGATAGAACATCAATTTTCTTCCCAGATTTTTTCCGCAGAGGAACTATCATGTTTTTTCTCATCCACAGACATTAAATCAGGAAATACATGCAAGATATCTGATTCCAGAACTAGTAAAGCTGGCAAGGCCCAGAAATGCAATCCGTACTGGCTAGCTGAAACTGGAAAAGGTCATCTCCATAGCTCACTACATGGTAAACACGGAGAACATCCAAACTCCAACCACAACCCCTACACTGATGAAAACTTAAAAACCTCAAAACATTCCCCTACAACACACAAACCATAGTAAGTGCAAAACCACCCTCTCCCTCTTACCGCTATAAGAAGGCAAAGGGAAAAATTTTAACATCCTCACTGCCTAATGCCCTAAAGGAGAAAAAAAAAAAAATACACCAATTCTTTGCAGCAAAGCATGCTTACTCCCATGAAGAAAAAAAAAAATACAAATAAGCGCAATGCAAAGAAGGTATGAACATTAAAGCAGAGAAATGTAAGGAAGTACTAGAGTTTTACTATCTACTGAAAGTGACAGGGAACAGCAATCAGAATATCCTGGTTACCATTACACTGATCACCTCACAAGCAGAAATACCAACAGGCAACTACTTGTCTGACAGCGACAGCTGGCTCAAGTACCAAAAAGCACCCCTATTTTTATTAGCAGATAGTAACAGAAAGCTTAGTTTGGATTCACAAGAAATTAAAACCAATTCTTCAGTCTCTATTACACAGACTACTGAAAGGACAAGCAAACTTACATATATGTTATCTGAAATGGGAGAAAAACAGTAAACGTTAAGCTAAGGAAGACTATCAGTGAGAATCCATGTCTTATTCTACCACATCTGGTCAAACAAATATATGTTACTGCTTGCTCAACAACTCTGTGCTAAGGTTTTGCTATTAGAACTGAAGACTGACATCTTCTTTCTATTCTTTTCTCAAGATAGTATAACATTTCACAAGTAAAATTCTGAAATTGCAGTAAATATATCATTAAAAGCAATTCCAGATATAATTCAGGCACACACATTTCATAAGCACTGAGGTGACAGAAAACTTTTAACTTAAAAGAAAACCACAGGTACATATTTGCTACTATCATGTACTTCTGCTGCCTTATCTAAGTGCTAAATATGTTTAATTTATATTATGAAGACAAATAATGCCAGTTCTTCACAGTAACACATTTACTGATCCAGAAGTCATACACAGAAAAAGGCTGAGTGAAAAATAAAATCTAATAATAAAGAATTGAATAGCTGTAAGTTGTAGGGTACACCGTAAGCAGAAGCATTGCAGAATTTGTCCATCTTCAATACAGGCAGAATTTGTCAATCTAATAGCTGCACTAGACAGCAATTACCGAGGAAAGCCATTGCAAAGAAACCGGGGAATGACTGTTAGTATTATTGCGCAAACCAGACAATACCTATGTATAAAAAGACACTCTGAGAAAATAAACACAATAATAGCAATAAGTGACTAGAACAAGAGAGTTTGCATCCAGGCTTCTGCAGAAAATGGAGCACAAAGTAACCGAACCATTAAGTAGAACATTAATAAACTCATTCAAGTCAATAACTATGCTCCTTGTACTTATTTTATGATCTCCAGTTCATACTGTTTAATTGTAAATCCAATCTCTTCCATGAGCAGAAATACATCAGCTTTACTGGAGGAAAAACCCTAACAAAAATAACCAAACCACATACTTGGAAATCCAAGAGAACAAAGCACATTTTCAAATGACTTATTCTATAGCAGTCCTCCAATTCTTTCTATCATTCTGGATGCAGCTATCTCTATATATGATGTGTATCACGCGTTGCCTCTGCAAAACAAATTTATTTCTAATTTCATATTTCCTACAACAGAAGGCAGATTTAAGTTAAAATACAGTACCTCAGAACTACACAAAATTCTCTTCCTGAAGCTCTCTCCTCTTCAAGTCATCCTCCAACATCAAGTTTTAATGACCAAACACTCATCACCAAGCAAAGCCATGACACACATTCTACCTAAATGTTTTATTGGACTATTCAGACAAAGCTTTTTTTTGATTCACAGATTCATGACTTTTATTTCCAAACATTTAAGCTTATTATTAAAATGAAAGCTTAGATTTCCAGCTAAACTTGAAGCTATACAGAAACTGTAGAACCCCACCAATTCATAAGGCTGCCTAATCAAGAGACACTGACTGTTCTGTAATTAAATTTTTTCCAGTACTCCCACATTACAGAATTGAAGTGATTCCTTTTACTAAGCATCCCGATAACAACATTATGAGAAAACAGAAACCAAGATCAAGTTCACAAGAGAAGTATGCACATTAGAATTTTACCAATTAGCACTGAAACTTCTGAGCTAATTCTATATGTACATACAGCTTTACATAAAAATGTATATTCATGACACATTTACATGCAATATAGCTAACCAAGATGAAAGTAAAAGGTATAATGACACCCTCACCTAGTTTTTACAGAGATAGATCTGCCTGTGTCTTGTTGCCCCCAGAACTTCACAGCTCACTTATTACTAACACACACTTATTACTGCCCTGGGCTCCATTCCCCCTTCCTCAGCCTTAACTTTTTGCAGGGCAACTTCTCCATTGCAGAATTGACTAGTTTTACCTACAACTTAGTTAAACACAGATGAAAAGTCACCCTTACAAACCACTCTCGGAGATGCATCTACATGGAAGTCCCTGCACTAACCGTGGATCATGTAGAAAAACTTGACCTTCGTTTTAAATTCAGGACCTCAGGTAATGCAGATGAGAGCATTTACCTCACTTGTCAACAGCACACATGTTCCAAGGCATCTATACCATTACAGGGAGTCATCATAGGAGAGGAGGGAATTGTTGGGCAACTTCAGAGAAGACTAACTGCCTGCAAAGATGTCTGAATTTGTGTAGGCATTTAACAAGCCTGCATACCCAAGCTGTTACCTATACAATGCTTGTAGCAAACCAAAAAACAATTAATCTGAATATCAACATTACTAGAAAATAGTAAGTAAAACAGATCGCTCAAATAAGGAACTATAGAAACCCCAAAGCTCTGTCTACTACTTCTCAGATTCAGTTTTTGTAGAGGATGAAAACGTGACACTGAAACCTAACAAGTCATGATTAAAAAATAATAATTGCAGACTGTAAAACAAAAAAGCTAACTTTATGAAGATATATCAAAACAAGTATTCTTAAAGTTAGAGAAATGTTAAACGTGGTAAAGTGAAGTACTGTTTACAGTAGTGAACATGTCTACTTTAGCTAGGAAAACACTTTGTTGAAAGTTGGTTTTATTCAACAAGCCTCAACTCTATCCCGTAGTAGCTACTCCTACGTGCATTTTCATCAAGCAGATCTGAGCTTGCAAGATACCATGCTACAAGCAGCGATATCCACAGCTGGTGAAGCGTCTCTAGAAACAAACATTCGCTCATTTTGCTACAAACAGCTCGGGAAACTTTTTATTTGTTGTTTTTTGTTTGGTTTGGGTTTTTTTTTTTTTCTCCTGGGACACACCTCTGAGCACGGTCACTCCTCCCACCCACATACACACATTTTAACGAGCATCATGTTCAACACATCCAGTGCGGTTTGTAGCGGTGGTACCAAAGTAACCTCAGGACTGTCCCCACGCCATACAAGAACACTTTTCTCCCCAGCCACAGGAAAGCTCCTCGGGGTCTCTCCGCCCTTTCACGGTTTGCCCAGCCTGGGCGAATCCTCTTCCTCGGAGGACTCGGCAGCCAGCCACGGCGCCGGGCAAGCGGTCTCGGGGGCCGCCGGCGCGTCCCGCCGGGGCCCTGTGGGGAAAACCGGAGGGGGCGGCGGAGGGGAAGCACCTTCGACGGCCGCGAGGGGCGGCCGCACGTAAGGCGGGCGGCGGGGAGGGGGCGGCGCTCGCCCGGCTCTGCCCCGGGACAGGCGCTCGCCGGGGCGGAGGCGGGGGGAGCAGCAGAAGCCCCGGCGCCGATGGGGCAGCGCCCTTGAGCCGCCGCTCGGGGCCCCTCCCGCCGGCCCGGCCCGTCTCGTCTCCCCCCCCCTTTTCCTCCCCCCCCGAGGCACCGCAGCCCGGGGAAGGGGGGAGGGGGAGCGCGCGCTCGGCGCCAAAGGCCCCCTCACCGACAGCGCGAGGGTCCTGAGGGCGGGAAGGGCCCTGAGGGAGACCGGCGTCCCACCCGCTCCCCCCCCCTCGTCTCACCGCCCGGGGGAACGGGGAGAGGGACACACACACACACCGTCCCGCACTCACCGCTGAGGCGCCGCCGCGGTGCGCTGAGCCCCCTTCTTCTCAGTGCCGGGGGGGGCGGCTCCGCCCGGGAAACACGAACCCGGGAAACAAATGCGAAGGAGCTGCGAAGATACGCGGCTACCAACCCCCCCCCCACCCCCTACCCAAACCCCCCCCGGGACAAAAAAAAAAAAAAAAAAAAAAACTTTCCTCGCCGCCGTCTCCCTCCCCCGAGGAGCACGAACCCAAACACACCGAGACACGCCCCCGCACCGCCCCTCGCGCCGCCCATTGGACGGCGCCCCGCCGACCCCCACGCTGATTGGCCTCTCCGC
>JAOXJM010000001.1:54486341-54513615 GCA_026413425.1 Tringa solitaria
TTGGAACTCAATGATCTTTAAGGTCCCTTCCAACCCAAACCATTCTATGGTTCTAAAGTGACTTCCGGTTTGCTAGAGGAAAGTCGACAGTTTGTTGGGGCTTGCTTGCTTTTTTTTTCTGAAAGCGAGCAAAATGTTCTTTCTTTCACGACTGCTGTTCTGGATTCAAGGACCTCGCTAAAAAGAAAGCGTGTTCCCTCTCAAGAGCCCTCAGCAGCTCAATTATAGTCTGTTTGCTTCCACTGCTTGGACCATGCTTGATTTTCTGCTGCTGGATTGGGGAAGGTGGGTTTAGGCTCTATCAGGTCCTAAACCAACCTTTTTATCTATTGTAACCTGCAGCCCTGCTTCCACAGGGTAGTGCTAGCGCACAAAGAGCAAGGCAAACATACATTTAAGCTGCTCTTCCAAGACATTCCAGACCAGGGCTGTGTTAAAGATGACAGGGAGCCCGTGTTTATGAAGGGAGCCCAACTCCTCCAGAAGACCTTCTATTGCAGCAGCTGCTTTCGCAGCAGTATTCAGTGCAAAGACCCTACAGCGTTTCCAAAGGTTTCCTCACGTTAACCACGCTGCCGTGCATGGGTGAATTCCCAGTTACTTATACTAAGCACTACTTACGTGGAAGATTTTGAAACAAGATGGAGCCTGCCTGGAACAACACCCTCCTTTTGGCTGCAGGGTACCGCATCTGTAGCTGGCGCCTGTGCTTGTCTGCCTCTCTCTTTGTTCTGGTGAGTCTGTCTCCTTGGATGCAAACAGGAAGCTGTTGGTCATACTGTGCTGTCAGGAACTCCGGTGTAAATCCAGCACAACCCCATCGGGTGCAGGGAAATTAATCTGGATTAGCAGGAGCATAACTTTAGCTCTGTAGCTGAATCAACATCTTTAAAAGCGGTTTGGAAATTGGTGAGAAACCAGTGGAGACCGCTCCAACTTCTCCTTCCAGAAAACTTTTGATTTATTGATATGCTGCAGTCATAAATACAGAACAAAGGAAGCAAATGTATTATAGTGTCCTCATTGTGAAAGGGCAATGGCAGATGCTTTGATAAACCAGGAGACAGGTCATTATTCCAGTGCAATGCCTGTCAGAACTTCTGCCTAGTGTACCTCTCCCAAAAGTTATTTTTTAACTTACTTCCAATGAGATTTATTAGACTGTGAAGGAGAATCTTAAACAAGAGGTAGAATAATTTACCGAGTCCTAAAGAAGGCACATTGGTGAATTGCCTTGCATTGTAGTGGGGCAATGGACCGGACGACCTAGTGGCCTTTTCCATTTCTAATGTCTATGATTATTGCAGTTATACCTCAGGACACTAAGCAGAGCCATTTTCTTCCTTTCAGTGGCAGCAAAATGTCACTAATGGTCACGCTAAATCAGAGCAACTGATCCTTCTGCAGATGTGTTGTGCACTTAGCAAGATGACTATAAATGATCCCACTTTGTTTAGACTTGCTATTTTCTGTTTCTGCAGTGCAAGTGCTCAGCACAAGGAGACTGCCAGCCAAGGGAAAGAATTTCTGGTAGGAGATTAAGGATAACTAAGGAAATGGTTGCATGACCTATAAAGAGAGGATCATAAATATTGCAAGAATAAAACCAATAGCTCTTTCAAAGTTTAAATAGCTTTTCTTTTCAAACACTTGAAGTAAATGCCCTTTTCCCAAGGTTGTCTAGCATCTCCACCTCGAGATTTCACACAGAGTTTCACCAAATACACTGTAATTTCGCAGGTTGCTAGCTTTTGCTTTTAATTATCTTTCTTTGTGGAAGTGTCCCCTCCACAGACATTAAATCCCAGCTACCTGGAAGTTCCTTATTGCTTCCTCTAGCACTGAAGTTTCAGAAAAGCCAGAGCACGATAATAATAATGAAACAGCCCCTGCATTTCTTAAGCACAATACCCACCACACAATGCAAGAAGGGGCAAGTATGGATCTGCCCTTTGTAACCAAGGAGCAGCACTTACACCTTTTCTTGTGTCCAAGGGGGAACCTCAGACACAAGGGTCTGCCTACATAAACACTCAGGTATAACATTTATATTTTTCACAATCCCAAGTGTGCAAAACCCCAGACCTGGGCTGCTGCAGCTCCACAGATACAGAGAACTGACATTCCTACCCCACACACCCTGTTGGCATGCAAAACAGCCTTTGTTTTTAATGCGCGGTGGAGGATCCAGCTGCAGAGCAAGTAGCCCGCTCTCTTGTGTGCTCATTTCACCCCCCTCCATTCTCCATCCTAACATTAGTCTGTAGCCAGTTCAGGGGAAGCATAGACCAACACGTCCCACCAGCCATATCACAAGGATGCAGAGCTCGCAGAAGTGTTTCTATTCCTTTATCACCCCATGCTTTCAAGTTCATTTAGCTAATACATCTTAGCCTTGGCTTGGGAGTTCTGCTTTGGGCTTTTTCAAATAACAGGGCACAACACTTGTCACAGGACAAAGGCTGGAGAGCCTTGATATTAGTGCTCCATCCTGCAATCAATCGGCTCTTGGTCCAATTGCAGAAAGCAGTATCCTTCCTGTTACAACCACTCCAGTTTGGTAAATCAAATAGCTGAAGAAACATGGATGTTCATTCAGCCCACAGCAGGCACATGCCAAATCTACCCCTGCGCCCCTGCAGAATGCTGACCAGTCCACAGCCCTCTGGTGCAACATACTTTTCTTTCTTGCACATTGGAAATCTGCTACTTTTTTTTGCATTAGATAAATTAAAAAGGCAAAGGACCCCCTGAATGCAGTCAATACTCACAAGTGGGAAATGTCCTTAACCTGACCTCCCTGATCCTTCCCTATGCTACTGTATGTATATGCATTAAAATCAGCTCTCATTTTTATGTGCTAGGTTTCAGTCCCTCTAGAATAGCCACAATCCTTATTATTCAAATGTTGTACTTTGCTTCTATGCTTTCTGCACAAATTCTTTTGGCTGTGTTTTCCTGGTTATGTGCAATTTCACACATCCAGTGTCTGTAAAATCATGGCTTTCAGCCCTCCCCGTCATCTAGAAGTCACTGCTTTTTACCTGAGACAGGCAGAAGGGTTATTTTATGCTTACAGTTCTCCTACAAGTGACATACCTAATGTTTTAGCAAAAGAAGTTGATATTGCAGACAGACAGCCTGAGAAGAGAAAGAGAAGTAGGATTAAAAACATCTCCAAAAATGGAGACATCAACACATTATGAGTTTAGGATACAACACCTACTCTGCCGCAAAGTTCTTGTGCAGACACTTCTCAGCTACTGTCCCTTACTTCCTGACCTCACTGAAAAGCATGACAAATTTGCCCTCACTGGGAGTGAGAAAGAGTAGCTGGGGTGCTGTACATTATAGTGTGGTTTTCTGTACCCTAACTCCCCAAGTACGCGTGCCCAGACTTGCAAGAAAAATCAGAAATAGGTGTTGTGCAAAGAGTTAGGTAAACATCTGCCAGCCTTGCTACGTGCATGAAAGCCTTACCGTTTCATCTACACCCATAAGTTTCTCTTCCAAGATGGTTCCTACAGTCAATGATTGTGCTTTTCCTAAGCCTTGCTTATTAATGAGGATTCCCACATTTGCATTTCTTCGGCAGGCTGGGGACAGAAGGTCTAAGGACACAAAGAGGTCATTCATTCCTGGACTGCTCTCCCATTTTAAAAGAGCACAGGCAAAAGTGTCAAGAAACAAGAGAAAAGCATAATATTAAAGCAGCAGCAAAGCGGAGGGAAGGACAAATTTATCTTACTTTCTTATAGAATCTTCCTAAAACAAGTGCAGAAAAAGAAAAGGCACAAAGTGATGTCAGTGCTAATACTACGAAGAAAGAGGCTCAGGATCCACAGAGCCCTGACATCCCCTGTGAAACGAGCTTGGATTAGACAGACTCCTCTTAAATGCTATGAATGCAATCATGATGTGGACTTTAAACACTGGAAAAAAGATGAAGATTTTGTTTACTGCAAATACTTTTTCATGTACCTTAACGCCCAAAAGTAAAATAGAGGCTGGATTTATTCTGAAACATGGTCAGGAATTTTAAAACAGGCTTTTGTATACACAAACAAAGAGAGCATGGGAAACAAGAGCCTGGGAGTTACTTAAATGTCAAGGATTACATTGTACCAGGTAAAACTGAAATGTAGCAGAGGGACTCGGTTTCATAAATGAAATGTCATTGCTGATGGGTACAAATTATATAAGAAAGATGGAAAGGGAAACAGAGGTGGCACTTTGTCAGATGCATTTATAGCTGCAGCAAGGTACAGTTCAGCTGCAAAGCAAGTGGTAGTAAAAAATACAGAAAATAAAAAAAAACCTGAAGTGGACATCTGCTTACAGCCTACTCCAGCAACAAGAAAGCAGGAATGAATTAAGTCTCTCTAAAAGTACTCACAGCCACGTGACACTGTACTTGTGGGGAATTTAGCTGCCCACACATATTTTAACATGCACCACCAAACATTGGCCAAAGATGTTCATGCGTTACACAGAAACCTGCTCTAATCCAAACGGTACAGGTTCCTGACAAATAAAAAGAAAAATCCCCCAAGCCCAGGAACTGTGGCTGAGAAATTAAAAGTGACACCAATGAACAAAACTACCTGAATGTAACGTAGTAAAGAGTTTATTCGCTTGACATAGAAAAGGTCTCTGGCGTAATTCACTGGACACATATCCAAATGCATACTAAAAGAAACCCAGGAGGCACACACTCAGCCAAGAGGCTCAATTCAGAACCTCTCACCATTTCACACCAGAAAGAAAGAGTCATGAGCTCCAGCTTCTTTAGTCACTGTCCAAAACCAGGACCACAAGCGTCGGCCCCATGGTACACCACACAGATCAGCAAACCTGGGCTGACAAGCCAAAGAGCAAACAAGATCTGGAGAACCAGCGTCCTCTTGGGATTATCTAGGGTTAGGACACAGATGCCAAAAAGAGCTAATCTTGCTCTTTAAAATAGCAACAGAACAAAAAATGTCTCCCATCCTTTCCTTTCCCCTGGGAGGTTAGTGACTTGGTTGCAAGAGGTGGCATCTTGGGCAAGGAGCAAATGATTGCTTATTTGAAGACTGCAGTAAGTACTGCTGTACCTTCAGCCTCTGCTAGCAGACTTCCAACAGAATTCATAACCACTGCTCCTTGCCCCTCTGCCCCCAGCACCATCAACCACAATTTCTCTGGAGAGTGATAGAGACTACAGGTCACAGCCTCAGGTTTCTAGCACTCATCAAGAACCACAATTAGCAAAAGTAGTCAAAATAAACGTGGTCGCCTCACCCAGACTCAGATCTGTTGCCACAGGAGCAGCCAAATAGTCCAAGTTCAGCTGATCTTATCTTCAGGGAAGAACAAGTTCCACCAGAGTCTGAAACATCCACTCTGGATCAGCAAGGCTGCATGCATCCCCAAAGAGTCAGGCTGAGTTTAAGGAGCAGATTCATATCATGCAAGAAAGCAAGTTTGCTCTCTCAAATTAAGTAATTAAACAGTGCGTGATAAGCCTATGGAATTCTACGAGCCCCTGGAGTCAAGGCATGAGACTCGACTTCTGTGATGGGGGAAGGAATTTAAAAACACGTGAACTCCACCTTTTAGGAACTGGTGTGGCAACAAAACAGAAGAGACTCTCACTGGAAGGGAGATCCTGTTAGTTGACAAGGTTAAAAAAAAGTGCTCTCACATCCATCATAAGAAAGAGAAAGTAAAGCATGCTAATAAGCAAGCACAGAAGGAAAAGAAGGGCAAGTGAGCTCAGCCTCTTGGACTATTTGTGAAATCACTCCACCCCAGATGAAGCAACAACGACATAAAAACAAAGAGATAAAAGACTTCCTGGAAAACCTGACCATATATATCAACATGGTACTAATTAGTTAATTAACCTATTGCACAATTAAAAAATAAATAAAAATTTTAAAAGTCTGGAAGAACAAGGAAGCACCAGATGACAACGTTCTTATCAGAACAAAAAGTGGAACAATGTTGGCTGTATAAATTTATCTCTTGTATAAATACAAGGAGAGAAAAAATAATCTCACAAACATCTGAAAAATAACAGAAATATGGCAAAATAAAGACATTTTAGCCAATCCTACAAACATACTGCAAGTAGTTTTTGGCACATAAGCAGTACACCTGAAGCCAATAGGATAACTCATGTATTAAGTTACTTCTACATCCAAGCGATGGTGTCATTTCCAACACCTCTTTTCTCCCATTACCAGGAATAATTGTATAATACACTGCTGATAATAGGAGCTGACAGACCCAGCTGTAAAACTACAGCTTGTTCCCAGAAGGCTATATAGAGTAGCTATACAGAGTAGCAAGCGTTTAACCCACTGAGTGAGAACGCATAACAGAGGGCACAATACGTGTGGTATTTTAGAATCTTAAGACATTCTGCAGGGTAAACTCAAGAGTAAAACAGAGCTGCTTGCCATTCAAGTTAAATACACTTCCGAGAAAGACAGTCAGTTAATCAATCAATCAATCAACCAACCATTTAATCATATTTTATCTCCAATTACAGGCAGCTGTTTCCGTGTAACAACCACTCTTGCAACCCAGCACCTAGAAGAGTCTTTGGAACGGCTTGTTGTGTGTTGGGAGTGCAGCAGTTGCTTTTACTGCAAATTCCTTGTGAGGTGAAAAAACCCAGATGGTTTCTCTAAACAAAAAAAGAAAGGAGACTAAACCTGTGTTTTTCTGATGTCTGAATAGTTTTTTGGCAAGTAGGTATGTTAGCTTTCAAGTGTCTACTTACAATTAGGATTTATTTTTCTTACGTATCACAAGGGGGCTTATTTATGACAGCAGAGTATGTAATTTAGATGGCAAGAAAGCAGAGTGAAACATCAATCCACACACTAAAGAAACAAAAACAACCCACTTGTCTACTCTGTTAGTGCGCAGAACTGGAAAAGGGCCAGTAAACAAGAGGACAGAGGTGTCAAACAGGTCCCATATAATGAATAGCTACGTATACCACGGACCTGCCGCTTGGAAAAAGTGATGACTGAGGACATATATGATGTAGGTCTGTAAAATCACAAGTGGCAAGGAGACAAGGAATAGTGGTGGTCATCACTACATGTGACAGTGGAAGAATTAGGGTAACTCAATGAAATCATCAAGAAAACCATTAAAACAGCCTAAAACCAGTTCTTTTTCATACCACACAATGAGCTCAGGGTTCATTTCCACAGAACACTGTGGAGGCCAAAAGTAGAAAAGGATTTTTAAAAAGGCACTAAGTGCATTCGTTAAGGCCAGGTCCAGAAGGAACTGCCAGTTCAGAAAGTTCATAGACTGCTGGAACTGTGTCAGAGAAAGACCACTGTATACAAGCTTTATATTTTATGCTTCTGTGATCACCTGTTACTAGCTATCCTCAGAGACAGGATAGCAGATTAGATGGTCTTTGGTACAATTGCATACAGCGCTTCTTATGGATCAAAGCTCTCAATTTTGGCATGACTTAAGAGTTTGGAAAGGTTAACAAAAAAAAAAAAGAAAAAAGAAAAAAAGGAACATTTAAAAAGCTTGTATGCCTCCTCTGCTTCCTCTTTCAGCTCTCAAAGATGTGCTCCTTAATCCTTCAGTTCCCATGAATGGTAAAGTATTGGTGAATCAGCAAGAAACAGGATTTTGTAACAGCCACTGAAGGCTCCATTATTGCTCCCAGATTCTGCTCAGTCCCCCTTATAAGGCATTTCTCCCGATCCAGTCTCAGCTGCAGGTTAAACATCCTCCTATATTCCATTTTTTTGTTTTTACTACATTCTCGCTAAATCACTTTGTTCAACTGCTATATTTATGACATGAAACAGTTAAGATAGATAGTAATCTGTTGGCCTCTGTTAGCTAAGCTCTTCTCCCTGACCACCCATTTCTGTGTGGATAAGTGACAACAGGAATCTACAGGAAGACTCCTTATGGACAAAGGATTGCTACGTCCTCTGTAAACATCCTTAATTTACCCAGAATTTGCCACTTCGATTTGATTTAGCCTTCCAGCCAGTCAGAACAATACATTTCTGCAGTGCAGTAGAGTAAACAATGCAACACAGTGATCCTGAGTCTGTAGCAAGACAGACTGAAGTAGCAGCACGAGTAAGTCAGAAAATCTCCTGCATTTATCTGGACACAGAGCGAGCTCTGAGACCACTCATCACAGTTGTTTTTATATATAAAATATGCGTGCACACAGACATATGGACTAATACATTCATCACTAACCCTCATTTAAGGGACTGACCATCCAAAGTCTACGCCTCACCCAGTAAATGTGCTTTAACTGGGGGTGCCAGGTACATCCAGGACCACGCAGTGGCCTGACAGACCATTGCGAGAGGACATGGCTGTAGATTCAAAAATCAATTGAGAGGTTACTGTTCCAGCTTGTTCAGTCTTCAGTTCTCCAGACAATCCTTCCCAATCAAGATAACACACAGGCGGATGGTTTGTTTTTATCGCTCGTAGTGGAGTTTGGACCCAGGTTACCTGGAATGAAAAGAAGTTAAAAGTAATGTTAACATTAAGTAAATAAATAAAACCTGGATAAAGTTTGGACTGACACTTCAATCCTTTCTCGTTATTTACTCTACACCTTGTGTTAGACCTACATTATTCTGCACTCTCTTGTGGTTTTATTTCCTGCTACTGTGAAACGAAGAGACATTAAAATAAGAGCAAATTCAGAGTCTACTGTGGAAAAAACCACTGGAGAAGTATTTCCAGGCTTTCACCTGTACCCAGGCCAGCTTCAGTGGTATTCTCAGGTCCCAGTTGGCGCTGAAAAACATTCTGGCCATGACTCGGGTGGGAGGTTTTCCAAAGAGTGAGGGATGAAAAAAATAATTAAAAAAAGTCAGGTCATCTCATCAATTTGATCCCCACATTCTCAGTACAGGTTTTATCATGTCCCACATTTTAAACATCTCAAGTGCCAGTATTTCCATTTCCTTTGCAAAACAAATCCCAAGGTCTCAGCGTCTGTCACTTAAGTAGCACAGTATGCTGCCCTAATTTTTTACCATCTTCATTTTTTTCATTGCTCACTCTATGGCTTCCTTCTACTCCCAGTATCCATACTTTTCAAGGCTTGCACTCCTGTCTGATCTCCTTTGTTTCAGCCAACTATTGGTCCGGATGCCCCAGCATATATTTTTTCAAGCACTGTACTAAAGTATATTTGCAGAGGCTTTTGCAAGTAAGGGAACTGTTGTGCTCTGAGCTCAGCAAGGCTTACATGACCTATAGCCCAGGGCAGTATGTACTGAGAGGGGCTGCCACGTGGCTTGCAGTCAGTCTGAACAAGGACAGACCCCACTCACATATTTGTACAGAAGGAAGATATATATGCATTTCCCAAGCAGTTGGTACCAGTGGCCAGTACAGGGTGAGAACGGGACAGAAATACTGCCACATGTTATGGTGACATACTACTGAGAAGTCTCAACCTTACTAAAATGAGGGAACTTTCAACCCAAGCACTGCCTCTGAACTGGGCTTCAAGTGAATCATTTTTCATGTCACTCTCTTGCTTGTGGGTATTTGATCAATGTTTTCCCCATCTGTAGGTGACAGGGAAGATGAGAGCTCTCTCCTCTCCCCCTCCTTCTCTCCACCTTCTTCCACACTGCAATTCACTGCTATCCACGTGGGAGGCTGCACTGCAAACCTGCCCTCACTTTTGTGGCTGCTCTGTATGCTACCGCTTCCTCTCCACATCTCCCTATGGCATTTCTATCTCCTGTCCCCCTTTTGCCTCATTCTCTATGTCACTACTTAGTTTATCATTAGTCCTATCTCCTCACCACCCCTGTTCCCCTCCCTGTCTCTATCACATTCAAGACCCCCATCTTTCAAAACTTTACTTTCAAAAGTGTCTGTTCTCCTCTGCTTCATCTCAACTCCCAACTCCTTTATTCTTCCCACTTTCAATTCTGGTCTTCTGACCTTTTTCTACACATCCTGCTATGGTTAGAGCAAACACCCCCTTGTATGACCGAGCAACATTCCCCTCCTTCTCTTTAGAAAAGAGGCTGAAAATTCCAGTTATTGCCCATCCGCGATCCCACTTCAGCTGAAAAACACTGGTGATAACTAAGCAGCTGGTTCTGTGGTATTGCAGTGCCCTGTGTAAATCCCGTTTCTTGTTGCAAGAAGCACCCAAAAGTGAAATACAATTATTAAGTACAATTAAGTATATGTGTTCTGCAACCAACACTCATAAGGAATGAAAACTGATGGATGGAGCAACTTGGGAGAGCAGACCCTTCTATACGCGCCCACTTTATTTCTTGCAGGGTAGAAAACAAAACAAAAAGCCAGTGCCTTCCAAAGGCATACAGCTTTAAAATCCTTGCAAGATTTCCCAGAAACTGCACACAGACGTCAGTGTCTTTGCTGATCACAGTCTGCCCAGCAGCAGCTTAAAATTAACAAGATTCTGGTCAGGGTCAGAGCTGCTGCTGTTGTGCTCCTAAGTGGGCAACAGTGAAATTCAGGAGTTGTGTCAATTTGATGATGTGGTTTAAGAAAGCCTTGCAAGACAAAGCACAGTGTGCTAGGACAACACTTCAGAATGTTCATCTGGACGCTTAGTTTGGGTCATTACTGTTTGTAGCCCTTGTATTTTCCAGACTCCCAATTCTGACTTGTAGGTATCATTTTCTAGCATGTAAATACCCTGACAGATTTTCAGAGTCTGTCCCAGAACACACTTTCATCACTTCCCTTCACAGTTTGGATTCTCTTCATCACCATTTGCTCCTAGAAGACTGAACCTGACCTTTAGTCTGCTTGAATAATGTCTTTCAATTACTCTGTGAGCTACTCAGGGTGTGGATCTGGTCTTTCTATGCATTTGCAAGGTGGGATGCGTCTCTGTGGTGCTACAGAATTAATAGTGACTTTGGAGGATGTGAGCACAGGCAGGCCCACAGGGCTTAAGTGTGCTGTTTAATCTTTACAAAAGGTAAGGGCAGCTATTTTAAACTGTGAAGCTCTGAATAATTGCATCCTAACCTGCCTGCGTACCAAGCACCTTCCCCCTCCTTCATTTCCACTTCTTACCTCCCTTCTGTCACCCAGAGAATCACAGCGTCAGTTTTTACTAGACCTGCTCAAAGACAACTTAAACTAGTCAGTCCTACCGTTACCCAAGAACAAAGTGCCTCTTATTTTCATCTTGAAGCTGGAACTCTATTCCACGCCCATGTTCAAGAGTTTTTTATTGAATCCTAACGAAGCATGTCCTACTCATCAAGTAGCTGCAGGATGCTCTGTGGTAACTCTTTTTTTCCATCTTTCTCATGAGTCTCCATCTTTCTAATGTGCCCTCTACCATTTCTGTTCACATGCCACTTTGGGACCTCTAGACTAGAGAAGCTTTCTCTCAAGAACAGCAATTCAATTCAAAAGCAACAAACAAGCAGTGATCTTCCTCCAGCCCTTTAGAACACCAGATGACCTAAGTCCACTTACACCATACTTCAAAAGCCATGGAGTCTCCCATTGCTATCGTGAACAAGCATTCTCAACTTGCATAAACCAAAAAAAAAAAAACTTGCATGGACTCCTTCGAAAAACTTATCAGGTGAGGAAGAGCACAGTGGGAAGGCTGGTGTGCTGGACCTCTGTGCCTTCCTTGTACCTGTTCTCAATTCTTCCTTCCCCTTTATTGAAAGATGTGGCAGCCCTCAGGAAGTAGCAATGACAATAAATAAAACTTGAACATAATAGCATGATAGTGTCTTTGTGGAAATGGTCCAGACCGAGCATCAGACGGTCTGGCACAGACCCAGCATGTTAAAAGGAACCGGGACATCCCTGCTACCCAGACTGTGCAATGCCCCAGAAAGGCAGTGTCCCACTGTTCAACTAGACCTATCAATGTCTTTCGTGCCTTAATCTGGGCCTAATTTCATCATGACATTGCAGGAATGGCAGGCCGTCTATTTTAAAACAGCTGACAGTGAGAAACGTAGGGCATCTCTGATACTGTAAAGTGCTGACAAATCGGAGATTACACAATTCTGTACTTCTGTCACTAGAGGGTAGTGCAAGCCCTCAGGTCCATTCCTACACGAGGCAATGCTTGTACATCTCCCTATAGGAATTCACCAATTGTTTTTCCTCGCTCTGAGAAGTGGGGCCCAGCAGCACATACTGTCTATGCTCAAAACATAAAGTGATTTGGAGAGAGGACCTCTTTAGACCAGGGTTTACTTCTGCCTCCTCAAATGCCAAACGCACATCCTAAAATGGGTCTACTATAGTCTTAAGTAAACTATCCTTGCCTTCTTACAGTTCCTCTTTATTGTGTTCATTTGGCATTTTTGAGTCTGTTCATTCAGCCAGAAATATTTCTAAGAACCTAATCAATCGCTGTTGTTGACCTTCCCAATACATTGCTTTTCTTTTTGGTCTCAGGAGAATGCCTTTCCATTTCATATCATGGCAGTCTGAAGGGAATTCAGTCTCTCTACGCCTGCATTTCACATTCATGAGAGCACAGAATGGTCTCTGGCCAGACAAGTTGAGGAGAAATTTTCTCCCTGGAACTAGTTTGTTTTCCTGCTGCCACAGGATGTATTGACACCCCGAGAGAGGAAGACAACCAGGCTGAATAGTCCACAGATTTACTTCAATCTGCAAAACATCTAAAACTTTGGGAAGTTAGCTATGAATCCATAAATTGGGAGAAATCTTTATCATTTGTGTCTTCAACCAGATGAAGCCTTGGAAGGACTTGGTGAAAATATCAATCATGTTAGCAAAGAAAGAAAAATTGAGATCTAGTACTTCTCCATAGCTTCTATTTTCATGACCTTCTTCCCTGTTTCAGAAGGTGATAAAGGAGTAAACTAAAAAGCCTTCCACTCCCTCCTCCAATCCTTGCCCCCTCACCTCAGCATAATCATGTTTTCCACTCTTCTCCGCTAGTAACTTTGCCACGGTAAACACACCTGACTAAACCCAAATGAGGAAAGGAAGGGTTACAGTGGAAATCTATCTCCACCATGCTACCCACTACAACACTGAACACACTACTATTAGGGCATGCCCTTCAAGAACTGCACAAGTAACTTGTTTTACACAAGGAGTCATTCACCTTTCTTCCCCTTTGCCCCATACCTTCTTGATGCAAAACATCAGAAAATATTTACATGGGAAGTACCAACCTTACAATAAGACTGCCGTTAAATTGCCTTCAGAATTACGCTTCATTTGATAAAACTTCTACTCTTCTTTGATCCCACTCATTTTGATAGAGAGGAAATAACAGAATCTACTCACAGGTGCCTAAGTTGAGTGTGTTTGAACCAACCAAACTCAGAATTAAGGGACACACAAGTAGTATATGCTGGTAGAAGATGTTTTACCTGAGATTCCTTCAGTGCTCCGAACACTGGCACGGCCAATGCTGAGCCGCTCATATTCCAGTTTCATGTTCCCAAGATCTTCTCCTGAATGTCCTTCACTGGCAAAAGAATTGGCCTCAATGCTTGAGCCTGGAGACCGTTTGGCCTTGCGACTGAAAAGCCCACTGGCAAACCGTTTTCCTTGCTTTGAATTGGCCTGCACATCTTCTTTCTTCACATCACGAATAGACTCTCTGGATTTGGATTTATTTTTCAGGTCCATCTGGAGCCGGGAGAGCAGTTTCTGAGGGCTCCGATTCAGCTTGTTCAAGTTCTCCAGAGGTGGATCAATTTCTGGGAACTCTTGCTCCAATGTGACTAAGTCATTAAGAAACTGATTTAACCGTTTCTTTGACTCACTTGTTTCCTCCTTTTCCACGTTCCCATGATTATCCTGCCTGTGTCGTGACGCCCAGAGCATCATATCACCACGGGTTGCCCCTGCCACTAAACCATACTTGGGGTTAATGATCTTCCGAGCCACAGTGGAGGAATGAAGGCCCGGCTTCCCCATTCCAGGAAGGTATGGGTTAGCAATACCCAGCTCCTTGTAGAAATTAACTTCCTCAGAGATGGCATAGAGTTCACGAAACTCAACGTCAAACATCTCCACGTGCTGTCCTGTCAAGACCAGCAGGATGTTTCTGTCAATGTGGGATGAACTCCATGTGAAGCTGAGAGCAGGAAACAGATCAGACATTAGATTTTTGGGTGCATGCTTGACCCAGCCCACCTAACAATATGTAAGACACTATATGGGAATACATAGCATTGTGCCGTTTGCCCATGTGTCCTTGCTGAGATGGGTCAGGATAGATATGCAAAGCTCTCTATTATTGTTCTTCATTAGCCATGCAGACCAGATCTGGAAGAAAAGGCCCTAAAACTCTGAAGGACAGTTTACCTTTTTGTAAAAGCAGCACTGCATGAACAGGAGGAGTCTCCAGACTGAAAACCTCACTTAAGAGAATTGAACACAGTGGCTGGTGGGGAGTCCTTGCAGGCCACCACCTGATGCAGTGTGGAACTATCTCTAGCCCACTGAAATGGTGCAAAAGCATGGGCGTGTTTCGTTCTCTGCGGAACAGCTTGTCTGTCATCCCACCCCAATTTCTACAGATGCTAAACAGACTACAGAGGCTAGGGTAAGAAAGGGAATGACATGGGAAAAAGACTCTCAAGCAAAGCCACAAGCCATTCTTTACACAAAGAATATGGCTTTGCCTTAAGCAAGAGTGACCTACCTGTATGATCCAGTGGCCACCTTTTCACCATCCACCATCAGGAATCGGGATGCCAACGTGCCTTTGATCTTCCCTGCCGGCATGTAGAACCCAACTCCTGTCACAGAACGTATGCGGATATTCTAACAGAGAAGTGAAAAAGAGAAAATGTCACAATAAATAGGGCAGAGAATTAGGTAATTGCCAGCTCCAAGTCTTAACATGTCACTCACATTATCTCACTGCTTCTGGGACTAGAGCTTATTTTGTGTCAGCCACCAGAAATCAGAAGGGCTGCAGAGAGGAAGGCACAGTGCCATGAGACCTGTTGTCATCCTGTCTATAGAAGTTACTCCCTCCATCAGTTTATAGCCCTGTCCAATAGGTCACCATCTTTGTAACCCTGCCTGCTGTCTTCAGCTGTTCATCTTGGCCTACTGGCCAGACAATGCTTTCAAAATCAAATAATCTCCATCTCCAGTCTTGTGCTATAGCTCAGAAGGCCCAGCCCAGTTCAGGAGAATGAATCAGAGAAGCTCTGAGTCATGTCTGCGCTCCCTGAATTCTGATCCTTATTCCACAGCACTCGTGAGCTCTTCTCCAGACTACGTTAGCAGGACCACAAAACCAAGGAATCTTGCAACACCTGTGCAATGCAAAGGACACAGTTACTTCGAGGGTAATGTATGAGACAGATCTATATTAGGTTCTTTTTGTGCTTGTGTTCTGATCCTAACAACACATGACTTGACAAAGCTGGGCAAATTAGATGACTGGAGAATTTGATTATTACAGAAGAAAGGAGGAAACAGTTCTATTGCTCAAAACACAGATGTTTTCTGTCGTAACAAAAGGAGGACCCCAAGCTTTATCATTTTGCTAAGAAGCCCAAACAGTTACAGTGTTCACCCATATTCCTCACTGTTCAACAGAGAGTGAAAAAACACAGAACTTTCTTTGAACAAAAGGAGTAGGATAAGAGCCTCTACTTTCAGCAAAGAATTTCTGAAGAGGAAGGAAAAACCTTTCATGAAATGAACAGAAGTAGTTAGATAATACCTCTCCCCAAACCTCCTGTCTCATACCCTTTGGCCAGCAAACCTACAAGTAATAAAACAAAGCACTACCAGGGACAGAGAAAACACAGATTTAAGGTTACATGATTTTCTACAACAGATGTGTGCCTGCACATACTGTAAGAACATAACTGCACATTGGACTGAGTGTTATTCTGCTCATGGGTCTTGGCTGCATGAGGCTGAATTGCCAAACAGGTATATGTACTGTCTAACATGAAAAAAAAACAACCAACAAACCCCAGAAGCATTGACTGTCAGTGTAAGTTTAGAACAAATTATCTTGTTGCTCTGACACATAAATTTAGACCATTTTATTCATTCCACCATCTGTTTCTGTAAGAATTCTTTAACAATGAAAAGCTAAAAGGTATTGTGATCTGGAGTAACATATCCAGGGTTGGGAGTCAGATAGTCCCAAGTGTAATCACATTTCTGACACTATTCCCTATGATGTTCTGGGAAAGTCAATTCACCTTTGCCTCAGTCTTCACCCATCTGTAGAGCAGAAGAATCATGAGGATTTGGCTAACGCTAGCACAGCCTCAGATCCCACAGAGCTATGTCCTATTATTATAAACCTCACTGACAGCTTAAATATTGATAGGCTATAGAAATCAGCATGCAGGAACGAGTCATTATAAGAATGCAGATTTCCTTCAAAAAAACAGTTCTCTGAATATAACTCTTACCTTTTGAACCTGTTCCTATTTTCCCCACTAAAATACAGCAGTGGCAGTACAAATTCTGACTAACAGTAACTGATGATACTACTATTTTGCATTCATCTTTTGCTTGATCTGTCTGGAGCCCTGTGTGGGCATTAGCTAATTAATGCTCCCAACGCTGCTGAAAGTATTATTACCCTGTTTTAAAGATGAGGAGTCTGAGAGAGAAAAAGATGAAGTGACTTGCCCAAGGCCTAGCAGTGAGTCATATGTGTGGGATGCTGAATGCAGGTTGGGTAGAGCACAGGAGGAAGGGTGCCCTTTCCATTATTTAGAATAACATTTGTAGTTGGCAGGCTGATCACCTGAAATAATTCTTTGCCTTGCTGAGTAAAGTTGGATGTAAGATTTGCCAAATCATGGAATATTGACTGCAAGTGCCAAGAAGGACCTCTGGTTCTTCAAACCAGTCACTAGCTCTGACATGTCACGCACTTTTGTGAATCAAGAATTACCAGCCTGTGTGAGCAAGAAGTTTCTTAGCATGTAACCAGTGTGGACTTTATTGTGTCTGTATGTTATATCACCTTCTTCCGGTGGAAAGAAAGCACATTTGAATTTCTGCAGTAACTGAGCTCCACATAACACTTCGAAAGGCACAGAGGGGATAGAACCAAACAGCTGAACACATAAACCTCCTTGAACAAAGTAGACACAGGAGTGCATAAATACATCTTGAAATGCAGAAAACAAGCACAAAGTCATATAAACATCGAGTCACTTAACAGGTTATTTGTATAATGTTTTCTGCCTTGAAGGATCTTGGAGCATCCGTAGACTGATATATCAAGCTGTACAGAGGAGGAACAAGCCTGGGTTGACGTACTGAAGACTACACAACAAAATAGGGAAGACAAATATAAATGAGGTGAGATTGCAGCAATTTTGGGGAGGCAGTAATGTTATAGTAGTAACAAATATTTTGGGTGCAGGACCAGTTAGTTCACCAGACAGAAGTGACATGACCCCTCCAGATCTGTATTTTTGCAGAAACCTGCGTAAGGTTTGTCATATCCTGGCTTATGGAAGCTGCAGTCTGCATTAAATTTCCACATTTCCTTTACACCACTTGTCATCATACGCAGTGACTAACGTCTCCCTGGCAGCAACTTAATACGGACTGGTAACACTCAAGCCTGACAGAGCATCCTAATACAAACAGTGAAGGAATCAGTCTTTCTTGCTGTATCGTGACACATTTTTAAACCTCACCCTGAATCCACAGAAAGTTAAATTAGACCCAGTTTAGAAAGTCAGTAATAGGTTGTTTTGTGACCGACACTTAGTTGTCCCTTGACAAATCTGTGCAGCAGTGTTCACAGGCTGGGGCTGAGTAGGGGGGACATACAAGACATTGTACAAGACATGACATACAAGGTGAGCATTGCAAGTACTTCAACCAGGGAATCCTGTGTGTACCTTCCATCCTAGAAAAAACAACTGATATATATGTTTAAAAGCAAGAAGGGATCTTTATCTCAAGTTGGGATGGATGACACTAACGACTTCTATAAAATAACAGATTTAAAACAGATAAAGGAGCGGCAACAGACCGAAGTAGATGATAGGTGACAGTGACTTGACAGTCACTCAACAGTCCCTTATATTGACTGTGTTTTTCAAAACGTAGAGATCCCCTTTCTGCTGTCGCTGAAAAAAATCAGATCCCTTCAGTCAACAGCATCATCTGCTGAAGTAACTCTTGTTCTCTGCTTTCTTGTACCACTGGTTCACCTGAGCACAGGGCTAAGGGGGAGGCCACACATGCCCATTATTTCACACTCTAAAATCCTATATGGAGGTTCCACAGAAGAGGGAAAGAGAAGGAGAGATATGGTATTCACGTGGGCACAACCACATTAACAGCAGACAAGGAATCCTTCTTATTCAAGGTCTGCAATGTTCCCATTTCTGGTGATCAGATCTCTAAGTCAGAGAGATGGGTGGTAGGTGTTTATCTTACACAGAGACACATAAGCAGTCACCAGGTAATGCTGGGAAATATTGTGGAATTATCCTATGGGTTTGCCCTGAACAGTTCTGGAAAAGTTATGCTTGTTGACAAAGTAGTAAAACTTGCAGGTATTCAAGTAGAATAGGAAGGAATGCAGCTAGCTGGACCTGGCCTGCCAAGTTATTATTTATTTGGATCTCTGCAAAAAGAGAGCCTTGTAAGCTTCCATTTTTAAAAGGTCACAAGCAGCTTAGAAGAATTCTCTAACAGATAATTAAAAAACTAACAGCACTGCATCACATTACATTCAGCTTCTCCTTCACTTAAGTTAGGACTGGATGAGGAAAGCTCAGAGGTAGAGACATTTAATACTGAAACGAAACTTCAAAAATTTCTTAGGCAGAAACTTTTAAGAATTCCCAGACTGAGGGAAGGAACTCCTTACATATTGGGAAAATGCATGTAAAAATTACCATGAAGATGAACTTGCTGCAGATAACTCATTCCCTGGGTTTGCTTGGAGCTCTAGGTGAAGTCCTTGTCTTTGATCAGGAATGTTTATTACTGGGGTCTTTGTTAGTAGAAGCATGGGGAGGGAGAGAACTCATCTAAAAACTGGCGAGAACACTCACCCTCAGGTCAATAAAAAGATGACTTTTTGTGGGGCTATGAATTTTACATCTATGAGAACTTTGATTCAGTGTGATCTCTGAAGAACACTTCTTGTGTTAAACACAACAGAAGTCTGGCAAACCATGTCCTGTAGGCTCAGGAAGCCATATGACTCATACACACAAGATACACTCTTACTAACATCCCAGGGTGAATGTGCCGATGGTTGAATTTAAATGCATTTCTAGCAATCTCTGGCCTTCAGACAAAAATTAAGGTTTTTCTCATTTCATGCTTGGAGTCAGTAAAGAATGTTTCATCTTTGCAGGGTGAGATACTGTCTTCTTACAGCAGTTTTCCTCCTGAGAGACTGTCAGCAGATCATGACACCTTGCCATCTCAAAATGATACAATAGTCAGGAATTTTGTGAAAACGCCCAGCACTGTATGTAGACAAAGGGCAAAATCTAGTGTTAACAGTAAATCTCCCTGTATTAGGACCGTTGAAATAGTCACTCTGTGTTGGATGAACAGGGCAATGGAAACAAAAGGGCAGGAATCACAGAACAATCTGAGCATCTGGTGATGACAGAAGACAGAATAAGCATCCCGACCCTGCAGCAATGACAGCCCATGGTAGCGTGTCATCTCTCTCTGTCTTTCCCTGGGATCAGAACTCGCTTCTAAACCTTGAAGCTACAACCCAAATTGCTGCAACTTTCTGAGAAAAAGCCATCCCATAAATCTTGCACAAGCATTCTAAAGGAAAGGTGAGAAGAAGGGCAGAAAGGAAGAGCATGCAATTCCTTTGCTGATGTGGCCTGCTGGTGAAAATCTTTTAGAAGCAAGCAAAACAGTCACACAAAAAGACGGTGGAAGGAGAGAATTTTGTTGCTAAAAATCTGTAGAACAAACTCAACATCAAAGCAGATGTCAAGAGGAAGACGTATCATAAATAAGAAATGGGTGAGTGATATATAGTTAACTGCACTACAGCTTCTTGTTCTTCCTCAGCAATTCCAATAGCCTCTGTGATCAAGCAATAAGGACAAAACTATTTTGCCTGAACAAGCCAGAGGACCAGCTTGCTTTCTTGTTTTAAATCTGCATCTTCAGCACTAATAGTTAAAACCAACCCTACACAAATTAGATCAATGAGATGGGGGTGAGGGGAGTCCTCCAGGAGAAGTCTAAACCTTGCTTGAGACTCCTCGGATACCTAAAGCCGGCTGTTGGGGGAAATCACTGTATGAATATTTCTGCATACTGACCCAAGCAGCAGCATAGATACATCCAAGGCAGCCTTGCGCAGGATACTAAGAGGTTATCTTCCTTGAGAGGCAAATGACCTGTTTCCCCTTACAGGAAGACTCTTCCCAGTCCTTCCATAGTACCACAGACAGGAATAAACTACATTGACCTTAACAAGATTAACTAAACCGTTAGCCGTACTGGAAAAGGAATACAGTAACCTTAAGGGGAATTTAAGACACAACAGTATGAGTTGGCTGGGAAAAAAGAAGGGAAAAAGTTGAAGGACAGCAAAGAAGTATGTTAAAAAGTTCTTCTCAGTGGACTTCCTTCAGCGCAGCTTGTATCTGGACATTTTTTAATTGAAGGAGTCTAATGAAAAACACAGCAAGGGCTGCTGTGAGAGAAGGGAAGCACAGAAGGGACACAGAAGAGTTTTCAACTCTTGGCATCAATTCGAACTCTGCCTCTTTGGAAAAGGTGACCTTGTAGCGCAACTAGGCTGCTGCAGGACCTAGTCATTACTGTAGAATGCCACTGCGATGATTGGTTTTGGTGCATAAAGTCTGTGTAGATACCAATGGATAAAGAGGTAAGAAGGAGAGCAGAGGGAACCGCTTACTGTTTAACGATGGAAAAGGCAGACAAAAGGCAACTCACCCCTCCAATAGCATTGCATCTTTTTCTAAAACACCAGGTCATCTTTTAATTCACTCTATCCAGGAGTTAAAACATGCAGTACTGAAGTCATCATTCCTGCGCATGATGACATGGTAAGAAAAGTACTGGAAAACAGGTACCAGAGCAAATAGAACTACTGCTGTGATTTCACAGTTTTGTACCAAAGAGACTTGAGCCTAGGGCACAGAATACCCCTGAAGCTTGAAACACGTCTATTATAACAATGGCTGTGTCTTGCTTTCAAAGACACCAGAAGAAAGAAACTTCCATCGCAGTTTTGGAGATAGATGAGAAAGCTGCTCAGCTGGACGTCTGTTTTGATGAAGAAGTCCAGAAACTCAGAGCAGAGTGGTAGTTCACAGGAGCATTGTTCAGATCCATGCAAGTCATTTTCATCCAGATTTAAGATGAATGTCCTAAAATGGTTAGTATCAGCTTCCAGCTTCTAAAACCTTCAGAGCTTTTTGAGTTCTGGTTTGGTTTTGTTTTGGTGGGTTTTTGGGGTTTTTTTGTTTGTTTGTTTTTTTAAATTATTAATTGAGTGTTTATGGAAGATCTGACCTTCTTCCAGGCAAAAAGACATTTTTTAGAAGTTTTTTCATTGCCAGAAGAACAGCTGGATAACAGGGGCGAGTCTTGCATCCCATAGGTTGTTTCCAACCTAGCACCTTTTTCAGTATTCAGAACAAGTCATAGTAGTGACAGTGACTAAAAAACATGAAAAAACCAAGAAACTTAAACTATAAACACACAAAGCATTTCAGTCTGTATGTAAATAGAATGAGATCCTACTGAGGCTGCTTCTGCGAGCTGAGCTAGGCTGACTACTCTGCTGTGCTGCATGTGCTATATGAAGGCATACTCTGATATGGAACTGGGGAGCAGCTACGTTCCCCAATCCCTTGTGTTCTCAGGCAAAGGAGGGCTGCAAGCTCATTCACTCCCAGATGATCACTGCTGGAGAGTAAAGCCTTGAATTCACAGAGTATATGTATCCTATAACTGGGATCCATGCAGACAACAACTCAAAAGAGCTACTCTGGACTCTAGTTTGAATCTTTGCATAGTTGAATCCTTGCATTTCCACAGGAATTTCCTCAGACAATTTTCTTCCCAAACAGGAATCTTTAGGCTACAAGAGCCAAGAAACTACATAGAACCCTGTCCGAAGTGAAAGGCAAAAAATCCAAATCTTTCCTTTCTTTTTCCTTTTGTATTAGCAAGCTACTATCTTGCCCTTCTGTGTTACATCAACCCCTGTCTAAGTGCTGTGATGTGACTTGTAGGTAGGAAGAGATGTATTTGCCTGTCCAAGTGAGTTCCAAGATTTCATTACAACTGAAAAAGGTCGCTGACCTGCAGGAGATAATAGTTCAGCATTGAATAACTTACGCGGATCTGCAAGTCACTGAGGTCAAGGCTTCTGCACATTTCCAGGAAGAACTTCACGCCCTCCTCATCTAGGATTATATAGACTGGGATCCAGCGCTTATATGCTGCATCAACTATATCGCGGAAGATGTCCCGATCTGTAAATACATCCATGACCACTGCAATAATCTGGAAAAAAGAAGAGTAGATAGACAACTGAATAAAACAGTAGGAACTGAAAGGATGGCCCATCACACTGGTGCAAAATAAAGGAGGGCACTGATACCACAATATGGAGGAGGCGAATATAGGGGAGACAAAAGTACAAGGATGTACATGCCCAAGCATAACCTTGTAATTTTCTGGCATGGCTCCTGCTACACTTTGGAAGGAACTTAATAAACGCTTTTAAGAGTTCTTCTTCTAGGGGAAGATGGCTTATTTCAGCAGCCTGAGGAATGCCAAAGCTAAAGTTTTTCCTCTGTATTGTGAAACTTTTGTTGTCTCTGTAAGGATCAACTTAAACAAAGAACACTGAAAATAGATTGAAAAAGACGAGTGAAAAACACAGCTCTAACACTTAATCAGAAGGTGAGTAATGGAAGAATGAATGTGGAGAGGAATCAGAGCCTGAATCCTCAGCCATAGTGCATAGTGCAGACAAGAAGAACTTTATTTTGCTTTTTTCCCTATTCCCCGTGAGAAGTCTGCTTTCAGGGCTGGCTTCCCAATGAATGTCTTATGGAGCTTAAACATAAACACCTCATATCATCAGGAAGGGACTGGAGTGTGTATTCAGGATTTGGAGGCAAAATGATCATTCCCTCTTTCACATGTATTTTTTTTCTGGTACAAAACTAATCCTTCTTTCCAGGCATAGATTCTACATAAAAACAAAAGGCTGTACTGACGTGAAACAGACAAGCCTGAACATTCATAGGACGAGTAACAACAACAAACCTGAGAAGGTTACGGGCAACTGTAATGCTGATCTTGTAGGTTTTGCCTCTCTCTTTTTGTTCTTTTACACCATTAGGAATAGCAATTCACTTTTCTGCCTGAAAGAGTTATTCTCCTCAACGTTTGGAAGGCTATGAAGGAAGGATACTATTGCTTTCCTAGTCCTTCTAGGAAACAACAGCTTGCCAGGTCAGAGCTCTCATGCTGACCATATGCTGGGAATATAGGTCCCTAAATTTTAACTTCCCAGGTGCTGGGGGTGACAGTGATGATCCAGGCTGTGCTGGGGATGGCATGTACAGGTGTGAATGGAGCTGAAGACTGGATCAAACACTAGGGAATTTCTTCAGTTGAAGTTTGGAAGAGAGGCAGCTCAAGTTGCAGGAGACCTCTGTGAAAAGGGGAACAATTCTCACTAGATACTTTGAAAAATGCCTTTGAATAAATTGCTTTTGACAAAGTGATGCCACAGCAAATGTCTCCTACTGTGTTTGCTGAGTCTCTGCTTGTACAGCCCACAACCACCAACACATCTGCCCCACTAGGCTCCTTCTGTCAACACAGGCTTTTCTTTGTTAGAAAAAATTAAAAAAGAGCTGACATTGTGTTTACGCTCATTATTAACATGCAGGTTCCCAACAGAGGTGAACTATTGCAGAGCTACATTATAAACTAATAGTATGTCCCTTGATAACTTCTGCTAGGCAGAACTGGATTTCAGGTCCTGCCTTGGTTCTCACTTCCCAGCACAAAGCAGGGACATGCAGGGAACATTTCTAGAATCTCTGAAAACCAAAATACAGCGAACTCGTGCCACTTTATTCCTGAATAACTTCAGATTATAATTAAAGGTATGAAGCACGAAGTATGAAGATTTGTGCATTAATTCAGGCCTGTTACGTTTCCTCTCCCCTCCACACACTGTGGTATGGATGTAGTTATTTAGGAGCAAGGTTGCCAGATAATACTCACTTGAAGTAAAAACATCCACATAGGGAATTGATCAAGAACACACAGCAGAAGTATGAATTTGTTTTCTTTCCATCCTCTCAATTTGCAATGAGTCCTATGACTGCAGAAATTGCACCACATCCTGGACGAACCATTAATTGTTAGTATTGGCCTTGCAATATGAAGGACGGTTCCCTCCAGGCTTTGAGGCCCTGTGTGAGTTCAGGCTTCTCTGCAAGACTGTGAACTAAACCCATGAAAACTGCAGTCCTGTATGAAAAGCAGATGAGCTGCCCTGCAGACGGCACTTCCAAGATGGCAAAATGTGAGGTGGGCAACCCCACTGCTGGTATGTTGGTCTTCTCAAACCCCTGCCACAGCTGGTGATCTGTCAAGATTACCTAGGAGTGTTCCCACATACAGCAAGTTGGAGCATGTGTGTCTAGCTCTGTAAGAGGTTTTCCCCATTCCTCTACCTATCCTATGGATAACAACTTATCTATAGGGCCCATAGGTGTGCCTGGCTCTTCACATGTATTTACAGATTGGCAAGCATTAACTTGCCAATCTCATTGCGGCAAGGTAGCTTAATTAACATCTGTTTGTAAAACACTGATGATAAGCCACCCACAGACATGTGCCACATATTACTAGTATCTGCTTAGACCCCTCTGCCCTCCCCAAAAAATCCAAAACAACCAAAACCCACTCTCATATGCTGAATAAAAAGCTGCTACCTGGAGATTTCTTTTTGCCAGGGCCAGCTCAGCTGAATACAACAGGCATAGTTATCTACGAAAAGGACCATTAAACACTTAAATGGCTATTGAACATGAAACCACCTTTGGGCTGGGAGGGGCACAGTTCGTCCAGTCAGTGAAAAAATAAAAATCTAGAAAGGAATTAATCACTTTCAGGTGCCAGGCACAGCTATCAAAAAGAGCAAAGTTTCCCAGTCCTTGCACAACCTGTAGAGGCATTTGCAGCAGCGGAAGGAAGATGTGAAGTTGCAGTAAATGGGAGTGTAAGCATTTTACAGCTTCTGGCTCTTCTAAAGGACAGATCGCACCAGGATTAAGGGGCGTGCACCTATTTCTGCGACCAGGGAGCTGAGGAGATTACCCGCAGGATTATTACCTCTCTGGAAAGTTTTTTGTGGTTCCCAGCAGATTTGGTTTTAACAAGTCTGCAAAGGTTGTGCATATAGTGAGTGCTGGGGGGGAGCGGGTGGAGGAGGAAATAACTGCTGAACTAGAAAACAGAAAGCAGCAAAACCAAGCAGGAATTAAGTGTTTTACACTGTTATTCCCTTCCCTCAGGGGGATGTCAGCTCTGAAGGTGATCATTTATTGGGTGGTCTTCCCAGGAAACTTCACCCTGACCTAGAAAAACCTGATCATTACCCCCTACCTATTCAACGCAAGCTCTTGCAGCATCACAGCTGCTTTGTTTTCTTGCCTGTCACCACTGACGGTCCTTTCTAGCCAAAGATAAATAGGAGGAGCAGCCACGTATTGTCTGGACTCTGGCTGCTGGATGGTGTTGAGACCGCAAAAAATAAACCCTAAAAAAACCACCACCCCACAAACAAACTTGCTGCCCTGTGTTTAACTAGGGATACCTGCATGTACAGGAGGAGTGGCTGGCACAGCATCGTGACCTGTCTTCTGCTGAGCCAGCGAATCACGAAAAGCAAAACGTGGGTACAACATTTTGCTTAAAAAACATTTGCTTTTTACGTTAAAACCCCAATTTAGGAGAGGGGCATGCAGGCGTTTAGCCCCATCCTAGCCATCAGCCTTGGCAAACCCTAAGGTCACGAGGCAACAAGCCGCAGGGAAAGCCCTGCCTGGTGGACATTGACCACATGAAGGACCAACACGCTCCTCCTGCTTTGGCGGGGGAAAAGCCCGGCCATGGTGGGCTCTATCCTGCCTTCCACCCCACCTGCCCCCCAGCCAGCTCCTCCACCCGGGCGTGAAGGCGGGCAGTGGCGGCCCATCGAGGGCCCCCGCTTCGTGTGGTGGCCAGGCCCTACCTTCTGCGCCTGCTGGATCATCTCCCGCACCACCTCCTTCAGGTGGGGCGCGTTCTCCTCCTTGCGGGGGTGCGTGAAGAGGGCCACCCGGCTGATGCCCCGGTAGAAGGTCTTGTCAGTCCAGCCCAAATCCAAAGGGGGCACCTCCGTGTCCGAGCACTCGGGCCAGTAGGCCAGCGAGAGGGTCTCGCCGCCGGGACCCCGCACCACCTTGCTGCCTTCCCGGGGGTCGTCGTAACTCCGCCAGCCGCCCCGCAGGGCCTGCAGCTCCCGGCTGGAGAGAAAATCCCGCAGCTGCTCCTTCCTCAGCGCTTCCCGGTAGGCCGCGTCGCCCCGGGTCACCAGCGCCTCCAGGGCCCGGCGCTGCTCCTCGCTGTAGTAGAAGCGGGCCTGGGCCTCCGTCACCTTCTCGTTGACGTGCGACTCGTCCAGCAGCAGCACCTGGGACTCCGCCATGCTGCCGGCACCCCGCAGCGCCGGCCGGCCGGGAGCCTGCGGAAGGAGGGAGGGAGGGAAGGAAGGAGAGGCAGGGCCGGCACCGCCTCACCTGGCCTGCCCGAGCCCGCCCCGACGGGTGGAGCGGCCTGCGCCGGCCCCTCACGCTTCCCCCGGCTTCCTGGGGACGAGGCTGTCCCCTCTGCCCGACCCTGCTCACACACCCGGGTGTGGCCCCTCAACACCGATGCTGGGGAGTCCGGGGGTCCCTGTCCCAAGGGTGGCCGTCCCCCGGCACAGCTGGCACTGGGGTCCCTGGTGGGACCTTGGAGGAGAACCAGGCCGGGCCCACAGGTGTAATTTGAGGTGCAAATGCAACAGTCATTTAATAAGAGAGTTTTCTCCCCGTTTTCAGATGTGGCAGCCATCCCAAGGGTGCTCATAGAATCCATGGAATGGTTTAGGTTGGAAGATCATTTAGTTCTCCTTAGAGATCACCTAGTTCCAACCCCCCTGCCATGGGCAGGGACACCTCCCGCTAGACCAGGTTGCTCA
>JAOXJM010000001.1:54520160-54539732 GCA_026413425.1 Tringa solitaria
CCGCTTCTCCTGAGAATGGAGAATCCATAGATCTCTCCTTGTGTTTAGCCTGCCCTCCTCACCTGCTTTTTCCTATTTGCCCTGTCATCCTTTTGTGGAATCTTTTAAAAGTCTTCCCTTAAGAGTGACCTTAGGCATTTTTCCTTTTACTCTTCCAGCAAAGCTGGCTCAGTGATATGTTTCTGCTTGTCAAACCCTCCCCACCTTCTTCCCCACCCTCCTGTATTTATTTTCTTCCTTTGGAGAAGCAGCTGTATCCCCAGGGAAGAGTGCAGCTTGTGGCAGATGTCCATCCCTACCAGAGTATTTCTGCCCTGACAAGCAGGATGAGAGTCCAGTCTTCATGGCTCTACTTCCACTTTGTTGAAGCTGCCAATTAGCAGAGGAAGCAATGATTGGATTTCATTATTTTTTTTCTTTCACATGCTGACAATTGTCCTAAGCCACAGCAATGCAGGAAATGCAATTAGACAGCGGATGATCTTGGAAAGGACTGCAACTAATGGCTTAGCATTTTGCATTTCTCACAAACATTTAATTTATCTTTCTACTCTTCCTTGCAAGTTGCATATAGTATGTAGTGGGGTCATTTCATCCTCTCATGTAAGGTAATTGCCTCGTGATCCTCTTTCAACACTGCAGAGCAATGAGAACAGCAAATTACAGCTCAAATATCTCTCATGCCAATGCTTGGGGTAACACTGTGACAAACAATGTAAGGGATGTACTGCTGGCCTTGGTCACCAGGTAGCACAGTGGCTTTCCAGTTAGGCTTCGTCTGAAGGGCATTAGCTGCAGCAAGGCTCTTTTGAGCATGGGGACAAATCCACCACGGCAAGGCAACATCACAGCCTCTGCCCACCACCTCAAGTAAGCTCTGTCTGGCACTCAACACTGCAGAACGAGAGGCAGCCGTGATACCCACAGGAGAACAAGAAGCACCATACATGAGTCCCAGCATGGGAGACTGTGTAGGCCTGACCTGGTAGGATGAAAAATGGATAGGGTCCTGCTTTGGGTGACCAGCACCTGCAGCTACATATTGCTGTGGCACTACACAGCAACGTTGGGGAATTAATTCAGTCAGCTGGAAGAGGGCAAGTTTGGATTGGGTTGTTTGTCTGCAGCACTAGGTAACCTACTTTTATGAAGGCTGCCCTGCCAAATTAGTTAGGTGATTCCCTGCCTTCATCTACTCCGTGGCCTCCCAGTCCTTTTTGTTCTGAGCTCATCTGCATTTGGAAGGTAAACACAAGGTACGCCCATGGTGACCTTTAGAACTAGAAGTCTTTACAGTTTGCATAACACTGCAGATATATATGCCATGATAGTAAATAAGCTAGACTAATTATGGAATAAATCCTTGCCCCAAAGAGATACCCAGATTCGAATGGTGGAGCATGCTGCCGAAGTACAACTCAAGCAGAGAGGAACATGCTGCAAACAGTCAAGGTTTTTGCAAGAGGAGAGAAGAAACCCTGGCCAACGTGAGCAGGCTCCAAGGTCCAGATGAAAGACATTGAAAAGCCAGAGGGGATGAGAAAGAAAGCAAAGGAGATGTTCAACCACTACATGAGGGTGAGGGCCCAAAGAGAGGGATTGTAAGAGATTATGAGAAATGCTATGTTGGCATAAAGATACTCATGGAAAGGGAAGAGGAGCTTTGAGTCTGACATCTATGGCTTTGCCATTGTCCTGCTATGCTACCTTTGGGAAATCACTTCAGCTTCATCTGTCTTTACTCCTCACGTTCATATGTCTTGGCACTCTGACTTGTAAATTCTTTGGAGTAAGGCTGTCATTTCTACAGGTATATGAAGTGCTGACTACAACGAGGCTTTGAACTCAGCTGGTGCATCTCTACCATGAAGGACAGCAAAATCCAATGGAAGATTAAAAGCTGTTGCATATCCTTGGACACAGGCAAATCTCATCTGTTAACAGGGTTCAACAGCCTGTGCTGTGGGGATGATGGAGAACAGGATGCTGGAGAGAGTAACACCAGCCAAGAACACAGCTTGCTCATGGCAGCAGGATAAGAGAAAGAGCAAGAAGAGAAAGAGATGTTAAAATCATGATATGTGGGTGGAGGTGGAGAAGAGACAAGCAATGGTTCGGTAGAAAAAGGCAGGTGCTATTTTAGTCAGACTGGGTTAATTTCAGCTCTGATGTAACTCCATTTACGTCAATTTTAGTCAGTTGAATTACACAAAAGATTAATTTAGGTCAATGAGTTGAGGTGAGAGTGAGTCAGCCCAAAATAAGTTTTAGGGTGCAAGGAAGAGTGAAGAACCAGGTGAAGAACTGGAGCCATGCTGGATTTGGAGAGATGTTGAAAGAGGGAGGATGAGGATGAGAGAGGGCAAACAAGAGGGAGCAAAGGCAAACAGGCCACAGGACCCTGCAGGGATGTTTGCCAATGATTTTCATTCCAACCCAGAACAATTTGCAAAGAAAGGCAGTCTGCTCCCTCAACTCTATGGCGTAGTGGTTTATTTGCACCTTACTCCTCATAGTCCACCTCCCCTTATCAACTCTCCTGGACAGCTTGCTCACCAACATACCATACTCACTGAGTGATCATAACAATTAAGCTTTGCTTTTTTATTTTCTACATTTTATCACAAACCAGTGTATTTTAACCTAAAATACACTTTGGATCAAGGTTTCACAGGGCAACAGCTGCATTTAGCAGGGAGAATGGGTCTAATTCACTCCTGGTACAGCTTCATTGGAGTCGATGGAAATTAATTAGTTCCATTAATTCTCCAGAGAGAGCATGAAAGCCAAGTGAAACTAGACAGGGCCATTCTCAGGCTGACAAATGCATCCACACCTTAACTCTCACCAGCCTGTGCATGGAACACATGGAAAAAGTGTCTGAAATATTTGACACCATCTTTAAGGTTCACAAAGAAGTGCCTCTCAACACATAGGAAACACAAGAATTACGCCATTACACTTAATGAAAGGAAAACAAGAAATAATTAAACACATCTCTTGCTTCTTTCCCACTTGCTTTTTCTTTCCCTGCACATGCTTTCCATCAATTGTTTCTGATGCCCCTTTTAAACTGTTTACTTTTTTGTAATTCCATGTACTGAGAAAATTTAACACCATGAATCCCCAAGGTTTCTTTTCCCTGGCCTCATTTGCCCTAGCTTTTATTTTCTCATTCAGTTATTATGTTTTTGTCCTTAGAAATCATGATTTTCAATTATATTTTATTTTCATTCCTTTCCTCCATAGCTTGGCCCTGTTTTCATTCCTCTTTTCTTTTTTTGTCCCTTGTTCAGCATCACCTTTGAGATAAGAAGGAAGTCAGTAGGCCATAAGGTTAAAGATGAACTTTAACCATCTCTTTGACACCTACCCCAAACTCAGCTCCCCCAGTTTCCCATCTTCCACAAATACTCGGTACTGCACAAGAAATAAACACCCACAAAGCGCTCTTGTCTCATATTCAATCACCCTAATAAATACAAACTCTCTTCTGTAACATTCAATCATTATATTTAGTCTTAATATCATACTTTTCATCTGCAAACACCCACACAAGCATTGGTTAATTTGTCCTTACAACAGCCCTGCAAGGTAGGTAATTACGTATTATTATCTCCATTTTACACATAAGGAAACTCTAGAAGAAATTATGAAACTCCTAACAAGCACACATGCCCACAAATCTACAGAGGTACTAACTATATCTTCTACAAACATACACATACACACAGTAGTCTACATACATATTAGTGTACACTGAAAATAAGGGACCAGCAAATTGCTGTGGAACAGGAGGGAGGCGCTCGACACTTTACATTTACCAAAAAAGGAAATTATTTAGAACATGAGATCAGCCTGGACAGCAGAGGAGAGGTGCAGGAAGCAAACACAAGCTCTCTGCCGCATGCTCTGTATTTTCTGGGCAGCATTTCATGACCTCCCTTTCCTGCAGATGAGCAAATGTGGAAGGTGAACACCTCCTTGCCCCCGTGTACTTTTTCTGAAGCCCCACCAAGGTTTGATTTCATGTTTGCAATTTCACCACTGGTGACCGCCCTCGCTCTATCAACACTTGTTTCTGACAAGAAGTTGGGAAAACCCAGTCAAGCACAACCCCCAAGTGAGCTCCTGACCTATTTGAACGCTAATTACCTCTTAGTGCTCTATCCAACTCGTTCTACTGCCTATCAAGGTGTCAGGATGGGAAGATAATAGACCTTCTGGACCACAGGCAGCCACACGCACAAAACCATAGAAATATAGAAGAAACATTAGTGGGAAAGCCAGAGAATGAAAATGAAGACATGAGTAATTAACTGTGTTCCAGGATGTCAGCAGCCTGTACCAGAGTATCCTGTGTGCAGCAACTCCCCTCCACCGTGGGGACAGGATGCTCTGTTCCCATCCCACATGGTGCTCCTGCGCAGCAGCCCTTGCACAGCAGAGGCTCCAGGGACTCTGCAGGGCCTGTTTTGGAGGGTCAGAACCTCAAGTGTAGTTAGACATTGAATTCCCACTTATGCAAGGGAGCTCCCCTGCAACTAATGGGCATTAGATGCCATTCATGTAAAGAAATTTGATGCAAAATGTGACTTCCCATTTCATTGTCCTCCATTCAGCGCGACACTGAGGTTCTCATGGAGTTAGGAGTCACGTTTCAAGGAAAACTGTCATCTTCCCATTCTGTTGGTCCTCCCGTCTTATTTTCTGAACCCGTTACATCCTCTCTCAGCATAGATATATCTAGGCAAATTATTTCAATATTGTCTTCCTTTCACCCCTTGTGTTTTAGGTGGGACTAGGGACCAAGCTATAGGACAGTTCACCAAGATGAATGTACATTGCTTGTTCCATAAAAGCCGACACAAGGCCCTGCGTTTTCTCTGTACTAATAAAAGTGTTGTTGCTGAGTTTTTCCTATTCCAGATTTTCTTAAAATCGCTTAATGTTTTCAGCTTTTCTAGCTAGGGTTGTGTCCTTGATGTATTTGTTTTTCCACGTCAATGTTCTGCATTTCATAGTTCCTGCTTTAGAACAATTGTGGTCTCTTTTTTTCTTTCCCCTAGCTGGCATATGTTACTTTTTTATTTCTAATTGCTGTCTGAGCTCTGCCACTGAGCCAGCACAGGCTGCTGCTTCCTAAAACACTGACATCGATGCCAAGGCTGAAACCTCTCAGAGCTCTGCCAAACCTGCTGACTCTGGATTCCTGCATCACAGGGGTCCTCTCAGCCTCATCCCTTATTAATTGCAATCAATCATTCATGCCACAGGAGCAATCCAAACTTCTAGATTAGTTCATGACCCGAGTGTCTATGTGCTGTGCGGACAGGGAGGGAAGGCCAGCCCTGTCAGCTTGTAGTTTGTTAAGACAAAGTGAGGCAAAACAATGGTTCCAGGTAAAAATTCTGGTCCTACATAGATAAGTGGTCTTTGCTTTAAGAATTTATCTTTCCTTGGTGCTCTTTACCTGGGGGGGTAAAGGGCCAGGCCACCAGCAGAGCCCCTGTGCAAGGCCTTGCCAATCTCACAGCACAAGGACTTGGCTGCCCATGTCTGTGCATGTCTGGAGGGGTCCAGCTCCCCCCTGCCCCTTTCACTGGACATGAGGACACCACACCTCTTCATTGGGAGCAAAGCTGTGAGAGGGGAGGGCAGAAGCGCCAGGGAGCACCAGCAGTGAAGTTACTACTTGCATAGTGGTGCTGCCATAGGTCCTGCAGCACAAACAAGTCTTAAAAGGTATTTCAGGACAGGGAGGGAAATACTTTACTCATGTTCAGATGAGTAAAAAAATGCCTGCTGCTTTGGCCATCACAGTGACCTACGCTGCCTCTTTGCTCCCTTGTGCTACTCCTGCCTACTAGGCTGTACCCACCTCTTAGCACTAACTGGAAGCTGCAAGGGCTCTGGGGCATGGCCACAGCACCAGCACCACAGGGCCTTGGTCTTGGTCTGGATTTAGCATTCCCAGGTACTTACGGCAACTTGGGAGCAGTGAGAATCAACACTAAAATAACACTAACAAAACTTAAAAAAACCCCAACCACCACACACAAACAAAGAGGGAGGGCACTGATATCCACGATAGGTGTAATGAAATGGAAAGCAAATCTACACATCTACACACATTCTTGAGAGAGAAGGTGATGGGGACAGTGAACTTGAGGAAAACTGTAGAACGAATTCCAGGATCATAACAAAGCATTTGAGCTGGGGATGCAGGATGAAGGAAGTAGAAGCTATGACAGTGAAGACAGGAGCTTCCAGCTAACATGAGAGTGCAAAGGGAGACAGTGGTGGGATGCAAATAGGAGGCTGATGTGATTGCAGTGCTGAGCCAGCCAAGCCTTGCCTATACTAGCAGTACACCTCCTATTAGAAAGAGTTTTGCACCCACGCTTTAGGTAACAGGATGCTCAACATAAATTTGAATTTTGCATCAACAAAAGACAGCTGCATTAAAAATGGGTTAGTCAGTGTTGGTTAGTGCTCTCTGAGCACAACACGCGTCTTGTATATGCTAGGCTTCAGCCTCCTTCGGCACTGTACTCCTCAAAACATTCACTCTTCTTTACATGGGATAGCCATTTACGTACATTTACAACACAGTCATTCTTCACTGACTCCCCTGTGAGGTTTGTTATTCTACACCGGATGGGCCTCCACCAAACACAATGTCCTCTACTTCCACTGGATGCTTGGCTTGACCACTTACAGTCATGCCACAGTCACTAGCTTGAGTTATTTACCAAGCTGAACTAACTCTTAAGTTAACCAGCTGTTTTTCCTAAATGACACATTTTCCCTGTACAGACATGGCTGGAAAAAAAACACCTTTTGCAGCAGCTTTCTCAATAAGCTGGAGGTTGCAGAAATAAGGAAGGTAGAAACAATAAAGCATAATGTGAAGAGTACGTTGAGAAGAGCTTTGGAGCTGTGGTCAGCTTTGTCTGAGTCATGAGAAAAAACCACAGGGCTTTGACCATATTAGACAGTCTTACACAGGTAAATATAAGGATTCTTTAAATAGATGAAAGATGATGATTATAATTTCAAAGAGGAGTAAATCACTACCCACACCCTTTGGCTCCCTACATGAAGATCTTATCAAATTAAAGTATGATCTCTTGCTGGAATAATGAGGCAGAACCTCAATTGGTAAAAATCAGAATAGCTCTGTGGACTTGAAACATACAACAGTGACTTACTCAGACAAAGCACAGTCCCACTTATCTGCTCAGATGCCTTTTCAGGTGCCTGCCCCGCTCCTCCCAGCATCACACTCAAGCCTGCATGTGCCACAGCTGCACACTCAAGCTAAAACAGGCTGCTGTTTATTCCTCTAGACTTGGGGAAGCCAGCACTTGAGAAAAATAGGCTTCATATTTAAATGTTTACTGTAAGGACAATAAACACCACCAGTCTTTTGTTAGTAATGGTATCTCTCATCATAGTGGTTGGCCTTCAATTCGCTGATGGAACCAAAGTCTACAGAAGACTGAAGGGACAGTCATGACCATGTTCTCCAGCTTCCCATAACCAAGGCCAGAGTATTTCAGCCAGTAAATCCAGCCCTCTTACCAGGCTTGAGCTGGATACTGCGTGGTAGAGACCACAGCACACTTGCTATGCTGTTTGGGTAGTTATGAACCTTCTCTTTTAAATACACGTGTTTTATTTTTAGTCAGAATTTGTTTAAAGTCAGTGCAAACCACCCATTTGCGTGCCTTAAAGCCTTACCTCTTATTTTTGGCATCCTAAATTCAAGATGTTTACCACTGGTGTTCCAGAGTGCATTCTGCTGGGTAAGTGCTTGTGAAATATCTGTGCTCTTCATGTCATGCACATTTTAAATGAGAATATGCAGCTATCATTTTGGTCAGCTGATGCTGAAGATTTAAACTCGTAAGCACTGGTGTGCTCTCCAACCTGATAAACACAACTGATAGCTGCACTCCACCCTGAAAGAGAAGCATCAGCAACAAGTGGCACTAATTTAGCTATTTCACAGGGCAGCAAGGTGCCTCCTCCTATTATTTGGTTTTCCTCCTGAAAACTGCTGTGCATGGTCCATTCCTCTCAGATGTAACATTGAAATAGTTTGAATGACTGAGAATTTTACTCTTGTGACCATGTTAGGAATTAGTTTTTTTCCTGTTTTAATTTACATTTTAAAAAATCCCCAAACTCTTAACAGCTTTGCTGCATCAATGAAAAGATTTTCTGTGGGCTTCCATGGAGGAGATGTAGGATGCACTGTTTGTAGCAGATCTGAGTTCTTTCCCCCTTTCCTGCCCTCACCCTGATCTCCCCAAACAAGCTTTAAAGAAAGGATTCCCTACTCATGCAAAGGCATTATGGCAACCTCAATGCCAAATAAGTTTTTAATTTTGCTGAGTCTGCAGCCTAGGATGAGGTGATCTAACAGCTCCTGCTGCCATCACTGGGAGGTTCTGTCTTACCCTCCTGGCTGTGCGTTTTCCCCCTGCTCACCCTGTGCTGGCTCTGGGCCTCCTTACGCTGCCCTGGGTGAGCTGACTCAACTCATTAACCTGGCAAAACCCAAGTGGATCATTTATCTGCAGGGTGGCAGCAAGCTGCTAGATTGACTCACCTGCTCTGATGAAATCATGGCCATTGTTATTAGCAGACCATCTTCATCCGATAACAGCCAAACAGCTGCCATCACAATGGCAAGCTCAGATGTACAGATATGCAGCTACAGAGAGCTGATTCTGTGCTCTGTCTCTCTCTTATTCATGCCTCTGCCAAGCAAGTGTAAAAGGCTGCTAGTTCAGAACGAGCTGTTGGTGGTATGCGTGCACTCAGCTCTGATGAAAACATCTCTAGAAAGGGCAATTCTCCTTGGTATTGCTGGTGCTGGCAGCAAACTTGAAGTTGATTTTTTTTTCTCCCCATAAATTTTGATGAGACAAAAATAAAAAGAAGGTTGATGCAGCCTACTTCTAATTCAGCATTTTGCAACTGAACTTTTGGTGTGCTGCACCTGGCAGAAGACATACAGTGGTGAGAAGAGTCACTATGAACTAGTTCCTGCTGTTTGTTACTATCTGTTGGTGCTGCAGTAGCACTGCTGTTAGAATTTGACAAGGGAGAGGGACTGGCCAGTACTACAAGGAAGTTATGGTCTGAGTCAGTACAGCACAGACAAAAAAGATGCAATGCTAATGACCTTTGGATCAGTTGACAAGGTACCTCTTCTTTTTTTGTTCAATTTTCTTTATCTGTGGCTGTATATCACTGAATGGTTTCCCAAAAGTGCCTCTTAAACAGGGAATTGAACTTCAGTCATGGTATCAGGACATCGTCATCATTTCATAGCTTTAAGTACACAGTAGTAGACTCATGTCCTGAACTGCACTTTTTTTCCCCGCAGATTTGTTCTCATTTTCATTTGTGACAAACAGACTTGCCATGGCTATATCTTTCATGTATCCTGGTGGAAATGAGCGTGCTCTGACTAGTGGGGAGAAGCCACAAGATATCTGGAGATCTTTTAATTTGTTTGTTTCTTCTTCCTCCCTTTGTTGCCCGAGCTAATTTATTTCTGCATGTCTACAAGGATCTCTGCACGCCTGCCATTTGTGAAATTTTGCATTTTCATGTGAGCAGGCTGGACACCCGCCAAGTGGCTCTCACTTGCACAATGACAGCAGACAATGTGCTTTGAATTTTTCCTCTGCACAAAGGTCAGTGAACTTTTCCTACTCACTTGCCTGTTCCCCTGCTGTCCTGTAGCTTGCAGATAAGTCCTTGGCTGTTCCCTACTGTCAGTTCTGCTTATGTAAGAAACTTCTTTCGCATTTGATGCAAATTAAGGCTCCTGAATTCTGTCACATGAAAGCTGCATCTAAAAATTGGAGAAATTGGCAATGCTCTGCCCTCTTTCTCCGTGCTATTAAAGGCTTTATCATACACGCAGCTCATGGTTTCCCACCGATGTGCAAAGCTTTCAGCAGCAAGGAGTGGCTGGGTGTCAGAAGCTTTTTAGTCAATGCATATATTTTAACCAGTAAATGTTACTGCCTGGATCATCTAGGGAACGCTAATGGTTTCAAATGATCCCTACAGAGTTTCATTTAAAAGCAGCAAAGCCAATTGCTTTGAACGAGTATTTGAAATGAGATGTCTGCAGAAGAAGACTTTCTGTCAGCACAGAGGCAAAAGCTGGGTGATGGGCTTTCTAGTGTATCCAGGGACAGTGAGGTGATGCACTGCAGCTGCAGGGAGGTGTGGGCAGGCTCCTTGGCCACATTGGGCAGGGTTGGGCAGCACTGGGAGGAACAGCATTGCCAAATGGTTCTCACACCTAGTCTGGTGTAACCCTTCCTCCTTGGCAAAGAGCTACAGAAGCAGAGCAAAAGTCTGAGCACAGCCCTAGCCCAGATGGCCACATCTCTGTCCCACCAAACATCATTGTTGTCCCTATGATGTGACAATGCTATAATTGAAGACCTGCTGCTTCCCTCTCAGGGTAAAGCTCACCCTTCACCTCACTGCCAGACTAGAGCTGCTGGGGCATTGCTCCTGCAATGCAAAATGTCCCAGCTGATACCACATTTCTCTTTAAGACTGATTTCTCCTGACCACGTGGTCTTGGCTGCTGGACCTTTTGCTTTTGCCATCCTTTATTGCTCTCCCCAGGGGCTGAAGGCAAAATGGCTTTCCAAGAGCCTGCAGCATCAGGATCCCATTGAGGAGGAAGGATGAGATGTGCTGCTGAATAGAAGAGATGATCAACAAGTGCCTATTGTGAGAAGATACAAATTTCCTGCACAGCCCACTGAAATTGAGAACTACTTTCAATTAAAAAAACCCAACAACCAAACAACAACAACCCTGTTACCTCTTGTATCCCTGGTAGAGGGGCCTAGCAGCCTGTCCAGGTGCTGATTTTGAGGCAGCACCGAGGATCTTCTCCCTGGCGCTCTTAGACTGCCAGCAGTGAGATGGGAACCAGCCATGTTACTCTTGTTTCTGCAGCGCGCTCCAGTGAGTGCACCTGTTACAGTAAGCATGTACACCAAGACAGAGACATCTCTATTTCATGGCACAGAAAACTGCCTGGGCAACTTTCACGTGAAAGGAGATTTCCATTTACTGTTTTTCGCTCAGCCTTATTAATCACAGAGACGTTTCTAATCAAAATATGGAAGGCGAAAAGTTCATTCAGACAGGAGAAAGCATAGCTCAGCTGTGCTCATCAAACTTATTTTTCCATGTGCAAATCCAGCTTCCTCTGTTTCATTTATTATAATAATGTTTGCCTTCCCACATACTTTTCCTACTTTTATCTTTGTTTACAATCTCTTTTCTCATAAACTGACTTTCTTGCTTAGGAAAAGTACCAAACAAAATACTTCTCTGGGTTCCTCTTTATTCCTTCCTATTTTGGCTTCACAGGGGCTGTCTCAGCACGTGTTCTGCAGGGTTAGTTCTTCACAAAACATTGATAAAAGTCAGGCAAACTTGGTACACCACACTGTCATCTTAAGGCTCCTGTCCTGCATTGCTAACAGGTGCCTCTTGCGTGGGCGATAGAATTTGAGTTTTTCACAGCACAGGTGCAAGTGAAGCACCACAATATTAACAAGGATTGTGTTACAATTAAAACCTGTTGGAAGAAGGAGCAGGAAGGTTGGCAGGATATATGCGTGGAGGCAAGGAGTGTCTCTTTCTTGCCTCATTAAGTGACCTGATCTATGGGAGATATCATTTCATGGGCAGAACACAGCAGAAAATGGCACAGGGCATGGAAACGCCTCCATCCTGTGGCTACAACACCTTCTACGCCAGTGGAATTCCCTCTGTTGCCCACACATCTCCTTGCATCCAGACACTTGGGAAGAGCCACGGTTCTTCTCCACGCTGCTGTTTTGCTGGGAGGAAAACAACTTCTGCCGTGGGAGGGTACAAAAATGCAGGCTGACGCCTGTGCCTCCCAGCTACTAGCATGTACGGTAAATGCAGAGAGGACTGCCTCTACTAGGGGGAGCAGGCAAGGACAAAAGCAGAGGGAAGCGAGGCTGGGTCTTGAAGACCAGAGCTTGGCCAGCTGCACAAGGCAGTGCAGAGCATGGCACAAGTCTAGTTATCACAGACGCCATGATACCTTTGCCTCCTAGTAATTTTGGTGTCATTAGATGCTGCTCATAATGGGAAATCATGGCTTTACTGTGGTTCTGGTATGTTGTCCATAATTAGCGTGCAATCCTTTAATGCTAATTACCTTAAGTATTAATTCCTTAAACATCAATTAAAAAAATCACGTGAAAATTTACCTCTTCCTCAAACGAATCATGAGTTAACATGGGGGTACTTACAATGTGCTACTTAGACTTGCTTAATTAGTTAATCTCTGTAAAGGGGTTTCAAATGTGGAAAGAGCTATCAAACTGCTAAGTGCATTATCTCCAATTAATTTTGTGCAACTACATCTTCACTACCAAGAGGGTCTTTAGAGTGCTGAGGAAAGGAAAAGAGACATTGCTTCTAATTTAAAAAGGAGCTAATAAAAAGAATTAATTGAAAGATGATTTGACATGGTGGGAATAATGGTGAACATACCATTTCTTCTGTTTCAGCCAGATCTGAATATGAAAGATTCATCATTCATATCCTTCCTCTGCCTTTGCTGATCTTTGGGTTCTTTGCTTCTGTCTTCCCCTGGTTTTAATCCTCTCTCCCTGAATGTTAACCCTCTCACTTCAATTTTATATTACCTTAGCAAAAAAAAAAAAAAAAAAGTTAAAAAAAGAGAATCACAACAAAACACTCGTCAAACTGTGGAGTCACTAAATTACACCCTTACACCAACCCAGTAATAAAGTAGCTTGTTCCAAAATAAGTTTCATGGACTTCACTTCAAAAGGAGATGCTAAAGGCCCAGAACAGACCACCTGCAAAAGAACAGGGCCAAGTACACCCCAGGAAGTCATAAGGTATTTCTCCATTTCCTGAACCACGCTGGTAGCCAATGGAGATAAGCTCTTAATGTGTCTTTCAAAGTTTTCTATTCTATTTAGAGCTTATATGCCTTATTAATTATTCTCATTTTACTTCATCCATTAATAATGTGCTTTTGGTGGAGTTCTCTCCAAAATTTGACAATGCTAATACTTGGTCTAGCTGGCAGCTTTATTTAGGCCAGCTACATTGAATTGATCTTTACCAAAAAACCTATTTCCTGGATTGTTTTTCTCCTAATGGGACTAACAAAAGATAAGAACATTTTTCTTGCTGGGTCTGATTTGTTTTTAGAGTTTTCACTTGCCTTTTCTTTCTTTCCCCAAAATGATAAATCATCACTTCCTTGCTGACTGCCGAGGTCCCACATGTTGAGAAAAATTCAGACACCTTGTTTAATATCAACTTGTCTGAGCAGTGGTTATGCAGCAGTGTCTTCTTCACAGGGTTTGGATCATTTTTTTTATGTGCAATTGCAGTATATTTGTATCACATCTGGGCATTCACTCAGCAGTGATTTGAAAACCTCTTCATTTACATTTTTTCAGCCAAAAGAAACTGGAACAGAGAACAGACTATTTGATGGCCACAACTTTATTCTCTGCATACCGTAAAGTAACAGCTTAACCTGTTGGATGAGGCATTCACTAGCAAGTCAGCGTTGTGTACACAGTGATCCTGAACACCCCAATTTCTCAGAGAAAGAACTTCTGCCACCAAACCAGAAAAACTTCTTCTCTCCAACCCTTCCCCTCCCCAGTTCAGTTTATAAAAGGAAACAGTGAGGGATATTCATTGTTATCTGATCCAGAGGATACTAATTTAGCTGAAGGGCCTGACCTGCTTTAACCAGGATTTCTAACAGAAGTGTAGGTACCTCAGAGAGAAGCTTGGAAATGGGACAAGTTGTTGTTATGGGGTGCAGAAAGAAGAGCAGGAGTATCTGAAGCAGCAAAGAAAGTAGCTTCTCACTCTCCTATACCTTAACCACTGTTTTTTTTTTTTTTTTGTACAGAAGCTTACAGGATCCTTTCCCTTCATCTGGCACATCCATATAGTCCATACCCACAGAAAGTACTAGAGGGGTATGCCAGAAACTATTTAGAAAAGTCAAGGTTGCCTTGCAGCTAAACCTAAGGCCCCCTCGCTTTCCTCCCTTACCTGAGGGATTAATGTGATTACCGATAATTATTTAATTCACCTGGGTGTTCCTCCTGCCTCTGAAAGAGAAGTGAAATGGAGCCTGAAGAGACTGAGTGCCACCAGATCCAAAAGTAAAGGATGGGGATACCTGAATACTGAAGCCTGACTTCTCTGAGGTGCATTTCCACAGAACAAACCTAATTGCAGGAAGTTATCAATACTTAGCCAAAGAAGAGACAGGGCAGGGAGGATCCTGCAAGGTCTCAATCAACAGTCCATGATTTTTGCTTACAGATGTGAAAAACAGGGGGAAAAATTCCTATCCCTTCAAAGTGTTCCCTTTCATACCAACACTTCCAAAGATCAATTGCCAATAAATTAAGACAAACCCAAAACCACCGTATGTCCTGGGGGCAAAGGAAGATGCACTCCCTCTCTGTCCCTGTCATGTCAGAAGAGCAGCTCCAATATGGCCTTCTGGGCCATACGGTGCCCTCACAGGAGCACCGGTGTAACATAGTTGGCAGGGAAGAGGCCCAGTTCCCCACGCAGACGACCTTTCCACCATGATGGGTTGGAGCTGTCCAGGACCTCTAAGATGTCTCCGCTGCGGAAGCCCAGCTCATCATGCTCCAAAGCATCAAAGTCGTACAAGGCACGGACCCATAGCGTTCGCTGGAAAGGACACAGAAACAAGCAGGCAACAATGAGCCACAACTCTTAAAGTTCATCCTCTTCTCACCCCTCTTATGCCCCAGGATATTCACTAAGAGAGGTCAAGCAATGCTGAAATTCAGAACATCTTGCAATTAAACCAGGAAGTGGCCAAGATACCAGGAAGGAGGGACCAATTTACTGGGACACCCAAGGGACAGTGTTTGGGTTCTCAGCAGCCTCAGTATATTCATGGATATTTGCATCACAAGGTGAAAAGTCAGACTGAGAGCAAGTCCTTAGGAAATAGTGTTCACATGGCTTCTGCCCTGTAAGATCAGCCACGGTAGCCATTTTGAAAACCAGTTACGGGAGCACAGAGAAGAGCTCCCGTCTGAATCCTGCTGGGCTGTATACTGTAAGTGAATGGCTATAGGGAGGTGAGCTGGTGCTTACATGGGTATAGAAATGTGTCCTTGGCCAGCAGAGGACTATGATGATTACATAGAATCATAAAACAGTTTGGGTTGGAAGGGACCTCTAAAGGTCTTCTAGTCTAATTCCTCCTTCAATAAGCAGGGACATCTTCAACTAGATCAGGTTGCTCAGAGCCCTGACCAATCTGACCTTGAATGGTTCCAGGGATGGGGCATCTACCACCTCCCTGGGCAACCTGGTCCAGTGGTTTTACCACACTCATCGTAAAAAATGTCTTCCTTGTATCTAGTCTAAATCTACCCTCTTTTACTTAAAAGCCTTTACCCCTTGTCCTGTTGCTGCAGACCCTACTAAAAAGTTTGTCCCCATCTTTCTTATAAGCCCCCTTTCAGTACTGAAATACACAATAAAGGTCTCCCTGAAGCTTTCTCTTCTCCAGGCTGAACAATCCCAACTCTCTCAGCCTGTCTTCATAGAACAGGTGATCCAGCCCTCTGATCATTTTTGTGGCCCTCCTCTGGACCTGCTTAAACAGGTCCATGTCTTTCCCATACTGGGGACTCCAGAACTGGACACAGTATTTCAGGTGGAGTCTCACCAGAACAGAGAGAGTAAAGGGCCAGAATCACCTCCCTCAACATGCTGGCCATGCTTCTTTCGACATATCCCAGGATGTGGTTGGCTTTCTGGGCTGTCAGCACACATTGCCGGCTCATGTCAAGCTTTTCATCCACCAGTAGCACCCACATCATGGGTCATGTACAATTTGGGAGGCATATTTTGTGGCACTGATGGAGAGATCTGTATGAAGACAGACCAATGTTTGCTAAATCTTCCATTCAGGGCCCTGCTTAGACATGGCTCCAAGTTATTTGGGTGGGTGTATAGATGTTCCTATAATGGGTTTGGTAGCTTCTAGACCACTGGGGGAGTGTGGAAGGCAAGGGCATTTTTTATTCATTGCCACAGTCTCTGAGGGATAAAAGCCATTGTATTTTGAGCTTGTTTATAATAAAGATTTGTAGCTTTTGCTCAAAGGAGGCATGTCCCTGTTTCCCAGTTTGTTCCAAATTTCCTAATCCAGTCTGTCCTCTTTCTCTGACACTTGAGAAAGTTTTGCTGTCCTTCCCTTCTAGCCTTGGATCTAGATTCTGTGGTGGTTCTGGGCTAAGATGTGCAATTCCTCAAGGAATATGAATGTGCCTTAGGTTACACTCCTTGGAGCTGATGGAGAAATACTTTGGAGTTGGCAGTGGAATTATGGGCTGAGGCAGAGAAAGACATTGTGCTCTAATACAGACATTCATATAGTGGGAATTTGCTGAGCAGGTGGTTACTTAAGGTCAACTGCCAGGTATGGATCCAGTTAGGGGAGCATTCTAACACATCTGCAGAGACATAGCTGGATCTTGCCCACATACACTGTGCTAAGAGGCTCTGACAGATAAGGGTGACAGGTAAGGAAGTCCCACTTTGATGGCATAGTAGATCTGAGAGAATGTGCTAGGTGCAGACAAGTAAAACTGAGCGATTACAGGCCTTCTCAGGACTGAAGCAAAATGTGTTGGAAGAGAAAGTGTGACTACAAGCAGGTTACAAGACAGAAACTGCTGTAGAATGGCACAGTATCATGAGGCAACTCTCCATAGACCTTAAAGAGTACTGTAGATCTAGCTACTGCGCTTAGGAAGGCCTGGCTGTGGTGGCAAAGATACTTCATAGTCCCTTGCATCAGTGGACATGAAGCCCTTCTAGGAAAGATCATTAGGTTTTCAGAAATGTCTTCTGCTGGAGTGGACTCATGCTTAATCCAAACCCATGGGTGAGCTTGGGCTCATTCACCATGTCCCAGATGCCAACTGTGTTGAGCTCATGCTAAGTTCTCTCTTCTACTAAGTCTGTATGTTAATCAAGACTGGCCTTGAGAGTGGTCCTACAGCTGTGCTGATGTAACACCATAGTCCTACTCTGAGAGTGCCTGGGATAGAGTTTTGAGATTCAGAAACATCTTCTAAGATATGTCCCAACAGGCTTACTATACTATTCGTCATGCAACCTCTGTGCAGGTGACATTACATACATTGAGTTGCGCAGATGGGGACTTCCAGGTACATCACCTACCGGTGTCTGCTGGTGCAGTGGGTCTGTATGTCTCCGTTGCATAGCTGCTGCGCTTCCTTGGCTGTGATCCCTCAGTCCATGCAGCCCATCTTTCCTGTCCAGACTCCCACCATATCTATCCTAGAAAGACAACAGCAAGAGAAAAGTCATGAATATGCTGAGATGTATAAATGAGATGTATAAAAGTGCCAATAGTGGCCAGTGAGTCAGATTTCAATCCCAAAGTAAACAATTTTAGATGTCTGCTTCCAACACAGTCCCTGTGTGGAAGTAGTTCTGCAAGCAATGCCCCTCATGGAAGAAGTCACCTTAGACTGTTTTATTTTGGATTTTTCTTCTTAGAAGTTGAAAGTTGACTGTCCTCAGCTGTGTTCCACAGCTGCTGGGAAAAGTGGTCAGAGAGGGTTTTTTTTTTTGACCTCTGGGACTTTTGGAGGAAAAGCTAAGGCTGTTCTAACTCACAGGTGAAAAGCCACGCTTGCCAAGGGAAGTTTTGCCTATCTGGACTTATTATGCCCCAGTCCTTCTCACTCCTTGCTCTTCCTCTGTCCCGTATGCTGGTGGAATGGCAGTGACGCTGATGCAGCTGACTGTCTATCTGAGGACTCGCTACTTTTAACTTTTATTTGGGCTGTTCCAGGCTATACAGGGCAGGGAGAAAGTCTGAGAATCCAGTAGTCCAATTAACCAAAGAGGAAAGAGACAAAATCAGGTTCAAAGAAAAGAAGCCATATGACCACGTATCTGAAGTTATATCAACGCAAATCAGCCCAGACAGCGAGGAACTAGGCAAGATCTAGGCAGCAAGTTCTCTTTTGTCTGCATAGTGAGAGGTGCTGAGTGTCTCCATTCCTCCAGGCCCTTAGTGCATGCACTAAGTTTTTTTTGTAACAGTGTGACAGAATCTGTTACTCTGTTAGCTCAGGTTGCAGCAGTGCTTCAGTAACACTGGATCTGACCAGCTGTGTCGACAGAGAGAAGGAATAACAACAGCTTGTACTTGCTGTTGCTTGTACACAGCTTTTGTCCTCTCCATCTTGCTGCTTCCTTTCTTGCACTCACTCTTCCAAAAGCTTCTTTAGTCTCACTTGCGCTTTTCTCAGCCTGAAAGGTTGCTATGCAATTTGTTCCTCTGTATCACAGAATCACATGGGGTTGGAAAGGACCTCTGGAGATCATCTAATCCAACCCCCAAGGGGTGATGCTGAGGCTGCCTGAGACTGAAGCACAATTTGCATCTCACCTAGCCCTGTCAGGAAGTGAGTGAACTCAATCTGTCTTTGTAGCTGCAAGATGTGCTACATGGACGATTCACTCCTACTGAGTGTTTCTCTTCTATATCGAATGTGATTCATGCATAGACTGTGCTTCAAACAGTGAAGACCCTCAGCTTTGTCAGAAGGTTTATTATTCCATCAGCAGCTCCATGATGTGCAACACTGCTTGTCAGATGAGAGAACAGCCATTTCATGATTGTCCCTGGTCTTGCTATATGGGAACTCTTATGCCTTAAGTGATGTTGTTTTGGGTTTCTTCCCTCCAGTAGGTCAAGCCCTTTCCTTGGATGATGCTACGCTGTCTCTAGCTAGAGGCATGAGCCAACCCCAGGAAAACTATTTCACCCAAAATTAATCAGGAAGAACTTTGAAGACAGCACCAGGTACTGCTGTTGTCCTCTCCATTCCTATGCAAGCAAAGGAGTAAAGAAACCTCACACATCAGGGATGCAACATGATGAAAGAGTGCAGAGAGAACCCAGAAAAGGGAGGAGGAATGTTCTGAAAGAAACCAAACTCTCCTGGCTTACCATAGTCATTTCTCATCTGCAATGTGTTTTGTTGTGCTGAATGTCAGTAGCATAACTCAGGAAAAAAAAAAACAAGCAGTAAGGTTCATTTGGCCTACAGACTAGAGAGGAGTTCCTGAAACCTTGTATGTGTGTGCAAGATTTGGGAGTGTTTTTCTGCACTCTCACTGGATGATACGTTATGTCCTTTCCTACACAAAGCAAGAATATGACACCATTTCTTGTTTTCCTTGAAGCACCCAGAACTCCCTAGGATTACTCCTAGGTTCCCAGTGAAAGGGCCACTGTACACTGACTTCTGTTTTTCGCTGGTTTGTCGATCAGTCATGGATCACAGAGCTAAATAAAAGCCCACGTATTTATCACGGAATCACGGAATTGTCAGAGTTGGAAGGGACCTCTAGAGATCATCTAGT
>JAOXJM010000001.1:54539832-54557147 GCA_026413425.1 Tringa solitaria
TCATCTTAGTTGCCCTATGTTGGACTCTCTCCAGTAGTTCCCTGTCTCTCTTGAACTGGGGAGCCCAGAACTAGACGCAGTATTCCAGTCGTGGCCTCACCAGTATTACACACCAAAAGAGCTCCCCAGGCTGACACCATCATTGTTGCTACTCCCCTATGAAGACCTAACTGACTCTGCCTCCTAAAGCAGGTTCAAGGTCGCAGATTTTTGACAATGTGACCATTCACTTGTTACCAAGCAATTAAGGCAAACGTTCCATGTGCCTGGGCTTGATGTCCCAGCCCCTTGTTCCTGGTAGTACCTGTTGCTGCTGCGGTATGGGGATAGGATGCTCCACGTATCTCTTGGATAGAGAAGAATGATCTTCTCCAGCTGCTCCTCCCAGGTGGAATCCTTCCCGGGCCATCCGTTCCAGGCTCCCACCACGCCTTTCCTAATGGAAGAAAGATCACAAAAGTGAGGTCAGGTTTTGCTTTCCACCACATCCTTGACTGAAACTTAGTAATTGTTGCATATGGACCACTAGCACTACACCCTTTACCTTGGAGGCTTTTCCAAAGGAAAGCTCCTGCCCCTCTGAACAAAATGACAAATCACGAATCCCGTATTTTAGATCTTTGTCATAGCCGTTACCCATCTGAAGAGTGGATAGTAAGTGGAAGTGCTGGGGTGATGTGAGGACCATCACAGGACCCAAGCTCTTTTTGGAAATAACTGCCCTTGGACTTCATTTGTCTACACACTGAAATATGTATATTACTATCATTCTATGATATGGCTGTAGCATCTAGAAATTTGAACTGTGAACAGAAACTCCGCTGTGACAAGTGCTAAACATACCCTGCTAAGCCCATTGCCATAACAAATGTACAGAGTGTTTGCCAAAGCAAACTTGACTCCTGTTCTTTCATTTGCCTGTCTGCATCTTGGAGCAAATGCTATTCCCTTCCCCTTCCCCTTCCTGCTCACAGTCAGACTAAACAGGTTGTTTTACTGATATACATGCATACAGTCTTCCTTTCTCATTCCCCAGACAATTCTTTGCTGTGATCTCTCTCATAGCCTCTGTTAAAGCTCTGCATAAGTGGTCTAGAATGAGACAACAATACAAGCCCCTTTTTCAGAATGAAAGATAAATCATCTCTCTTTTGAAGCCAGCATGAATGACCCACATGCAGACTATAAAACTTTACTGCTGCAGTGAACAAATCACATATTTTCTGCCTTGCCTCTACCTGCACATCCTGGTAATTTAATACCAGAATCCGTTTCCCAGTAAAGCAGGACTTTTGTTACTGCAGCCACCAGGCATGTTCACTCCCAGCACTGTGTGTGCATGCATAGCAGTCTCTACTATGTCATTTGCTTGTTCTCCTGGCACAAAACCAGGGGTTCATTGGACTGGGATTCCCCTGCCTTCTCAAACATCTACTACATCTTCCCTGAGTGCACAACTTGTTCCCATGTTTGCTATGTTCTTCTCAGCAGTATTTTTCAGTTGCTACCAGTCACTGCTCCTGGTTCTGCTCTTGGTTCCTCCACACTCCTTACTGTGTTTGCTAGGTAACAGAAGATGGACGATCCTTCTGAGCAGCCAAACTTTCAACTGTTTTCAACAGCTGCACTCTGAGTACATTCAAGGACACTAGGAAACCAGACTCAAATTCTTCTCAGACACAACCTAACAGTCGGCTGTGTACCTGCCCTTACAAAATCTAGGCATTTCAATAAGGATGTGTAAGGCATCTTAGGATTTCAGCTCTGCCTTAGAACACCTTTAGCAAAGCATCTCTATGCTGATTTGCAGCACTGCCTGTTGCTATCCAAAACAGAATCAGAAAATTCTGCTCAATTATATAACTGTACACACCACTGAATCCACCAAAAATCTATGTTGCAAGGCCCACCAGTGTAGTGATGTGACTGGGTTTCCAAGAACAAACCCTCCCTCTAACCCCAAGACATTTTCATGGTCTGAATTTCTTCCACAGAAAGGTGTCTTACTGAGAAACTCCTAAAGATAGTTTGTGTTTACCTTCTCTTCTCGGCTGTTGTCTCTCAGGAAGATCTGCTTCTGCCTGGAGATGGAAGTTGTCTTGTAGTAGTCCACCAGCTTGTTTAGCGAGTGGAATTTCTCTGTCCACAAGTAATAGTTACCCTTTGAATCCCTCATCACTTTGAAGTGTTGCACATCATCTTCATGCCTGGGTCCAATTAGAAAAGTAAGAGATCATCAACCAACATCATTTTTATCTTTTTTTGAAAAAGGTCTTTTCCAGAAGGGCACCAAAGCTTCTTTCTTGGCCAAATCTAGACATCTGGAAAGTAAAGCAATGGCAGTCCTTGCGTGTACTGGACCTAGATATAGCTCTGTATTTCAAAAGACTCATCAACTTAAAAACATGGAGCACTGCAGGGCTCCCCAGTCACAAAGCACTATCAGGGCAAAGCAGAGGGTTTTAAAGCCTCTCCTTTGAAATAAAGGCAAGAGGAGCTTTCAGGGCCACAAAGAACTAATAGCTGTATTCCATTATTTCTATGGGAGACAAAGGTGCAGTTGTAGTCTACCCACTAGCCTCTGCAGGTTCCTGTTAACATCCAGTCTGCACCGACTATAAGATATGCATTATACCTTTTCACACCACAGGCATCACCACTACATACAGACACAGTCACATGAAGTCATACACTGAGTTTTATAATTGTATAATATCTAGTGTAGTATATCTACTGGTTATTCTCCCTACCCAAAAGAAAAAAAAAAGAAGGAATTATTATTTGCTGTTGCAAACCAAATTAAGTCTCAACCTTCTGCCCCTGCTTCCCCCCTGCAACTCCCCTTGTCTTTCCTCTTGTCTGATCGGACAATTCTTCTTTGCACCAGATGTGATCTGGTTTTGGTACATACCTCCTTTCTCTGTGCAACTCCAGGAACTTGTCTCAGAGGCTACATATGCACAAACAAACTTAACAGGGACCAGGTAGGGACTGAGTGCTGTCTTGGAGTGCTATAGTCACAGAAGTTAAAGTGTTAGCGTAGCTTTGGTCTAAACCAAAAGGCTCTCCCCTAGATAGTGCTGAGCCACTGTTAGGGGGACAGAGTGGACCAGGAACTGTTTGCATGGAGCTGCTTGAAAATAGCTATTCTGTTCTGGAGGGTAAAGAAGGTTTAGCCACGTGGATCCAAGCTCCGCCACATTTCTTGACCCCAGGGCCAGAGAAAGAGCCTACCTGTACTTAGTTTATTGGTGTTTACTGGTGCAGATGTAGCCAGAATGTTTTCCTGCATTCCTCCCAGATGCTTTTTGAGCTCCCTGAATCAGAAAGTGCACACTGCTTGGAAAAGACATTGCTAAGTGCTACTCTAATTTAAAACTGGTTATCAATTTTTTGACTGAAAATTGGGACACCAACTTTCTGATTTAAGAGCTCTGCTTTGAAGCAAATGCTCTGGGGAAGGGCTGGGCTACAATAAGTTGCTGAAATGCAGCTGGGCTGCAAGCAACTAAAAGCCATTCCTGTCCGATGGCTGTTTAGTGACCTGTGGGAAATAAGTTAACAATATAATAGTCATCTCTTAATGGGTAGTAGTGGAATTCCTCAATTCAGTAACCAGAGCTGTCAGGGAAATAAAACAAATGGAAGGCACATGTTTTGCACTGTGGGAGACATCCCATGTACCGCTTTGCTTAGCTGCAGCTGCTTCAGAGAAACAGGTCACCAAGGGATGCAGCTTTGGAATGGGGCATTCACTGTGTCACTTGAAAAGAGGCAAAAACATTTGGGAAGCAGATGCCTAATTTGTTCTCATTCACAACACAGCAGCACTGCCAGTGACTGGCAGCATGGAAACTTCCCAAGAGGCTACATCACATTAGGAATCCTGTCAAGAGGAAGCCAGGGACACCATTAAACAGGAAAAGCAGCAAGAAAATGCTGTGAGAAGCAGATACCTGACAGAGATGGAGAAATCACCGTGAGAGTTCTGACTGGCTCGGACGATGAAGGAGCCAACTCCTTTGCTCATAAGGATGTTCTCTGCTTCATGGCGGGATATCCTTTCATCAAACCAGCTGTCAAGTGGGAAAAGTCATGGACACGTGAATAAGGAAGGTGAATTAAGGTAAGGAACAAAAAAGTTGAGGGTAGGGAGAACGTGAATAAGCAGGGTGGAAGAAAGACAAAACAAAAGAGTCAGAGGTGCCCACATGACTAGTTCTGGTGGCCATGTACATGCTAAGGTACAAGGTTTTGATGGGTGCAGTCCATTTTCTTTGAGCAGTAAAAGCATGTAAATGCAAAGAAAACAGTGTAAGCCTTGGCCTGCTAAGAAACAGCACTCAGCTGAAACTGTAATTACAGGCATAGTACAGTAAGGTGTTAGTCAAAGAAATTTTAAATTAGAAATGCACATGTATATATACATAATTCTCTGACATATATATCAAATTGCTTTTGGTAAACTGATTGAAAATTACTGGACTATGATGGATATATTGCAAGGGACACACATAAATTTTTAGCAGAAGAAAGCCATGAAAGTTTTAGTACTAATAAATTGGTTCCTGCAAGAGTTATAATACCACAAAATTGTAGAAACACTGAATACATAAGCACAGTTATGTAAATTTATCCAGGCATAACAAACAATACTCTAAGGCACTGGACAAATAATAAGAAAGTCACCATAAACAGTAAAATAATACAGTGTCAATAGGAATTTTTCAGTAGAGAAAAAAATCGTGTACACTCATATATGTCCACTCCACAGTTAATAAGATCTACAATCTGCAGTCTTCCGCCTTTATGTAATGCTCAATTGCCTGTACTGCATTAAAATTAAGGACTGATAGTTTCATAAGCTCATAAGCTCTGTCAGTTCCACTTTTGAGTGTTCTTATACTTTTCCTTACTATTATCACATGTACATCATGTGCTAATGATACATCACCTATGTATCATTAGCAAAGGGAAATCAGACTTTAATCAGCATTGATAACCGGTCTCAACAATTACTGAACAAGACAAAGATGGGAAAAAATGGCTCATCGAAAATAGGAGACAGCTTTCTTCCCTACATCTGGTTGTAGCATCTGGCCTGAACTGCTTCAAAGTGCAGACCTGCTACTCTTAGAAAAGCGTCAAAGTGGAAATACTTCTTCACAGCTCTTGCACAGACAAAGCATCACGAGAAAATGTGTGTGAAAAAAGAAGCTGCTAGTGTCCCTGCATGATGCCACAGCCCTGTGAAAGAGCAAACAAGAACAACTATCTGGGAGATCTCGTCCTCCTGAGGCCCAGAAGTACAAGCTCGTATTTACAGAGCAAACTAATAATGTTCTTCAGCTCAGCCAAGCAGGCCAGTTTATGTCCTAAAGGGCTCTTAAGTGCCACGTCCACAGGGGACAGTGGCACTTATTTCTACCCTCAAAATCCCTGTATATTCCCAGTTTGCCTGCTCAGGGCACCAGTGTGTTAAAGCTAGCAGTACTGGGCATGCTCTGCTTGTCCTCTCCTCAAATGCTGCAGCACTTTTTCAAAAGAGGAGACTTAGAGGGGCTTCCGGCAGTGTTTCTGCCAAATGAGTGGAAAAGGTTGTAAAAATGCCGTGCATCATATTTATGGCACAGGGCCGTACAGCACATTTAACATGCATTTAAACACCTACCAGTCCTTTCTGAAAGCCCAGGGCCATCTACTCAGTGGGAAGAGAGAAATGAAGGTATGCCTGTCCTCTGGCAGACCTACGTTTGGGTGTGCAGTCACGAAACGTGGAGAAGGGTGCGTGTGTGTGTGTGTGTTTCTCTGCATGCGTGTGGGTGCAGAGCGGCATGTCTGGTCTATCATCTCCATCAGTCCATGAGTAACACCAGCTGTCACATTTCGTGTAGCATTGCACTGACCTCTAGTGCATCGAGAGGCACTCACACGCACTTTGGCAGGGGGAGGGAATGCGGATGGCAGGCTTGGGAAAAGGCAGTTGATGTAGTTAAGAGGCGGGGGGCAGGGGGAAGCGGGGAGGGAATTACATTTTTATAATTCGTTTTCAGAGAGATCTCTTGCTCTTCCTTTTGTGCTCAGCCTGTGTCTCTGTTGCCAAGACTTCACATCATGACTATTCTCCTTCTGTCCGAGGAGATCTAAATGCAGTTCCTGCCACATCCCAGCGACATCCCTCTGAGCAACAGTAACAAAGGAGTCACTTGGGATTGATAGACAGCACTGAGAACCACTCAGCTCTGAAAGAACAGAGGATGCTTCAGGGTAGAAATAAGGTGCGCTGGCAGAACTTTGTACAGCATTATGGCAATCCTTGCCAGCCTTAAACTGTAGGATGTTATAACCAGTGCTTCTCCATCATGTCATCCTTTGTGTGTGCACACACATATGCTCTTGCCAGCACTCTGTGGAAACAAGCAATGATGGTGCACACAGTTTGTGTCACACTTACGGGGGGACGTGAAAATCAATGAAGTTCTTAGGAACGTAGCCCTCTTGACTTCTGAGCTCGGCCTTGTACCACTCTTCCTGGGAGCTCAAAACCTACAATGGAGAGATGAATGGAATAAACGTGTCTCCCAAGAAAGGCAAAAGTAGCCAAGATTCTAGAATTTCCTGTAAGAAAGAAGAGAACTCCACATATGCTTTACTTCCCACCCACCATGCAGCAAGGTTAGTGGCTGATGACTACTTCAGAGCAAACAAAGCAATAAAGGAGGCCAAGTAGAATTAGAGGGATTGCCTGTTAACTTTATGCCTTCATCTGAATGCATGTCCACGTGGCTGGGGATGCTGTCTACATTTCTCTGATGCCTGTGAAATGGAGAAATTCAGCTCTGAAGGACCTAACATAGGTTTAAGGAGTTCTCTGTGCTGCTTTTAATAGTTTGCATCTCAGTTTCACAAGGGAGAAAAAAACGTCTGTGAAAACTCCGCTGACAGGTATGGAGGAATATACAGCTATATCTCTCCGTGTGCGCGTTATGACTCCACAGATGTTACTATGTGCTCTCACTTCTCAAGAGATTATTTAGCCCCCCTGAGCTTTGCCAAGGTAGATAAAAGGGAGGCAAAAAGTATTTTAAAGCCACTATTACACTTTAAGAGATTGTAGCATAGCAGGAAGCCAGTCCACAGTGCACACTGGAGCAGCTTCAAGTGTGCTCACATTAATGTTGACTGTAACAGTCCTTAGGGACTGCACTGCTGACCAGGGACTGCCCAAATTCACTGCTCCCTGGCTGATGGCCCCTGACAGAGCCCTAAACCAGAGGAGAGAGGACAGTGATACAACCACATCGTGATTTTACTGCAAATGTTGCGGTCTCTGGTATTTTGTTTGACATTCCAGCTCCTGGGACAGAACTCCACTTTATGAAATAGAACGTTTCATTTCTCTCTGGTTTTGGAGAGGAGCCTGAAAGCATGAGCCATGACAGTTTTAAAAGGAGAAAGCAAGTGGAAAAGACTTAATTTAAAATCTATTGTTAACAATAATAATAGTTGTTTTGTAAGCCAATCTCATATTTTTGGAAGCCTAACGCACATTCTAACTGCTTGGTGTTGGCCACAGGATGCTACTGTCTCTGGGGCCGACTCTCCATTGCCTTGCCTGCCACGTCGGCCTTTTTTATGCATTTGGATACAGAATGGTTGAGGAATAGAAAGCTGTGGAATTCCCTGCTTGTATAGTCACTGCTTCCCCACCCCTGGGTGCCAGATTAAGACTCTTTTTTGCTGCTTTGGCCAACCAAAGGGGATGATAGCTACTCCCTGCTCACACTCAGACCCTGCTCCGTTGGCAGCAAGGTTTCCAGAAAGATCCACCTGCTGGTTCTCGGTGCAGGGCTGGCAGGTTTCTCTCAGTGTGTCATCCTCTCAGAGAAGGATGTAAGGGGGGGTGAGAGGGTGGATTTCCTCCTGTCACTGTTGGTTGAGGGCCTCATGTTTCCTGTTTTCTAATCTCTACATCAATACTGTTCATCTTATCTCCTTTATAAATCGGAAAAGACAGCCAGCAGGTTGTGCAAGCAGCAGAAGGGGGCTCATGACAGGGTATGAACGTATGTGTGCGTATGCCAGAAGAGAGATGTTACTCAGGTTAATTTACTGTTACTACAGCTTGGGCAGCTGAGGTGTTATTTTGTTTACCTCAAGGATGTTAAAGCAAGATGCAGTCTGACTTTTCTGGTAGTGAACTCTCTAGTAGTGAAGAATAATAATACCAATGTGTAGTGTTATTTGACACTTTTCATCAGTAGCTTCCAACATACTTTGAGGGAAGCTCTATCTTAAAATGATTATACAGGAAAGCAAATTGAGGAACAGAAGGAAAAGTGATCTGGCCAACACTATCATCCCAGGCAGGGACTTGATGAAACCACAGTCTCTTGAGGAAGAAGATATCAGGTAAAGATCATAGGACAATAAGGGTGCGGGGACTACTTTTGACCTAAGGAAGAATTACAAATGAGAGTGTTCATCTACACTGAAGAGAGGCAGTGATTTCCCCAGAACCTTCTCATAGCTCTCTGGAAAAAGTTGGTATTTGATCTTAATGAGTTCTGGATGCCATCAGCTGTGTCTAATTTTAAAGGATTAAAAGGCCAATAAAATAACAAATGCTGGTGATAGAAGAGGCAAGGTTGAGACCCAATATCTTGTTATTAACTGGAATAGCTGGGACTGTACAAGGAGGTAGTGAATGCTCCCTGGCCAAATAAGGGTTTAAATCCATTGTTGTACACCATCTCTTTGGTCAGTGGAGGAGTTAATGCCTTAGAGGGGAGTTACACTCAGGCATTTTCAACTGAAATAGAACAGCTATGCTAGGGGCTGAGAAGTGGATAAATAATTAGGGTGGAGCAGTGTGTGACTTCATCTGTGGGACTTTGGTAAGGTTAACAAGAACTGTTCTACCATAACACATGCAAATTGGCTTTAAAGAGACTCTCACATGCTCTGCATTGCCTATGACCAACTCTACTTCTGCCATTCCCCCACTGCTAAATTCCTACAAAGGTGTATATAATATTATTAGCCCAGGACCTCTTAAAGTCTTACATTATGCGTGCAGCAGACTGTCTCATGGACTTTTCTATTTGCAATTGCCTAAAACCCCTGTGGCAACTAACAGTAATTACTTACAGTGAAAAGTTAGACATAAGTTCTATAATGTATGATAACTATCTTTAAAAGAGTTTAAGAGCTAGAAATAAGGAAGACAGCAATCTCTCTGGACCACACTAATCATGCCTGCTTTGGACATATCCTAAATGTAGTCACTCTAGACCTGTATAGTCAATGAAAATAGACAGAGCCCTCAAAATCTGTCTACCAAAGAACTGGATCTCTGCCTCAGCAAAAGTATTTACCCTTCCCTGCTGACTACTGGAGGACTGTAGGGCAACTAAATCCATAGTTTATGGACCTAAAATCAAGTGAAGTGGACAAAGACTCAAGCAACTTGGAAATTGTTTGTTGACCTATAGCAAGTCCCATGGGAGACAAGTATCCTGCATTTCTATCCCAGTTTATAGGTGTCTGTCAGTTTTGTCAAGGCAAATGGGAGTGTAGAAAGATCTGGCAGCACTCTCAGAAATGCTGTTTAGTCAAGTCTGGGGCTGTACTTACCTTCAGCATATCCCCAGCCTGGAAGCTCAACTCATCCTCTCCAGAAGCACTGAAATCAAACTTGGCGATGGCTTCCATACTGTGTCTTGACGGAAGAGCAAAGCTGGAAGAAGTATATGCTTGTCAACATCTATAAGCTGTTGGGACTGCTGAGTCTAGCCTCTAGAAAGCTTATAGGCAATGCTGTGATTTGTACATGCATGAGCATGTGCCAACTATTGGTAGACATTATTTACTAGACATGGAAAGACATTAGCAGGTAGAAGAGATGGCATGGCTGAGAGGCTATAATTAGCTCAAGTCAGTAGTTTGAACAACCCATTATGCGTGCTTATTCCAACAGATCCCTTTCTCTGCAGCAATCTCATACAGAAGTTTGCACACATCACCCAAATAAACTGGTAGCAAGGAAAAAAATTTCTGTATAGTCCAACCACTACTCTGTCACACTTCCTAATAAAGCAAGTGACTCTGATATGCAATAGAAGAATGCATTTGCCCTCTACAATGACTTACTCTTCATCTCAAAAGCGAGACGAATGGCAGACAAAATGAACAGCCTGCAATAAATATAATTGTTTCTTGGACAGGGGCCACAATGCTGAAGGTTGAAAGAGTCTTTTCTCTGTGATGGCTTAGCATGGGTGACCACAATTTTCAGCTAGAAAAACTGATTGCTAAAAGGCTGTATTCCCTATTCTGGAGCAGGCAGAGTGAAAATGTAGCACTGACAAATTTAAGGCCTGCACTTACTCTACCTCAGTGTTGGTAACCCAGGAGCCTCAAACGTACCAGACAGCCTGCGAACCAAAGCTCACTTTTCATCAGCACAGCAGATGTGGCAGGGGAAGCAGCAACATGAGCTTCGCTTCTTCACCACTTCCTGCTCATGTAACTCAGATGTACCCCAGCAGGACCACTTTCATAATCAAGAGAGCTACTCATTTCCCATGGCTGGCTCCATAGACCCTGCAGCCTAGCAATGAGGCTGACAGTGACAAGACAAGAAATAGTTAGGCAGTGCCATATTAAGCAAGTGCACTGCTGGTAGATGCTCTTGCAGCCCAGCTTGTGACATCATCAGACAGCTCCAATATAGAAGTCATTTTTATGATTGTTAAGCTAGATTCGTCTGGGAACAATGATCCTGAAGCCAAAGATTCCATTACCTAACTTCACCTCTCACAAATACACCCAGACTTTACAACCTAAGAAAAGCCAGAAAGCTCTAGAAAGAAACCATATGAACAACCCTAGTTAGTGGTCCGTTTCTTGTCTACTGGTAGAACTGAGGCAAGAACCCCAAAATAAAAAGCGCTAATACTGAGCAAGCTCCAAAATTATGCCACATTAAAATCACATACTTCTCTGCAATACCTGCTGTAAGCTTCTTCCTTTGACACACAGCCCAGGGATTTAACTACCTCTGTACCAAGGACCCAGGGCTCAGCTCTGATACAGTGCAACTTGCCTCAAACTGCTCAGAATGAGCTGGAAGAAAAGTCTGCAGGGCAAAAATTATAGACAGAGGTAGGGCTGTTGAGACAGCACCAGCAGGAGCTCAGGGATTCAAGAGGAAAAACACCAACGTGGAAAGATATAAAATCTCAGAGGAAAAACAAAACCACACAAAGTTTAATTGGGATAGTCAATCTAGCTGGGGACCAGTCATGCATCACTGGGGTCACCGAGTGGTGGTGTCAGTGCCATCAATCCTGACCCAGCTGATGGCAAATGGCAACCATGGAGACTGACTCTTCCCTCCCAATTCATGCTTGCCTCACCAGCAAAGACTCTTTGGGTGCCTTTACACAGGTGAGGACTATGCTAATACTTAGTCTAATATTTCATTAAATCCTAGCTAGCTTCTCTGTTTGTTAACTGTATAAAGCAGTTGTTTATTGGCTAAGTTGTGTCTTTCTTGCTTGCATTTTGCACTTGACTAAAGATGCCCAGATAAAGTCATCCACAAGAGGGGCATCTCTGGATATTAGTTCTGAGATTTGTTATATCTCATTTCTAACTATAAAAAGATCTTCATATGCTTCCTATTGGATTCTGTTAGCACCCTCTTTTTTTGCGGCTTATAGGTGAATGTGCATTCATGTGACTGATGTGAGCTAGGTGGCACCAAGGCAAATTTTTTAGCAGTCCACAGGCAGCTCTGCTCGTTCAGCATGAACCCATCCTATAGCAACTGGGGTGGTTTCAGTGTTGGGGCCTCCCATATTGGTTGGAGTACATAGCTCTGTTGTGATCTGCTGTGTACCTGCTATTCCAACCTGCTGCCTTAGGTTTTTGTCAATATACATCAATATTAAACAATAATACTGTATGTTTTACCAATGTGTTTCATTTCCAGTCTTTCCAGCTATTCCAAACATTTTCACCCCCTTTTCTCTCTGTCAACTTACCAATTCTCCTTAATTCTTACTTTGGATACGCTTTGCAGATTTGGAAATATAGCTTATGTTCGCCCTCTGATTGCCCCACTCTTATTCCAGGCATTGATGTAACTCTGCGGATGCAACTCAGGCCTGATCTGAGAACTGTCCTCTATTCTTGCATTGACATTTTTGGAGCTTCAGTCTGTAACTTCCCACAGCCAGTGTGAGCCCCTTGTGTGCTAACAGAGTGTACAGGTATTAAATTAGAGGGGAATTAACCATTGAGGGAACTAGTTAAACAATGATACTCTTTCACGGAAGAGAACTGAAGAAAAAGACTAAAGGAGAATTACTTCAGTAAGGGATGTTTTTCAGTGTCTTATCTTGCAGTGGTGGGCTGCTGCAGAGGGATCAGAGCCAACAGTGGAGATGAATTCTGGAACTCTTAAGTGCAGAGCATTAATCCCAACTTGAGAAAAAATATCACACTTAAAAACAATAAACTGTTTAAATACAAATCCTTTCTTTGATTTTTGCCCCTTAATCACAGAAGAGAAAGTGAGGGTTCTCTCTGCAGGGGGCAAGAGGGGAAAGAGCCTTTCATTCTTCAATATCCCAAATGTTAAAGATGGTATAGGAGATGTGGTCCTGTCAAAAGTAGAAGGGTTTGTGAAACAGTTAAAATCTCCTCTTTCACCTCCTTTTCAATTTCAGCAATCCCAACCTCGGGGAGAGACCAGGAGACAGATACCTCTTCAAACAATCTAACACATGGATTAAATGTGCTTTTCATTGCCAGCGGCTGGATTTAGAAGTGACTCAAATACCATACACAGTGTTGGCTGCGTTGATAAATCAGCAATGCAGTAATGCTGTGGCCTTAAGCTCTTCCCCCACCAACTACTAAAGCAACACTAGCCAATAATCCTGTCTTTGAACTCCAGCCTGCCACTTTTCATCACCTGAACTTCAAACCAGTTCTGTTTTTCTGATCCTGTTCCTCCCACCATCTGTAACTCGAGAATCCTCACTCCACATGGGTCAGTGCTGGGCCCTCATGAAAACTCCCCTACCAGGAGCCCATTCTTTCCCTCGCTGCATGTGCATGACTTCAAGTACCACCCCACGACACAGAGAGATAGGAATTTTTTCGTTATTGTCATAACTTACATTTCTCAAGCACCTTTTATCCCAAAGGACAACACTGCAGTTTGCAGGGAGCCAGATTCTGCTTTTAACTGCCTGGTGCAACTCCTTTAAGCTTTCGAGTAACCAAGGACAATTTTAGACCATGCATAATGTTCTGTGTGAAAATCAGCTTTGTACAGAGTTTAGCATGAAGTCTATGCAGTGTTCAGAGGAGGATTTTTCAGTTCTGAGTGAGAATTGACCAGTGCCCTCTGTTTTGTACTGACTCTCTGCAGGGAGGTGAATTTTCTCTGTGGTTCCCCATTGTAACGAGGCAGATCCAAGGGGCACAAGGCTACCGCAATTCTGTGGGATTGGTGCAGCAGAAGATTCATAAAAGGAGAAGTGAAAAGCAGCAGGGCTTTGGGAGCACTAGGTAGGTATTTTAGTTTGGCAGACTGCCATTCCTTCAGCAAGAACATCAGCATCTCTCTGTTGATGAAAAGAGCCAAGGCCTAAATCATGTCAGCAATCAACAGTCTGACAGCATTGTCCCAAAGAGTTTAACACCGTTACCCTACACCAGGTTGGGTCAACATTCAGTAATAACAATGCCAGGGAAGGTCACCACCTATGAAGAGTTTACCACTCAGGGACTGCTCAGTCTCAACCCTGCTCAAACTCACATATTAACATCACAGAAGGAGGGCATATTTGCAAACACGTGCCTGCTTAAAGGAGCCATATGAACAAAAGTTTTTATTTTTATACCCGCAACTTGCACATCTCCAGCCTGCAGCTACATCCAGTGAGGTTTTGCACCAAGATATACAGCATGAACTACTGACCTTTGTTCAGCTCTGCAAGAACAACATATTGGACTGACAACCAACCAGGGACAGACTTCAACCCTGAACATTTCTACAGAAACTCTAGATGACATTTAATCAGAAACAGTGGAGAAGGGACCCATTATCTAGAAGAGTTGTGATAGATAAAAGCTTTGTTTTCACCAGCTAAGCCATATACAAGTGGCATGGGAATATTTCGTTCCAAAAACACAAACCTCTTGCTACGGAGTTAACAGTGCAGCTCCACTGACTGTTAGTGATAAGAAGGTAAAATTTGTAAGGGAGAACAAGTCACTATAACACAGCACTGTCACATTTAAGTCTTGGCTATCCTGCCAACCAGCGCAATGCACAGCACTTGGGCTGAGCCTCTATGAGCAGACAAAATAAGCCTCCTAGGAACGGGATTCACAAATAAACTCTCAGGACTCTATAACCAACTTCAGATGTTAAGAAAGGCCCCAGACTAAAATGGTGCTTAATCTCCCTGGGGAACCTTCTGTGCTACTTCCAGTCATGACAGACTAGAGCTGTGCAACACCACGGGAAGCCAGTGCAACAGCAGCCCCAAAGAGAGCAGCACGATACCGCCCTGTATTCTGAGAGTATAAAATCATGAATCTTGGCTGTGCTGGAAGAGTTGGTATGGAGGACCAGGGTGAGGGGAAGCACCTCCTTCTGTTGGCCCACATCCTCCCTCAGTTTCCAGCTGGTCAGATTTGGCTGAGGCACAGGGATTTGTCCCGCAAAAGCACCACCCTGTTGTGGAACCCGATGAACAAGATGGCACTGGGATCCCATGCTCTTCCCTTACCATGCAGTAATTTACCTCTCCTTTCCAAACCCACCCTTTCTTCCTTAGTACCTTTCCCACGCAGCTCCCCCCACTAAAGTCTCAGAGCCACGCTCACTCCATACCTTGTAGCAGCTCTTGTCTCCTCTGGCACTTTGCTAGAAAGCAGGAGGCGCGTTACCCTCTAAGGGAAGGAAGAGAAGGAGAGCTCAGCCTGTATCAGGCTCCTCCCTGCAGCGACAGCGTGCCACATCAGTAATGGGTCCACGTGTGTGGACGAGGACAGTCAGGAGTGGGCATGGGGGGGCAGAGACACAGAACAGTCTCTGTCACAGGACAGAGTGGGGCACTGACAACTATCAGCCTCTAATGTTGGAAATACTTTGTACACCGCATATGTAAAATGGTGGTGTCAGCTCAAAAGGACCTGCCCGTTACTGCTGCCTCAGCCCAGGTTGGTTTAACAGCTGAATAAAGGAGGGTACTGTCCCTCAAAAAGTGCAAGTTCTACCCAAATAAGGAAAACAGAAAACAGCACAGGTCTGGTAAGTTAAATGAGAAACCATAATAAGTCCGTTGAAACGCATATCTCGAGGAACAAGTAGCTGAAGACATAAAAACATGTAATAAAATTATTTTCAAAGACAACAGAAGCAGGAAGCCTGCCAGAATGTCTGTAGGGCTGACAGATGATTGAGATGTAAAAAGAGTGCTCAAAGAAGATAAGGATGAAGCACAAAAGCTAAATGAATTCTCTGCATCCATGCATCTTCCGTAGGGAAGTAAGGAGGTCCCCACACTGGGGTTTTCTTTGCAGAAAAGAGCCTGGGGAACTGTCTCAAGCTGAAGAATCAGAAGAAAAGGTTTCAGGACTAATCAGTAAATGAACAAGAGTAAATTTAAGGATTTGATACTTTAGAAATCTTGACTGAAATCTAAACTGAATGTGAAATAGTAAAGGCTGAGCAATTAAGCTGTGGCATACAATGTCTTAAGACCTAACCCAGCCTCAGTACTAGGAGAAAAAGCTGAAAACACAATGCCAAGTTTGAAAAACATTTTGAGGTGATGCAAGGGGCAGGAGATCTAACTTCTGTAAGCCTGAAATGGATATAAAGAATAATAATGAAAAAAAATAATTACTTGGCATAAGAGAGAAATTACATAGCAATTGCCCCTCACATAGTTTTTGCAGAAGGAAGTCATACTGCTCAAATCCTGGTTCTTTGAAGGAACTGATGAACATGTGGATATCAGCGATCACTTGATATAAAACTTGCATTTCTAAATCCCTTTTGATGAAGTCTCTCACTGAAGACTGTTAAAAAACCTCCTAAGCTCTCTAAGAATAAGAGGTCCTATGGAGGATTAGCAACTGATTAAAAGTTAGGAAACAACTTGAATGAGTTGTTCAACATATTCGTAAATGATCTGGAAAAAAATGTAACGACAAAGCTTACTGATGAGGAAAAAGAAAAAACAGGGTAATACAAATTAAATCTGATCACAAAGATTTGTAGATGATTTTCAAAATACTGTTGAAATGCAAGATGAATCTCAGTGTTGATGACTGCAAACTAACGGACATGGGAATAAACAACTACAACTGTATGAACACAGCAGTGAATTTAAAATTAGCAATTACCACTCGGAGAAGATACCTTTCAGTACGTGTGGATAGTTCTGTCAAAGTGTCAGCTCAGTGGAAGTCAAAAAGGCAGGTTAGGAAATGTCAGGAAAGCGATAGAGAACAAAACAGAAAGCAACATAATGTCACTGTACAAATCCCTAGGGCACCTGTTTGAATATTTGTAGCTTGAATACGGCAGCTAGTTCTCATCCCTCCATCTCAAAAATGGAAACAGTAGCACTAGAAATAGTAGAGACAATGTAATTAAGGATAATTAAAAGAATGGAAGGTTTCTGAACAAGGAAGGACCAAATTAAATAGACTAGGATCCTTTACCCTAGGAAAAAAGTTGACAGAGGGATAAATCCAAAAGTAATGTAGAAAATAATGAGAATCGTGGAAAACACAAACAGGAAGTTTCTATCCATCATTTCTTATAACATAAGCTAATTCTCAAGGGTGTTGGGATCTGGGAGACCCTAGTGAAAGAAGTTTTGCAGTGTAGTTGCCCTGTTCTTACCCTCCTTCCCCAAATTGCCATTGCTGGGCACAGCATCATGAGCTGCATGGAACTGTAACCAGACCCAATTCATTCTTTCTTATGAGCCACGGTACTTCACAAAAAATACCACAACATGCTAGTCTAAGGCAACTGCAGGCAGTGGCAGTCCCCTGTCCTTCCCTGCTTTGGGGAGGCTATAATTTCCCTGGCATTTATTTAAAACAGAGGCAGGCTGTAAATTACGAAGTACTCAAATCAGTGAGGGGTAGACACAGTGAGAATTCCCTCTGAAGAGGAAAATCCCCAATATATTTCGCTGAAAAAATACACAGGCACTCTCTACAACTACTTGAAAGGACATTGTAGAGAGGTTGGTGCTGGTCTCTTC
>JAOXJM010000001.1:54583219-54602930 GCA_026413425.1 Tringa solitaria
GTGTCCCCTCCCTCAATTAGGATTAATTATTTCATAATTAATGAAATTGGTTGATAAACTTTGTAGTTTAGGAAATCTGTAAGAGCATATTAAAGCTATTATCTTTATGTTCAATACCATCTCTAGACATTGTTTTTAGCTCTGAACCTGCAAGAAGTTCTTGATAATTACTATCTAACATCTTTATGGTGAGAAGAAATGGAATTGCCAATCAATTCATAGTAGAAAGTATCCACACTAGAAAGACAATTATCCAGTTCATATCAATTATTCCACTTGCTGGAAATCCCTGCAGAGAATCTGAGTGTAAGAGGGGAAAGCGAACTTCCTATTGTTTATCCTATTGTAGAGTGTTTCTTCTTGCACACTACTGACAAACTAATGAAGGAACGAGAGTCATGTTCTATTCTTGCCCATATGATAGCTGGTATCTGCTAGATATAGGAATTGCATATTTTTTATATTGTGATCTGGCATATTATATGAGAATCCAAATTTTGAAAACTACTTTTTATAATGAACAGAAAGAATGAAGCCCAAGCAGAGCACCAACGTTTTCATTCAAAAATAAATCAAGGTAGCCATTGCCTGTATTTTCTATATGATAGACTTTTAAAAATTTAAATTAAATACCTTGGAACAATTACCAGAAAGTCAAAGCCAGAGAAACAATCTTCTTTTCCTTCCCCTTCCACAGCACTCTCAATTAGAATGAGGGTTATTTATATAGGACACAGAATTGCTCATCAAGTCAATTTGCATTCTGGGGAACAAATAGATGGATTACAGCATTATGTATAAAACTTATTCCTGCGGTAGTGATCCATGAAATTGCAGTTAATTTTGCTGAAATGGACCATTATATTTTTAAGTAGAAGTGAAACAAAATGAGAAAGAAGAGGTAAACTGCTAGGAACTGAACTTCAAATACAAGATTAAATTATTAGTAGGAACGCAGCACTGCTGGGAACAGCATGAGCTGCTAGATGAAGCCACTGACCTGTTGGCTTTCAGACACAACCAAGTATCTGCCTTGCCGTAGTAAATTAGATGAATTATTGGTAGTGATGGGCCTGTCACATTGCACATTCATGTCCCCAAGTGATGTATGTGAAAGTGAATTCCTGCTGCTACAAACTCCATACAGCTCCTACTGGCTCTGAGGTGCCAACAGCATGCATCTGCTCTGTGCAATGAAATAATTGCATTGTGACACTTCTATAGTACAGCTGTGCATAATGATTTTGCTTGATTTTATACTGATAGATGAGATAAATTCAAGACTGCTTAATGACTGTACGAAAATCTGGGGGCTATGAGATTAGACTAAGAAAAACTCTAACTGTACCATAAGAAATTGCATTTCAATGCCCTTTTTTTCCCTTTCTCAGCAAAAGATGATGGCATGTGCTTCCACCTTGTCACTGCTTGACTTGAAAGTACTATGTGGTTTAATGCGGTTTCAGAACAAGTCAGAAAAACCAATTACCATTTGGTCACTCAGTTCTAAGAGTTGTATCACTGTCTTAACTAGCTATTGTCCTTCATCTGAGTTTTGATAACTAGCAATACATGCAACCTTACTCCACCCCATTTGTGAAGTAAAATACCTTAACTTAAAAGCCCTCTGAAAAGCAATTTGAGAGCCCTGTACTCATCTATGACAAGAAGTAACCACCTGAACTACCAGCTGCAACTCCAGTTAATTAGTCCATCATGTCAGTGGATTTAGGACACTCCAGGCCAAAATTCATCAGCCTGACAGTACAGGGAGACTAAAGGTATTATCAGATTCAATACTTGAAAAAACTATCAACAATAGAAACAAGGAACGAAAGAGGAAAAAGTAATATACAGAGAAGGAGATCTTGGTTCTGAATTTTCAGGTTTATAATTAAAAAAGCCAGGGGTCTTTCAGTGTCTGCAGCCTGTCTCTTGAGGCATTCTATGGCATATGTTAATGTCTCTGCTCAGCATGACAAAACCAGGAAAAAAATCTGCCATATCTTCCCTTTCTTATGGTTCCTGACAGCATCAGAAGAAGTAATATGACACACAGGCATCAAGATAACATTACATTACTAGATGTTGTACCTCCTATACTATGCTGTCCCCTTGGAAGGCTACTATAAAAGGCTGTTCACGAACATTATATTTCTTTCAACTTTCTACTAGAATTTCCTGGTTCAGGCAAACTTCAACCTAAACAGCTCAAGCTTAAAGTTTAAGAATATATGTGCTACAACTTTAGTTGATTAAAAATGAAAATGCTTTCCATGCTAAAAAAGTGCTATCTGTTAAAAATAAATGTTAAAAAAACACACAATGCAAAAAGTAAAAACTACAGGTCAATTGTTCTGGAAAAAGGGGAAAATGGAAGCATTTAGAAATAAAGGAATGGGTCTGTCAGTACTCTCTTGTGTCATCACAAATAGAGTTGTGTTATGGGGTGTTTGAATCAAGAAAACATTTCTGCATCTCAGCCTGTTTGTCTGTTGTCTTAGACGCTATTTGGTACAACTTGGTCTGACCAAAAAATTTAATTCAAAACTGGAATAGCGGGGTCTGTTGGTGGTTAGTCTTAGAATAGCTTGGCAGAAAGCACATTGGGATTTCACAACCAGGAAAACACAGAATTGCTTTGGGTCAAGACCGAGGTGCCTGTTCAGAACTAGGAAGAGAGCATCAGTAGGGGAATAACAATTAGTCAGTTTAATGGACTCTTGTTCAAACTGTGCAATAGCATGGGGACTGAAAAGTACAGAGACCAGAACAGGGATGCTGTAGAAACAGTAGATTAAATACTCTGAAAAGGTGGGTAGAGATCAATAGAGTGGTTACAGTAGATTTGTAACACAGCTTTCTTTATGCTTCATCCCAGCTACAGAGGTCTTGCAGAATTTAGAGACTACTGGTATTCACACAAACTATATAGGATATATAGGTAAAAGGGAAAATTAATACTTTGGGTTTTAGGCAGGATTCAAAAGAGTCCTCTGCTTTTCAGGTGGATCGCTACTTTGAGAATAAAACATCAGATGATGTTGTCTGTGGAATAATATGGGAATAAGATGACTGTGCGCTAGTATTAACTAAGTCAGTATGGCTCTGTGCCACAAAACAAAGAGAAATTGCCCACTGGTGGCGTATTTTCAGTTATTTTTGTACTGCTTTTACAGATATCAGATATTACAGAGGTCTGAAAAACATCAAGGCTATTTATTCATGAGTGAATAATTCTACATAACATTTAAACTATAAAATGAAATGAGGGGAAACTTGTGAATAATTAATATTGCCAGGAGTTAATTTTGTTCAGATAATCTTCTAAAATGCTGTAAATTTCATTTGAGCTGAAGTCACAGTAGGAAACGTCACTAAAGAAGCCAGTGTTTAATATCAGAAAAGATCTACTCAGAATTTTTGTCTTTTTTTCCTAAGACTTAAATGCCAAATATTGAATACAAAGCTACAGGACATGACTATTCATGTTGACATACCGTCCAAACCAACCAAAGTCACTGTGTACAGCGTTTAGTCTGTTGCTGCACCTTTCACCCTGACCCATCAGTCCTAAATATTTCTGCATTTTAGATGCAGTCAGTATAACATAAATAATATCACGTTGTCTAGTTTCAGTATGAGAAAAATAGAAGTGCTGCAATTTTTGGACAGGGTGACAACAAATCTTGTGTGAAATGACAAAGTCATTTCAAACAGACACAAGATGATATCTTTTTATCGGTGGGGGCGTATGGTCTACCTGCTACATTTATTGTGGAGAGAACGTATATGAAGTCCTTGCTAGGCCTTTCTCTGCGATAACGTCTAAGATTTATCTGTGTAGCAAATCCAGGTGCAGGATAGCAGGAGGCAACTCCATGTTTATGTCAGCCATAGCGTATGGTCAACAGTTGGCAGGCATGCTGTGTTTAGGCGTTGCAAGGTCTTCAAACACGGCTTAATGTTTCCATACCATATGTACTGTAATATCTAATCACCACGGGAGTAGAGTCTAGTGTTTCAGCACAATTTATTTGTTGGCTGATAGTAAATCAGCTAACACTCGCAATGCTATACGTTACTAGTATTTTTTTAAAACCAAAACACAGAAAAACCACTACAATCTACAGCTTTTCTGCTTTCTACCTCCTAAGCTCACTTTCGTCTCCTCACCAGATAGGAGCTGTAGCCTTCTCCCTCCTCCAGAAAACTTAAGCATTTTCAGATGAATAATTTCAGCTGATCTATTTCTCAAATATTTGGAACACTGTGTAGCTCCTAACAGAAGAAACTTCAGAAATGAATTTTCTATGGGAGATTAAATCATCCTGATATAAAAGAAATTACTAGCAGTGTATGTTGGTGGGGTTTTTTTGGTGGTGGTTTTTTTTTTCGCATTTCAATAGTTCCATATTGCACTGTTAGCTTCAGACAGACTCGCATGGGAATCACCAGAGTCTTTGATATGATTAGATTTTTTTTTCCACACTAAATTCTGTTTACAGTTAACTGGGGAAAAATAATAATCATACCAAAACTAAGAAACTGAAGAATAAAGGTGCCTCCAGTGTGTGCTCCACAATGCCTTAAAGAATATGTATTTCTCACTCTTAGCCCCATAACTTTTTCTTTTCAAAGCAAATTGATGCTGAAAGATACACCTATGTAAGCTCTTCACAACAGAGCAAAGGGAGCTATTTTTTTTCATTATGATTCCTACAGCTATGTGCTATAATCCAAATACATTCAAATTTCCAAAGGGAATCATCTCTCTCCTTTCTCTCAGGTCCAGCTATGCACTTGTGCTGGAAGTTGTACTCATGCAACTGCTGTGGAGAACTTAATAACTTTTAAAAGGACAAATTGTTTTTTGCAGTGGTTTTTTTTCTCTTAATCTCTTGGTTGAAGCTCTAGGGAAAGGTGGGGAGGAATCCATATTGGGGAAGAGGACAGGAGAACTGAAATTGTGAGGTTGCCCACTTCAACAGCTACCAACCACTGAATACATTTAGCTGTAGTACAAAATCACACCCTTTTACACAACTCTGGGAATGACGAGACACTTAAAGCATAGGTAAATTGCACTGCATTTGCATCCACTCTAAGAACATTTTACGTTGCCAGTACTATGTGAAAAACTATAGTACAAATAAAAAGTAGACTAAATACATGCACTGTTGAATTCAGTTACCTGTAGCTTCTTTTTATCAACTGCCTCTATATAAAATGTGCTGGATAAGGGCAATTTTATTCTATTTACTGAGAAGTCCTAGAAGGCAGTGAATTTAAACTTTTTGATCAGTGGAGCCCTAAAGATTGTACAGTTAAGTTGCAGTCTTCTGCAAAGAAAAAGTAAGCCTAATGACAACAGTCTTACTTTTTTGAGCTCTCATTCCTTAGAAGCAGATGATGCAATTGGTAGATGTACCTTGAAAATTTGGATGAAAGCCTGAGAACCCTTTATTACAAAGAAGTTAATATAGCTAATAAAAGTTGCATCAGCTTTCTTCAATGTTCTACAGCGGTTACAATACGGATGTACAAGTCCTAACATAAGAAAGCTCACTTAACCAGATTGAATGTGATTTCAGAGACATTCTCACTGGCAGTAACATAATGAGTAAAAGTTTTATTTATATGATCTTAGCAATGTATGGTTAAAAAAGAGACTGTGGAAACTATTAAATAATATGATTTTTTTTTCTTTGCCTTTAAATATTAGAAGTTCCATTTTAAACTTCCCTAGGAAGAGGACATTTTTTTCCCCTTTGTATATCAACTATATCTGTATTTTATCAATCTAAGAGGTTTTAACTTCCTGTAACATAGTTGTTACCATCTTCACTGGCATAGAAGTCTTCTAACTTTTCATAAAATGTGGACATGTGGACAAAGCTTAAAACACAGTCTCAGATTTTATTACAAGTAAAGGGTCCTGGCTTTTTTAGACTGGTCCACTATCAGAAATGCCCAGCAGGGGTTAGCTGAAAATATTTTTATAGGATTCTATATGTCTTTAACCAAATCTCGAGGATAAAGGTAGATTTCCTCTACCAAACCAGAATGATACAGTGCTCTTCATCTATTCTGGGGGGTGTCTCTCATCAGCTTCTCTCCTTTGGCCATGAATTATACCAACAGCCCTCCTGTATTGCCTTCTTACCCTGATAGAAGATTGGATGATTTTATGGTTGAGTCATTGTGCTGGATACAGGACTACATTATTATTTCTGTCACAGATTTCCTGTGTAGTCTTGGACAAATAATCTCTTTATTCCTCCCATGGTAAAATAAGGCTCACTCATCTCAAACTCACAAGGATATTCTGAAGATCAGTTGATTAGTCTTTGTGAGATACTGTGATATTAGAGAACAGATGCTTCAAAAAAGCCAGCAAATATACAGCAATATTTGATTTCTGGTCTTCCACAGCTTTTTTTTTTTTTTTTTTTTTAAAAAAGCTTTCCACTTAATAAATCCCAGCTGGATGACTGTTCTTTTTTACTCAGCAGCTCTCACATTAGCTTTCTAAGGTGGAGCCAATTTTCTTGCCTTGTCCCTTTTGGAGCTCTTTACCCTTTGGTGATTTAGTACAACATATCCTTTCCAAACATATTTATTTGCTGCTTTTTATCCTCATATTCCCAAGTGCCTTATAAATGCATGTATATAAAAAAACTTCAAACAAAGAAATAAGACTGCTGCAGGGGTACCACATAGCAGATAGATAAACAAGCTATTAAATAGTTAGCTATATGGTTCCTTCATGATCATATCAGAACACCCAACATGGGAGGTATGGGAGAAATACCATATATTCTATAGAAACTGCAGGGAGGAGCTTTTAATTGTGTATAATGTGACATGATCAGGACACTAAAATTAACCTCCCATTCTTTTAAGTGTAATTTTTGATAATTAACCACTCCAAGTAATAAGGATTTTGGGGTTTATGTCTCATCCATAGTTGGCTGCAAGGTCAGCATCTTCTATGGATGTTGGCGTAATAGGAACTCAGAAATTTTGTGTACTAAATTGTCATGACCTGTTTCAACAAAGTTCTGCTTGGAGCCTCCTAGCTGAGAATTAAGAAGGCATGGTCCTAATAGTCTAAGTGAAATATGGAGGCAAGAATCCAAAGTGGGTGCACATGCAACCTATGTCAATTGACAGAACGCGCTGTGCTGGCATACATGTCTCTGTTGAACTGGATTTTGCAATGAAGAAGTCTACAAGGGCTTGCTACCTTCTCTAGGAAAGACACTGTGATTCAGGACACTGTCCATATGGAAAAAAACTATTAAAAGCTTTCATACAGCATAATTTGAAGTAGCCAACAAGAGAACACACATACACTAAATAACAGCAACATCTTTTCATTTTCCTTCTATGTTTTGTCACGTTTGTCTTAAGAATAAAGATTTCTCTCAGGAAATTGCTATCTTAAAAATTAGTTTTTCAACTGATCCCTACTCTCCTGTTTTGCTCCATGTGTCTGGGGCACGTCTGACATAATGCAGTAATAATGTTCCTTTTAAAGTAATAACTAGGAGTGGGGGAAGGGATGCTGATCCTGTTTTGTTGGGTGTTCACTCATCTGTATAATATTCACATAAATGAGCAAAACAACCCAGCTTCTTATATTCACGTCTCCCCTGTTAAAAGAGGAAGCATGTTTCAGACACTGGGGATACAAACAGAGAAGGCAGCAGGTGAGAACAGGAGGGCTATGCTGAACTGCGAATCTGTCTGGCTTTGTCAATTATTATAAAGAGTTATAAAATCTGTTAGTATTCAACTCCAGCCATTGGCAGTTGGCATTGCAGTTAATGGACTGAATGCTGCCTCAGAGGCATTTTTCTACCCGATTAACTCCAGGAAATTTAACACCTGTGTAAAAAGTATCACCTCTCCCCCCCAATAATTAAAAAAAAAATCTCAGCTGAACATTTTTCCAAGGCAGTATCCATGTCACATCAAAACCATCTCTCTCCAACACCCAGGCAAGCAGCAGTGGCCCAAGAAAGACAAGTTCTTTGAAAATCTGAAATCACCAGAGGCCTATTTTACAGGTGACAGTGATGTATTTAGAGGGGAAGAGTTGATGGATATCTAACAGGTTTATTTTTAATCATCATTCTATTCCCTCACTTTCAAAGTAACTAACAAATAGCAAACAGATGGTGTTAGCAGTCAAATACTCCAAATGAGAATGTTGTCTCAGGGGCAGAGTTGTGGGACCCAAACAACTGAAATGAAGGTAGTGATTTATCTGTCATCTTTTCCCTCTGGGATAAATGCAGTAAGTAACCATATCTTGCCAAGTATCTACCATATTCCCAAATACATGGCACCACGGTATTTTCTTGCCTGACTTCCGCTGACAGGAATCAAACATCTATCGCAACAAATGTACAAACTGCCATTTAAAAATTACGTTAGAGATAAAACTCCACAGTTTGAGCATTAAAGCATTCTCTGGGTCCTCTGTTGGATCTGTAAAGAACAATGTGGAGCTCAGAATACTTCAGGATACTTTTTACTGGGACCTTGTGGTATCTTAGGGTAGAGTTCATTTTATTTCATATTGTAAAACTATACTGTGAGATCCCAGTGAGATTACCATTTTGAACTGTGCCATGTACTCACTCACGTTTAATACTGTCCTACATCATGGGTCATCCTGTTTAAATGTATCAGGTGCTACCCAATATGAATAAAAATACCAACATTTGACTCAGGGTCATATACAGGGGATTAGGCTAGTTGACTAAATTGGTCTGGCACCTGGCTACCAGTCAGCAGAAACGAAGCCCCCTAGAATGTAAAATACTGTGTAATTCGCAGGACTACATTTATTAATAGTGAATAAATGCATAATGATGTATATCTGTAAAATTGTGTGGGAATTCTAGGGCAAAACTCTTTACCCCCTTAATGCTGCATTGGATGCCTGGCTACTAGTTTCTGCACAAAAAGACTATTTTTAAAGTAGTTAATTAGTATCTGGTTATCAATGTCTTACATCTGTCAAGTGTAAGAAATATTGCACCTAAGTACTTAAAATGTTCACTTTAGAAGCTGTTTTATACATACCTATACCATCCATTTTATTCTAGGTATGTGCATAATGACAGAGTGCGGAAAGATTTCAATGCATTGAAGAACCAATAGTCTTCAAGGTAAGAAACGTGCCTGCACTCCTCCCTTAATAGCAGAAACAAGGAAGGGCACTGGTATGACCTATATTGAAACTGGCAAAGTGGAAAAAAAAAATCTATGAAATTACCAAGCAGCTACTCATTCCTTAGAGTTTACAGTAGAGAATACAGACCATGGCTGAATCTGAATTCTGCCGCTGGGTAAATGAGATTTTCAGCAATTGAATTGCAGAGCAGCAGGAGAAAGGAGAAATAAAAAAGGAAGAAAATTCAAACCCAAAAGATTTTTATCTGTCCTCAGAGAAGCACTTTTTAAACAAATTGTAACCAGTTATAACTCTACACTGTATGGCTCTGAGGACATATTCTCCAGCCAATGCAACAAATTCTTTGTGCACTCAGGAGGGGAGGAATATGCCACCAAATATTTTATGACATCTTATAAGGAAATGGAAGGCAAACTTATCTCTGTCTTATTCCAACCTGTCTGTGATGATTATCTCAGTGGGCTCTGTGAAGACCTGCTGTAACTGGTTTGCCACCTTCTTGAATACAAATAATTTCCCATAAATTGCAGCCCCTGCTTTTCAAAGAGGTTTGGAAATGATACATTTTTTTGTTTTAAAAACATTATTATATTATGGCACTACTCCACCATATTCTTGCCAAGTTTCTTATTAGTGTCAGCAGCATCCACCACAATCCGGCTCGTCCCTCTGCTCAGCAAGCTGCCTTCTCAGTGGATGATGAAACTTGGCATGGATAAAGAGTAAATCTTATTAGCGATGCCCACACGTGCTGTGCAAGGGCTTGTACGTGATCTATAGTGCTGTAGGAAGACATGCAATCTGATTACAAGAGGGGATTTTGTAAAGGGTTCATCTCTATGGTTGCTCAGTCAGCATAGGCAAAGCTTGCACATCTCTTTTTTTAAATGGTTTGAGATAAAATCTGCTTCGGTCTGTTCTGATTTCCATGCATAGCCCACAGGAATCTAGAAAAGCAAGGCTTTCCTTTTCCTACTTTTTCATGCTTTGTTGTACTAATATTTAGCATTTAGAAAGCACTTTACTGTTTCAACTCACTGCCTAATTAAATATCACTGTAAGATACTAACTCCCCTAAAAAGGCAACAGTTATTCAGGCACAGTACTGCACCATGAGATCTTATATTTTACACTTCTGTTCTAAAAATAGGGAACTGCTGTGATTTCTCACAATATGATAGCAGCAGGGAAACACGGACTTTTTAACAGTAGTGACATTAGGTGGTACTCCCTCCCTGATGTTAGGGGCCTAATTCTTATTGATGGGAGTACTGCTGTAAGGCAACATAAAGAGGTTTTTAGGCGCTTGAAGACTACCAGGTAGATTCATTCCCAATTTTGCATCCTGTACCATGTTCCCCAGTTGCCTGACCTGCTTGCGTGTTCCTGATCTCCAACTAGAACCAAATCCAGAAGTTCTTGTAAGGAAGTCTGAGCACGCTTCAGATGTGATTGCAGACCATGTCTAGAGCAGCCTATTCTAACATGTCCTGACGGTCCTTCCTAGTGCGGCTCAAAGCATGCATGAAATGTTGTCAGTAACAAACCATAAAAACACAGTGCTGGGAAACTAAATACCAGCTTTAACATTATATGGTCGTCTATCAAAAAAGGGTTGAGATTGGAAGGGGCCTCTGGAGACCATCTGGTCCAAACCTATGCTCAAGTAGGGCCACCTGCAGCTGATTGTCCAGAATCATGTCTAGATGGGTTTTGAATTTCTCCAGAATGGGAGACTCCACAACCTCTCTGGGCAACCTGTAGCAGCGCTCAGTCACCCTCACGGAAAAAAAGTGTCTTCTGGTGTTCAAATGGAGCCTGTATTTCAGTTTGCACTCATTGCCTCTGGCCCTGTCAGATAAAGGCGATGGAATAGCCTGCAGTGAGGCAAGTAGTAGAAGCTAATCCACATATTTCATTCCTGTTTCCAAATGAAGCGTGTAGCACAGAACTATCCCTTACAAAATCTTTGGTTCACTTCAGGGAAACAAAGATGCAAGTCTTGCAGCTCATGGTGAAATGCAGCACTGTCTGCCACTCCTGGATAGAGGGTTTGGCATTGAACCTACTTTATACCTTTGGAATTAAGGACATTACCTTCAGTCAACCTGACAAGCATTTTTCTTCCAAAATTTACCCTTTGAACTCACAAATCTCAGTAGCAAGTATTGCGCAAATCTTTAAAATTGTGCAGTAGCTAGCTGCTGCTTTTAACTCTCTTTTAACTTTTGCTGAGTTGCTGATCTTTAAATGGTTGCTCCAGCTAATTTATTCCCCTTCCCAGCATTATCTATTGTTGTTATTATTATTATTAGTAGTAGTTTATTTAAATGTTTCTTTTTGCTTGAATGGTGGAAAATAATAGCCTTGTCATGGTGATGCAGCACTAACCCTGGGAACTAGCCCTGGTGAAGTCAGGGCTGTGTCACAGTGGACAGAATGTTGGCAGTGGCCATGAAGCAGAGGAGTCATTGGCACAGCTTGCTTTTCTTGCTTCTCCAGACACCATAAAAGCATGTGGCAAAACCATGACACACTTCTATCCTCTCCCTCCTTGGTTGCTAAGCTGGAGATCTGTCAATGCTTTACAGGACAGATATGACAGCCCTTATTTATATCATCTCATGGTCTCATGAGGAGCTGGAAGGTCCCCACAACCCTGGGCAAAGACAGCTCCACATCTTTTCTCCCCAGTTGGCCGAGGGCTGGGCCCCACACGAGCTCCTGGCAAGATTCTGTGTGCTGTAGCGGCTATGTCATAGCAGGTAGAGCACTGGTTGTGGTCCCAATCACCATGGAGTTGGTGATATGGCGGACCCAGTGCAAGGGTTTCCTGGATATCAGGGAGAGGTGGGATGGACAGCCTTGGTGTGAGGCTGGGAGAGCCCTGAGCAAGGTGGCTGGGGCTGCCTGTGGCAACAGTGGGTGGCTATTTTGCTTGTTGATTCTACAGTCTGTTATGGTTATGAGATCATGGTACACTGCTGTCCTCTCCCTCCTTGGCCACTAAGCTAGAGACCTGCCAACATGCTACAGGACAAATAAGATAGCCCCTACCTACACTCTGTTGTGGTATCATGGGGAGCTGGAAGGTCCCCACAGCCCTGTGCAAAGGAAACTGCAACCTCTCTGCATCATTGGCCAAGAGCTGGGTCCCATACGAGCTCGTGGTCCAAATCACTGTGGGGTTAGTGACATGGTGGGCTCAGGATAGGTGTCTGCTGTCAGTCAGGGAAAGATGGGGTGGACAGCCTTGGTGTGAGGCTGGGAGAGCCTTGAGCAGAGAGTCAGAGGCTGGCTGTGGTGACAGTGGTTGGCTATTCCATTTTTTGATTCTCCTGACTATTACAGCCTCAGTGCTGAACAGGTACACAACCTGACCATGGCATGTTCCTTCTCCTTCCTTGGCCACTAAGCCAGAGAGCTGTCAAAGTTCTACAGGACTGATAAGATCCCTTACTTACACTCCACAGGCAGCTGGAAGGTCCTCACAGTTCTCGGCAAAGGTAGCTCCACACCTGTTCTCCCTGATTGGCTGAGGTCTGGGTCCCACATGAGCTCCTGGCAACATTCTGAGTGCTGTAGTGGCTATGTCATAGTGGGCAGAGCACTGGTGGTGGCTCCAGATATTATGATGTTGGTGGCATGGTGGGCCCAGGTGTTAAGCTGGAAGAGCCCTGGGCTGGAAGGCAGGGGCTGCCCGTGGCAATGGCGAGTGGCTATTGTGTTTGTTGGTTCTCGTGAGGTATTACAACCTCAGCCTCAGTCAGGGACACAATGAGCTCGTGGTATGCTCCTGTCCTCTGCCCCCAAGCTGGAGAATGTCATGACTTTTACAAGGACATCTACCTAAGGGCTATGGAAACACATATAGCCCTGCTTTTGCCCTGTCATCATCCTACAAGAAGCTGGACGGTGCCTGCAGCCACTGAGAGAAGAGCTCCACACCACCCACCATCTCTGTCTTAAACTTATCTCAAAATAAATTTTCTGATTCATGTACCCATGGGCTGTTTTTGGCTGTCTTTTTTGGGAAACCTTTTGGGGCTTTTCCTTTCTCGTAAGGATTGCATAAGCCATAGGAAGCTGGGCTAAAATAAATTCAGAGCATATTAAGTGTCATATCTAAGATTAGAGTCTGCAAGCATGGATATGTAAACCAGTTTGCTGCCATTTTTGAGCAATGAAGCACGTGTATGATAAAGGGAAGAGCAGGTCCTTCAAGCAGTGTAACTGAACCCAACTGGCTCCTTGGGAGCTTGTGAGAATCCCTTTCACATCTAGACTTCACAACTCTGATGGGCTCTCTAGGATGCAGGAATGAACAAATCTTCAGTTCAGCATCAGAATAGACAGACCCTAAGTACAGTAGAAGAAAACCTGAAGGACTCACTTTGATTTATAGGCACCAACTGTTACACCCTATAATACTTAATTTCACTGATAGGCCTGAGATGAGCTTCACTTTATCAAAAAATTGGAAGGAAAACCTCCAAGTGAAACAGCAGAAAATCCTCTCATTATAACCCTAAAACACCTTGACTGAAAAGTTTTTTGCTACCATCCTGGTAGGACTGCTACTGTCACAAGAACAGTCGAACCACCCTGCTCTAGCAAAGTAAGCTTTCCTACTGGATGCATGAGTGCGATGTACTGTGAAGTTGCATGTGACATGTGAGCACCTGTGCTTTTAAGGATAAGGAACATACTGCATGGCAGCCAGCTGACCTACGTTTACAGCTGAAGACCTAAAGCTGCAGCTACTCTAAACCCACAGCTAACCTACAACACAGAAGGAGTGCTAGTTAAACAGACCTTGCCTTTTAAGGTGATAAACCAAGCAGAAACAGCAGCATGGGGACAGGTTTGTTCTACTGCCTTATGTAAGAAGTAAACCAGTTTCAATATAGCACGATGAGGCACTGCTGGCAGGGAAACACAACTCAGAGTAACTCCTACCTCCTCAATATGCCGTGCTGTGGGGAGAAAAGCACACTCTTGGTACGTGGAGGCAAACACAGGCTTGAGAGTGAGATGGCAGTGTGGGCTGAGCTGGACAAACCAGGTGAGTGCTGGGGCCTCGATGCAGGCAGGAAGGCTGCAGCAAAGCCAGCGCTGCTCTGATTTCCCTGCCACCAAGCCCATGGCATCAGAGCTCACACAAGCAGCAACAACCAGCCGCAAACGCAGCTTGCCACGTGAGCATGGATAACCTTCAAATAACAGTGCATTTGTAGGGATGCCAGGCCATGAAGAGAGGAGAGGAGGAGACAAGCAAAACCTTCCCCAGGCTCAGTGGTGATAATTGAATCAGCATACAGAGAGAATCTTGCACAGATGGGACCAGATTTCTAACCCCCACCAAATGAAGTAGCTCAGTTGAGATCAGCAGCAGAGTGCTGCTTCACACTGTATGAGGATCTCCCTGTTGGCATAAATTAGCCTTTAGAAAAACAGACTCCCATTTAGTTTGCCGAGTCCTGCCCCAAATACACAGACTTTTTTTAGCTCCCTCTGTGGAGCTGCATGGTCATATGACCACTAAGGAGCATATGAGCAATTACTGCTACAGTGGAAAAGGAAAGATGTAAAAGAAAAATTGAAAGTTACTACAAAATAAAAATACATATCTTAAACCTGCCTATTAAAGACAAACTGTAACTGTTAATTAAGCCACCTTGCCTATAGTTAAATCACATCAACATTTCATCCCTGGCGAGCATGAGTGACAGTTCTATGCTTTGGAGTTTTATAAGACAAAACCAGAGCTCAATACTCTTTTTTTTTTTTTTTAGAAATCTAATGATCTTCTTTCAAACCTTCATACAGACAGGACTTCCTGGGACCAGCAGCTCCTACCTTGCTCACGACCAACATGTCTGGTCTGGTGAGATCCAGTGGTGTCAAGGAAGACAAAGTCCAAATCTCCATGAGATAAATCATTCACTACACTTCAATATAAGAAGAAGTGTCTGAGTTTACTGCCAAAATGACATCATTCAGAGAATATATGAATAATTGTACAAAATCAGACCAAGGGTTCCTCCAGTTCAGTATCCTCTGTACAGCAACAGGAGAACATAAGTACCGTCTTGGGAAGGACTACCAGAAGCAGGAAAAATTCAGGGTGATCTTTTCCTGGAACAACCTTCTAGCTTCAAGTCATGTAATAACTTGAAGGAACCAACATAAAGGGCGTACACAGAGCATCGTGTTCAGTAGCCACAAATGTATTTATCCTCTGAATTTTTTCAGTTCATTTTTGAACCCCTTTCTGCTTGTGGCCTCCTCAAAATCCTATAGTGCTGACTTTCACAATTATATGCTGTGGGGAAAGCAGTTGCTTTATGTATTAAAGCTAATTTATTATAGCTTATAAATTCACTGAGTGCCCTTTAGTTCTTGTGTTGTGAGAAATAACAAGTAGTCATTTTATATTCCCTTTCTCTGCTCCACACATCTTTTATAGATCTGCATAGTATCTCCTGCTTTTTTTTCCCCAAGCTAATGAAACCATATAGTACTTCCTCCTGTATAAACCACTCTATACCTTAAATCACACTTGCTCTCCTTCTCTGTAATCTTTCTAGTTCTTTGCAATATTCAAGGTTGAAAATGCACCAGGAATTTATAGGGTAGTATAGTGATGCTTTCCAGCTTAATCTGTTCTTTTCTCAGTAAGTCTTAAACACTGCCTTTGCCTTTTTCACCTCTGTGCAACACTGAGCTGATGTTTTTGTAGATCTATACAAGACAACTGTAAGATGTCTTTTACAAGCTCTAATAACTAATTTAGAACCCGTCACAGAATGGCAAAGAGTACTGAGAAGATAAAGATACTTAGGGTCTGAAAGGAGGAGGATTTTGACAATTCTAACAGATTCAGTGAAAAGTAGCAATGTGGTAATTTTGCGGTAAACTGGATTGATTTCTTGTGAGTCATCTTCCTACATAGTCTTAGTTCCTATAGAGTAACATGGAGATTTCCTGTGTTGTGGCAGAAAGGGGATAGGTGAACACTGGATCTGAATTGGGTCATTAGTGAAACATGGATCCAACTAAGTGATTTTGAAGATGCATTTAAGACTGCAGGGCCCAGAAGAAGAGATGGAAACCACATCCTTGTCAGTTTCCACAACCTCGTCAGGAATTGGGAATTTGGGGACAAACAACCCTTTTTGATAGTAGATGTACAGTTTTGTATTGTAACACAGGCCACTGGAGACTGATGTTCCAGACCATTTGTGATTGGACTAAAAATTATGAACAAAGGAAGAAGTGGAAGATCAGAGAATATAAAGAAATCATGGTGGGAAAAGTTTCAAGAGAAGAGATTATTATAACAAGAAATAACACAGAGGACATTTTGGACAAATTGTTTACATGACACTGTATCTTTAAGTGTGTTCACCAGGTAGGATGCCTAATTAGCTGTTCTTACTTCTGAAAGAAGTAAGATTTAAATTTTTCTGGATGCTTAATGCATGAAAAGAAGTCCAAAGCATATTTTACTGAAAAAGTGATATACAAGCAGCGCAGAGACTGAGTGAGCAAAATCATAATTTTGCCTAAACTACCAACACCAAGCCATGAAATACACTTTTAAAAATATCTTGGAGATACTAATTGATTTAGCATAGAATCCCCCACTTCACACAATGCAGGCCTCAGAAGACAAGTTGGGAGAGAAAGAAAAAAAAAAAGCGCATACGCAACACAAATTGTTCAGTTTAAATATGAAATTTTGAAGCAATACATTTCACCCACACAATGCCAGACCTCCAACATCACCCATGCAGATGCTGAATTTTGAAGAAGATTGGCCCTTTTTCTTAATCTCTTGAAAATGCCTTTGTTTTCTTGCTGGAGACTTCAAAAGTAAATGGCTTCAGAATCTCTATGTTGATTAAGGCCAGCGCTCAATTTTTTCACAAGTGAATATAGCACTCTCCTTCACCTTTGTGTTTTGTGTGAATTCTAATATATCTCCTTAGTAACTCTTTATGCTGAAGTGGAATACTAGACCAGAAGAGAAGTTTATTTTGCCACATGTGCTGAAACAGCATTTACAGGCTCACAGTTATTTTAGTGGTAGCAGACATCTTAGAACAGAAACATGTGTGCCACCTACATTGAGAGGGAACACAGGTACATTCAGAAACATGAGCTTGGACTTTGTCTTCTCAAGCCTGAAGAGGATGAGATAAGCCCTAGTGGACAAATAGGAAGACTTCAGGGAGGAGAACAGACGTACTGCAAGGAAAGTTTTGGAACAAGAGAGAACTGCAAACACTGACCAGGCAGCTCTAAAAAGAGACTTTGAATAGACACATACAAGTTTAAGCAAAACAAACTATAGTATTGAACTCAAACAATTCAATTGTTGCCAAATGCATCAGTCTAAATGAAGGCAAGGCTTCTTAATGGATGACAGTGTACTCCACAGCTCTTGACAACCATTTCACTCCTTGACAAGATCTTGGAAAGGAGAACTGAAATTGCAGGAAGATGTCCTTCTGAACATGGGAGATAGCATTGCTATTGATCTACATTGTTTATTTTTGTAGCTGGCTTTGCAGCTTCTGCATACTTAAAAAGCTCTAAGAATCCTTTTGCTGGCCTCATCAGGTCAGAGGGAAGAGTCAGAAGTTTGGATTTAAGATATAGAGAGTTAAGCAACTACAAACATGATGCAAATGAAAAATTTAGCCATTGGGCAAAATATCGATTAAAGATGTCTGCCATCCATTGCTTTTGATTGGTTTAACTACAACTGCCCTGCACTAAGACAGACCTTAAAATACAATGCTATTTAATCCAAAACATTGTTAATTTACCTTTTTTAGCGTTTAATAAAAGTTGCAGTCTCCTTCAGGTTTTTTCTTCCAGCGGATCCTAACATGATCAGGCATGGCTATTGGAATAGTGTGTCTATCAAGTGGAGCCTGATTCTCATTTAGAAACAAAGCAAAATAGCAAGTCATTGTCTTAATTTGGAATTGAACCTAAACAAATAGTTTTAGAGACTTGAGAACAGTCTGTCAGTTTTTCCAGTCATTTTTCATTTCAAAGTTCTCTATTTTCTTTTCAATGTGAAACAAAACACAGAAATGTTGAAAGGAATTAGGCGTTGTCCTCCCTCCCCCCCGCCCCCCATCAGTAATTCTGGTCTAGTTTTACAAGTCTACGGAGGGGTGAAAACAAACTTCAGCCAAACATTTGGATGCTTACATGAATTAAACTACCAAGACTTTAAAGTTGTGCCAGCTCTGAGAAGCGTAAAAGGATTTGGACTTCTCTGATATGCTCCTTCTTTGTTGTGAGAAAAAGGAGCAAACATGGATGTGGGCTATTCTTTTTTTGTCTATTTTTCTTATTGTTGTTGCAATTGTCTCAAAGAAAGATAAACAAAGACAAGAGAAGTATGAATTTCATTGCGCTTCCCGAAGAGCTTTGTGTTCAAACTTTCATCCTGTGCATCATCAAGCAACTGCTTTCCACTTTTCCATGTCTGTTAACCCACCCACATTGCAATCCTATAAAATCATACACATTTATGTCACTCACAGTTACTGCTTCCAGTCATATGTCAATCAGATTTACTCCCTGTCTACCCTGGGTGGCTGTCAATCTGTTATCAGGGCAGAATCACTTTAACTTGCTCTAAGAATTTATGTCTTTTGTCATGACTCGTAGGAGAGAAATATCCTCTGCTAATAAAAGGTGTTAGCAGCATAGAATGGTTTGGGTTGGAAGAGACCTTGTCCTGATATACTCAGATGTTATTCAGCATTTTTTCGCCTGTATTTCTTCTCATCTTCCTCCTTTAAACAAGTTACTTTTATTCTAGTACAGAAAAAAGAGCCTTAGTTCCCTGCTCAAATGTTTTCAGCAGTCCACTGATAAACCCAACCTATTTAAACAACCGGTCTCCTGCTATAGTTTTTAAGCATTTTCTGTAAAGTGAGATAAACATCTCAAGTATTACATGCTTGGATACTATTTTGTGTGTTATCAGCCAGTATGCAAGCAGAGAAGCCTGGTATCAATTTCTGATTTCTGCTTAAAAAAATCAAACCAACTTCAAGGGGAAGTCAACTGGAATTTCACCGTGTGAAAACAGACATGAATCAACTCACTTCATTGGGGCAATATGCAATCATTTCACCTGAAGACCTGGCCAATCATTTTGACAGAGTTAAGAGATATAAGACCTCTTTCCACATGACCTCAGATACTCAGTCACTGACCCGCGCCAAAGTTTCCATGCCTAGGCAGGCATATCAGGTGTGAATTTCCTAATAAGAGTGATGTCCAAACAGGCTATATTCCCACCTGGAGTACTGTGTCCGGCTTTAGAGTCCTCAACACAGGAAGGACATGGATCTATTGGAATGGGTCCAGCAGAGGGCCACGAAGATGATCAGAGGGCTGGAGCACCTGTTCTATGAAGACAGGCTGAGAGAGCTGGGGCTGTTCAGCCTGGAGAAGAGAAGGCTC
>JAOXJM010000001.1:54603030-54620304 GCA_026413425.1 Tringa solitaria
ATCTTAATTTGCCAAGCAAAGTAACGCAATAAGTGTGGGGTTTTTTTTTTTCTTTCTATGTTTGCTTCACACACTTCGTTACATCTCTGCAATTTCTCAGCTGAATTTTATTCTTTCTAGGAAAAAAAAGACCTTTTTGTCTTCAATGCTTATAGAAACAGTAGGTTCTACTACCCCTAATTCTAAGCCAATGAAAAGGACTTAATAACGTCATGTGCTATTTTGATAGAGGATTATTAATACTACAATGGAAAAAAATATTTTCAATTCTCCCTCTTCCTGATTCATCATTGCTAGGTCTACTGACATGCTAACCAAGTGCTAGAATCCCAATAGAAAGTGTAAAGAAAAATGTTTTGTTTTTCCTTAGAAGAAAATGAAACTCTTCCTCACCAGACTTCTTACTGAACATTCTCACTTCTGAGTAAAATATACCAAATATAGGCAAATATTAGAATGTCTTTCAATCCACCAAGAACACAACTTCAAACAAGGGAGGTGGAATGGGTATCGTTAAGCTCTATTTTGTCACATTACTTCACTTTTTATTTTAAGGTCTTTGATAGAAAAGTCATTAAGATCATTGAGAGTAGAAGGAAGGAGGTCAGTTAGATATCACCTATCCCACTCAGTGCAGTTACACATTTACATTTGAGCTTAACTTCTTTAAATTACTATTAATTTGAAACACAGCAACAGCATAAACTCTTCTGAATTCAGAAGAGCATCCTTTCTGTAAGGGCATCTAAAGACACAAGCAGCATAATATATAGACACTAAATACATAATTAAGCTGCCTCAAATACAGGCAAATTATATGAAGGTGCGTGAGTACAAATTTTTGCTACTTATTAACATGAGACAGTTGAAATAAGTTCACTAGTAAAAAAAAGCAAAGCATAAAGAGTTAAGACAATTGTTGAATGGCTGAATATGACTGGGATTCTGATGAGAAGTGGCAAGAAAAGAAGGAAAAGAATAGAAGACTCATCTAAGCAGCTATATTTAGTGCAGCAGCAAAATGATACACAATCTTCTTTTTCAAAATTTGCTTCACCAAAGGCTGTTCTTATGAAAAGAGATGGGCAGCTTTCTGTATTGATAAGCATGCATACATACAATACTTATTAAAAATAACACTCCTTTAATTCCCCCACCATATTCATAGCATTTCCACAGCCTCCTAACCTTGACTCCAACCACATCCAACTTGACTGCATATCAAAGGAAACTGACTTCTACAAGACCCTCTTTAATGTTACCCAGCAATTCTCCTCCCGGGAGCTGAAAAGCTTCTTTCTTTTCTCTCACTGACTCAGAGCTGCCAAAGCAGTACAAGGCTGTTCTTTACAAATCAATAAACAGGAAGATCTGATCTACTGTACTTCCAATAGCTACTGAATTCAGCCACTCACTATTCCTTGTATATTAGGAGATAAGGATGGATTTAAATAAGCACACTTTGTGCTGTTAATGAGGAACAGCTGGGGAAAAGGCAATTGATAGTCATTGTTCTCAGCTGCTGAACTTCAGGTTTAAGTCTTGATATTTACTGAGTTGAAAGCACTGGAAAGAACAATTCATTTCCTGGTGAAAAGTTCTGTAATCTGAAATATTTTAGAGTGTAAAAATTAATGTGATGTATGCTTATTTTCCATGTGAAAGCAAAAAATAGATAAACATAGTATTACATGCATTTACAGCTGTTACAAAGATTAAATTCAAATGCCAAGATTTCTAGGTCATGCTAGGACTTTATACTTCAGCAGATTGAGAATTGAGTGACTTCATGCAATTCTCCTTTCAGTAGAAAAAAGGAATCCTAAAATCTAGTTGGATACATGTATTGTAGCATGACTGGTTTTTTTACTCTTCAGGTGAAACAAGAGAGTAAAATGTAATAAAAATTCAGGAAACATCTTAAAGCCCTGGACATACACCCTTAGAAAACAGTAAATAAAAGAACAATCTCCTTGACTTAATATGTCTACTGTGAATAACCAGTCATTGCTTCTTAGGCTTTTGTTTTATAATCCTAAAGCAGTGAACTTCAGTCTTTGTGTATCTCTATGCTCAAGGAAAGAAAGTTAGGTCTTATGGTTTAAATAAAAACATTCAAATTGAGAGGGAATAAAACACTTGTAAACCCTCTGAAATCCTAAGAACAAACATCTTTAGGAAAACATTCTCTTAGAAAACATTACTTGTTTTGTTCTGTCATTTGACATCTCCATTGCTGCTGTAAACTCCCTCACACAGGCTGGTGGGGGTTCTGCAAGGGAATTGGCTTACACATCACTGTATGTTCCTCATTTCTATTCATGCACTTTTGTCAGGTATAAAACATCTTATGAAACTAATACGAGGTGAGCATGGACTCGCTTTATAATAGTACAAGAAGCTGCTGTGTAGTCTTCCATTCTTGAGCATTTTGTTAACAAAAGTTTCAAATTCTTGACTTTCCAACCAAATTAATTCTCTTTTAATATTTTTTTTTGTATGCAATTTAATCAATATGACCTATTTTTCTGCCAAATTCCTTGCAGAATTTTATAGTACATGAAGAAATTAATTTTACAAATGATGATCATTAGAAACTATTTTTTCACAGAACAGCAATGCACCAAAAATGTTTTCAATGCAACAATTTACACTAGCTTCAAATACATAAATCCCTATTGACATTCCTCACTAGAGGAATGTCCCCCTATGAAGACAAGCTGAGAGAGCTGGGGTTGTTCAGCCTGAAGAAGAGAAGGCTCCGGTGAGACCTTATAGCAGCCTTCCAGTGTCTGAAGGGAGCCTACAGAAGAGCCAGAGAGGGACTCTTCGTCAAGAAGTGCAGTGAAAGGACAAGGGGTAATGGTTTTAAACTGGGAGAGGGGAGATTTAGATTAGATACTAGAAAGAAATTCTTTACAGTGAGAGTGGTGAGGCAATGGAACAGGTTGCCCAGGAAAGTTGCGGATGCCCCATCCCTGGAGGTGTTCAAGGCCAGGCTGGATGGGGCTTTGAGCAACCTGCTCTAGTGTCCTTGCCTATGGCAGGGGGGTTGGAACTAGATAATCTTGAAGGTCCCTTCCAACCGAAACCATTCTAGGATTCTATGATTCCCTCCTTTACGTACTTGGGAATAGCTCCAGGTGTGGTTGCACAGTGCCTTCTCCCATTCCAGATGTGTCTAGCCCTTTTATAACTTATTACACACAGATTATTTAATTTAATCCTTAACTGCTTTAACACAAAGGTTATGATCAAATGCAAAGTATTAGAAGCACTACCAACAGAAATAAAACTGTCACCTGGATAAAAGATAGCCCTTCATAAAACATATCTTTTCAATAAATGCTATGGAAATGCAGTACGAAGATTTATTTTTTTATTTAGAGTGAAATTTGGTCTAAGCATGAAAGTTACCCTTTAGTATATCAAGTCTACTAAATAGGTCCTCTGCTTTGTTTTACAGGCAATCAGAGAAGCCTGTGAGTGCTCACTGAAGGGTGCTGTTTTCTTGCTATAACAACACAAAAGAAGAGCAGCTCTTGTTGCAGGAGAAGCACTGGTGATATTACTACCTGCAGCAGGGGAAATATTCTACTCTCCCCTAGCCCCTGTTGCAGACAAGAGAAACAAACATTCAATTATTTTTGATGTTAAATATCTGCTTCTAATCACCTGAATTTCTCATGGTTACACATGCAATCGTCTGCTATCTTAAATATTTTAAAAATATTGGCACTTGAGCCAACAGTTGAAAAAGGTTGCAATTTGTAACCACCTCACCCTTCCTCCTCCTCCAACTTAAAATGCATGAAAAAAATAAGCCTCATAATGATCAGAGGGGCTGGACATTCACTCTTCCTTTTATGAATTCTTTATTTCTTTTTCAACATGACTTGATAGTATTCAGTGAAGATAAGCAGATACCCTCCACTACCACTTTATCATCATGCTGTTTTGCCAGAAGCTCCGCAGATGAATGGCTACCAGTGGTTAACAAAAGACCAAAAGTATGATGCTTAAAATGTGCACAGCTTAAACAGGGCATATATCCTGGTCAACACAGGATCTTAAACTTCCTGAAGTTTGTCAAAAGAAGTCTGTTTTGAAAGTTATTGCTTAATGAAGTATTAGTACAGAAACCAAAACAGGTTCTACCCCATATATTATGATACCTATTTAATCCACCAGGAAGAAATGGTATAAACAGGGATTTCAGCAGAAGTTTGTTTTGATTCAAGCAACTATTCACAAGTGCAGATGCACTTTGCATCTACAGAAGTTAACTCCTTGTTCTTCAAATTTCTACCCCATTGTGTTAAAGTCAGTTAAAGTTGCATACAGATTTTTACCCTCTTTACTTGTTCATAGGCATCGTTTTCCTTTACATTTTCCAGGTTCTCATGTTCAGAAGCATATCATTACATTACCTATTACAAAACAGAGAACAACACAGTGAAGTACCAAAACTCAGCCTCTAGAGACATTCAGCACGGCAAGGGGGGCATTTTTAAAAGATACAGAAGATTGGTTTGGCAGGATGTGTAGCAGGGGAACTTTTTTGGAAGCAGACAGAGGTAGGAAGAGAGGAAGACGAGGCAGAAAAATAGAAACAAGGATCAGAGCCAACTGACATGAAAGGGGATTTCAGACCAGGAAGCCTGAAAGCAAAATTCTTAGGTTTATTGAGAAAAAGTTATTGTTAATATTTTTCAGATGCATTTTGCATAGTGCTAGTGTAATGGAAGCAGTCCCTGAAACAGAGTTTTCTGTATATGGATTTCTAACAGCTGACATGAGCTTAAAATACTTTTTTATGTAGGAGCAGTTCAACTTCCCCCCAATATGTTCTGTGCTTTTCTTTCTTCTATTTCACTGGGACTAAAATCAGCTTCTTTGAGGACAGTCCACCTCTTCCTCCTGCTGCCTTGTCTCCTGCACTTCCAATGAGAGTCCTCTGCAACGTCACCATTGATGTCACAAGCAGAGGGCTAAGATGATAAATATAAGACATGGGGTGAAAGAAGAATCAGTAGTGGGAACAAGTGAACTGTCAGGAAACCAAGAGACTATTTTCATGGCAATGCTTGTCTCCTTAGAGATGAAAAATGAGGAGGAGTCAGATGAAGGAAATCTCAGTGATTAGAAAGTGAATTGGATTTTGATATTTTATGCATTCAGTGGGATTTCAGTAACTCTTTATATTCAAAATGAAGATGTGAGATAAAAGACATGAAACTTAAGACTTAGTTTAGCTGTAAAATTGTTTTTAGGTATGCATATAGGAAACGTATACAGAAGAAAAAATGCTGTTGAATGTTATTCCTTGCCTTTGACTACAAAAACATAGGAGAATGTCTTACTATTAAGTGTGCATATAGAACAGGCCATAAATTTCATTCTAAAAAGCCTGTGAAAAATCTGGGGCCGGGGAGGAGGGGGGTGTGGCGGTAGTGCAATGACAAAAAGGTTCATTTTTACTCCTGGTGATACAATAGTTCACCACAAAAACTGCCGCAGTAAAAACCAATTAAAAAGCCAAAAGAATAGGAAAAACTTAACTATACATAGGACTGCAATCTCCTTGCATTTATCCTGAAGAGAGAAATAGTCATTATATCATATTAGAAAGCTTCAAATAAATTTAAGAAACTTGTACTCCTATGAATCTAAGGTCTGTCCCACAAACATTGGAGTAATGGACATAAACGTTTTCACATGGCCTTAGCAAACACCTATCTTAAAATGCAGTGAATTTAATGCAGGAAATTGCCACTCTGTTTTCTATATTGATGCTTGTCTTGGTTCTTATCAATTTGACTGCATAACACATTCTTGCTCTTACCACATGTGTTAAAAGCATAGAATAGAATCTAACCAGAGGAAGGAATTCAACATAAATAATCTATCAAAATAATAAAAAAGCAAAGCAGTAACAGAGGATCAGCACTAATTATACTTCTCCTCATACCTCTCATGCATCCCAAATTCTATATGTTGTCTGGTATTAACTAAAGAACATATCATCAATCTCATATATTACGAGTTATATTATCAGCATCTAGATAGCAAACAGCTCTGTCTGCAACTGCTAGATCACATTCACTTGGCAATAATCTCAATCAAATCAAGACACTATCTTCTCTAAACTATTTGTTACTGTCTTTTTGGTGGAGACCATGACCTGTACATTTGAACCTTGTAAAACAAAACATATGAAATACTTTTCAAGTGCTTCAGCATGAAGCCAGCTCAATAGCTTGAGTAGGTGATGATGTTTTGAGGTAACTTAGCTGACTTATGAATAATAACAGCTAGAATGTGAAAATGCATTTTTGCATTCCTGGCAATAAGGAGATGATTGTCATTTTTTTTAAATTTTAAAAATTGCATTTTAGCAGGTTATTATAAATTAGGCTATTAGTCTTGACTTTCTATCCTGAAAAACTTTTTTCTATGCATTTTGGTCATTATTACTATTATATTAGGAGAGCAAGGACAGTAGTAAAAGGTCCAGTGATGAAGAAATGCTTTTTAAAAAAATAATTACTTGTACTGTGGTAGTGCCTGAAGAATCCTATAAGGTCTTCATTTTGCTATGAGCAAAAACATTTTAAAAAACAGTCTTTGAAGAGCTTAATTTTGTTTTGTGAGAAGGCAACAGTCAAATCATAAGTGTGGGGGGGGCAAGTGACACAATTTTGATTAGAATTGTCTGTGGCTGCCTGAACTGTACTTGCCTGAGTTGCAGCTTACGAGCAAGTAGTTAATTTCATTTCTAGGAACAAAATCACTAGAAACAAGCCTACTTCTTTTTCAGTCCAATTTTTGCTGTGGGTAAAATGGTGGAAAACTAGCAGTGTTCTCAGTTAAAGTCATTCGAGCTTTGCAAAAGCAGCCCCCAATGTTAGTTTTGCTCGTGCAGTCTAGTAAATGCCATGTGTATTTCCTACTTACAAACTCAATTTCAGAGCTGCTCAGAACCTCAGCATATCCCTTCAGAACAGAGAAAAGGTATAGTTCAATTTTTAATAAGCAGCAGCAACCTGAAATTGGTGCAAGCTGCTTAGCTCTAGATAAAGCTACGACAGTTAAACCACAGTTAAAACCCCAAAGAGAGAATGTCTGAGAATCAGGAGTGCTTCCAAAAAACCTGCAGCATTTAATTGACTCTTGTGATACACAGCAAGGATATGACTACAGTCATATGAAACTTAAGAAATCTTCATTTTGTTTTCTCAATCTTCCTTTTCTTCAAAAAAGAAACTAATTTTGTTGTTCACATTTCCCACCCTGGAAGCTTGGCTACCTGCAGTGCATTGCAGTAAAATTTGAGGCTAGCCTCTCTAATGAACAGAAGATGGCTTATAACTGAGACCATCCTATTTCCCTGCAGTAACTTTTGAAATGGATCTAGCAGCTTACTTTTGCCTTTCTCTGGCACAGCTGCAGCCAAAAAGTGCTCCAGAACACAGGTTCCTCTGCCCTTATACTAGAAGAGCCATAGCAAAGCACTTGAATTTTAGTTCTTTTTAAACTGCCTCTAGTTTTTTCTTCAGCATCTTCAGTGATTGCTCTGTAAAAATAACCCTGAGTTTGCCAGGAGGCATCTCTTTGAAGGGAGGTATAGACTTAAAGCATGGACCTTGGAATAGAGCTGCAGGGAGAAGCCATTCTCTCAGCTGCATTTATAGATCCAATTTTTTTTCACATACCAGGACACTAAAAAAGCAATTCTGTGTTTGAATATCGGATTCCTACCCACTAAAGTGAGAGCAAGTCACACCCGCAGCCTTTCCTGTAATGGTCTGCTCAGACTTAACACAGATGAGGATTACGGTAGTCAGACCACTGGCCTGGTCTTCCAAGCATTCTCTAAGAGTAGACAAGTGTGATGCTTAAGTGCTGTTCTCTTCAAGGTAGGCAGTGACAACCACATTATTCTTTCTCATCTCAGATGTCTAGAGCAACTTGACTTCTCTCTGGCTTAAACAACATTTAGCTCCTGAAACTTGTAGTCTAAATGAACCTGCTGCCCTACCATTCTCCTTGACCTGGTCATGCTTTGGTTTTCTATTCTTTTAAAAGCTACGCAGGGATTTGTTAAAAGTTCTGGCTTTATTGAGACAATCTGTGAGATTTGAGTACGTAATTTTTTCTTAATTCATTTTCCCAACCTATGAGAGGTTAAACACACTGAAGTCTCTTATTGTGTCTTGTCTTAATGTACCAAAGCTGCTCACAGCTTTAGGAGCAAGAAAAACAAGTTTGAGACACTCAGGCCCTAACTAGCAGGCTGCACTGCAGTAGTGCAGCAATAAGAGAACTGCATAAAGCAAAATTATATTGCTTTTAGCTTCCCTATGTTCCCTCACTGGCATCCAGCCCATTTCTAAGCTATGTCAGAACAATTTCTATGGGCTAGTTTTCCTTGATGTCAGAGTAGCAGCTGAGCAATTAATTCTTTTTTACTTCATTTGGAAATGAAAAAACGCCAGTAACAAACACTTCAACTACATTACAGGCAGTTTGTGCAAGCAAAGTAGTCAGATCTATTTCTGTTTAGATAAAACAGGATATATTTTTTCTGAGGTGCAGCAATGAAAACAGAAAATAAGTGATTTCTAAACATTAACTGCCTGACAGCATAAGTTCAATATGCTGCTCTGCAACTTGCATTATGAAGCATTTAAAATAATTTCCAGGTACCTTTGAGAGACAGAAGTGGGAAAGACTTGTCTAAACAGCCAAACGCTTCCGTCCTCAGTGCTCAGTGTCAGGGCCAAAGATGAATTTTCAGATCACAACCACAGCGCTGTGCTTCTCTGAGAAAGACTCTCCTCAGCTAACCCTTTTGGTAACCTGTTTGTCATCTTCTAAAAAAAAAAAAAAAAAAAAAAGAAAAAAAATCTAAAATGACTGTTGAGAAAGTTCACAGGACAAAGACTGAGCCAACCCTTTGTTTAACAGATCTGTTAAATGTACAGATCTGGTCTGCAGAAAGCATTCCTTTGGCCTGCTGACTTCCTGTGAGTGTTTGGGTATCTGCATCAGAGCGCGACGTGGGGAGCCCTGAGCTGCTGCCCGGGCAGAGAAGGTTCACCGAGCCCAATATTGCACCACGCAGATGAGCTAATTAGGATCCAGAAGCAGCATGGTCCTGTCCACAGAAAGCTGTCTCAGGGCTCAAGAGCCCAGCTTTTTCCGTGCAATCTCCTTTACACAGCTCTGCCTCTTCTGCATACGAGCTGGTTCACACAGCGTGTGATGTGAGGAAGGAATTAAGACAGTAAATAAAACCCAAATGTAAGTACCAGTGCAATTTCTCTCTATAATCTCTGTCCCTGCTTTAATGAATTTTTGCTATACAAATGGCAGGCTGTCGGAAAAAGCCTGGCTCCTAAAATATATTTGATGCCACGATCATGCCAAGTCACCACTAGCTAAGGATCTTACAGTCAGAGAGGGTTTAGATCATTGAACATGAATATATCTTGTTCTTCTCTCTTTATTCACCTCCAATGGGCTGGCATTAGGGTTTTATGAACAATTTCCTCCAGCTGTTTCAGCATGCAGAACAAAAGTACTTTCCTGTGTCTGATCCAAACCAATTTTTTTCAATTAAAAAAAAAAAAAGTTCAATCTAAACCAAAATATGTTTTCCTTGTTTCAGGCATCTTTAATGGAAAACACAGCAAAGGAAGTAAACTGCCATGAACCTTACCAAATGTGTAAAAAGCTACAGCTTGCCAAAAAATGTGAGATGCAGTAGCTTTAAAACTATTTACAAAAGGTGCCTTTTTTTTTTTTTTTTTTTTAAAGAGAATGCTTTAACTATTCGCTTAGAGAAGATTGCAATGTAACTCTTTTCTCACTAATAACACTACTCACTTTGAATTAAACACTTAAGTGTTCACAACTACAACACGGGTATCCCACTTCCCAGATGTCTCTAGCAATTTGTCCCCAATCTTTGGCTCAATGAATACTTCAAATTCCTTCAAATTCTCTTCCCAGCAAATTCAGTGTTAATTCTCAAACTGTTTTGAAAAGACTAAATAAATTACTGAACAAGAAGATACTGAACCTTTATCTCTGTACTAACTAGACAACAAAAAAAGCCACCAAAGAGGAAAAGTATCCAGGAACTAACCCTTGTAGCATATACTGTTGGTAAGATTAATTTTATAAACCCGTGGGAAAAACAGTAATTTATGCCAGCAGCCATCCAGATTTGTGTTCAAATAACATGTGTAATGTAAAGAGTAACTTTTATTCCTGGTCACAGCTAGGCTTAGGTCATGGCAGGCTGCTCTTGCCCAACACAATACCAGCCACGCTTTGTGTCTGGTTTCATCGAGTGCTCATCTCTCAGACAAAAATATATGACCCTTTCTTACTCCTGTGGATTTCAGTCAATGACGTCTGCTTTATTTCAACACATGGACATTCAGTTTTTACAGCACCTGTGATGCGCACGCCACCAATCTCCAACGTTAACCATGCTGTTACAAAGGCTATGCTTCTGTTCACCTCAAAGGGGTGCAAACAAACCGATTTGTTCCTTACTACCTCAGTACTGGAGCCTCTTTATTGTGGTTTCTAACCCTCTGCCCATTAGACAGCTTTGCACGGTCAGGTTGCTGATTCAGGGAGGTAATTTGGGCAGAAACCCGCTTAGTTCAGCAATCCAGGGAGTCTTGCCTCCTTGTTTGTGAGTAAAGACAAATTGACAATGACTTTGACCTCTTTGTTAACGCAAAGTGTATTGCTGGGGAACTTCAGCTATAACGCAGCGTGGAGAGTTTATGGTTTTGTTTGTTGGGACCAAAGCAGGCCACTCTGGACACTTCAGAAGTTGCCAGTAGACTCTGCTGAAGCCCCACTAGCTTTTGTACCTGCGACAATTACAAGGGCTGCTTGAGTGTGGTGCTTGCCTTCAGGGCCCACGTGGGGAGCCTCGCTAAAGCAGGAGGTGATGGCAATATAGCAGCTAGAGGGAAGGAGGCAACACAGGCAAGGTCCTTGCCCCTAGAAAGGAGGGCCCCATGTGGGCGAGATGGCAGAGTGCTATTTACAAGCACTTCACACTCCTGGCTTGTGATAAACAAATGAACCTGCGCTTCTCACGAGTGGGGAGCATGTGAACATACTTGAAAATAGCATCTGAGGCTTCACGTGCAGCGGGAGGCTGACAGCCACTGCCCCAAAGCCTGCCGCAAGCATTGGGTAAGGCTCTGATAGCATCCCCTCTGTTCGCAGGCAGCGGGCCTACCCAGCTCCTCCTGAAGCCTCCAGCTTAAGAGAAGACCTTTTCTAATGATAGGGGCAAAACATACTTCTTTGGTGAGAAGAATTGCATCCCTCTGAAACAACTTCGTGTTCTCCCTCAGTTATTTGCTTCTTGGTCCCAGAAGACGATATTGCTTGCAGGACCAATGCCTGAATATTTTCAGATCGTTAAGATAGTTTTTCATATGCTATGAAATACACCTCTCTCCTGCTTTGTTGTATGCCCCGCATTCTGTTAAAAAGTGTGCGCTCACTGTTATAAACACATTTTTTTTTGTTTTCACTGCCTATTGTTGTTTTCAAATGCCCCATTTTGCTGGCTTGTGTGCCTGCCTTTAACTAAAAAAAAATACACATCAATCTGATAGCCCACTAATCTTCCACTGCAGCACTGCCTACCATGTCCCAGAGAGTCACATTTTTTGTTTATGCTGAGTACACTGCCAAAATTAAACTCCTGCCAAACCATGGAATTTGTAAGAACCATGGCTGTTGTTCTAAATGCAAGGGATTGTCTTGGCTTATTTTGCTTTTCACAACACAAATAGCTTTTTATGTGGAGATTTTTTGTGTGTGGACTCTGCCTTTTACATTCTCCCTGATATCTTTTCTTACAGTGTTTTGAATTTTCTAGAAGAGGAGTGCCCAACCTTTTCTTAGCAATGAGACATTAACTTTATGACTACCTATTGCATATATAAAGAGCATAACAGAGCAGTTTCTGCTCCAGTGCTCCATAGATGTATATTTAAGCCTGTCTAGGTCCCTCTCTCAAACCACATAAAATCAAGTATATCATCCATAAGCTGTTGTACAGACTGCCAAATTTCTATTTGGCAAATTCTCTCTTTCTAACCAGTAGCTTTGGTTCTCTAGTGGCTCTCTTTTTCTTGGCCTTGAAGCTTTGTTACTGCCCGATTTTTCAGGAGACAGCAAGAAATAGTGAAAACGGTTTGCCTCTTCAAACCATTTGCAGCCTAACATAGGATATCCCAGACTTTCCATCTTTGTACAAACATAACACCTTTCAAATTTCTGTTACATGGTTTCATAACTGAGTTTTACTGTTTGAGTTAGCAGAAAACTACTTAATACATCTAGTGCTTCAAAACCAGCTATTGTCAGAAAATAAAGGTCTGTTCTGAGTGCCTGCCTTTTTCTGTCATCTATTCCTTGCAGCAACAAAGTTCTGTTTACATCCTTTAAACTGTCTTCCATAATTCCAGATGAAAATAATAGTAATAATCTCAGATAAGGCTTTTAACTGTACCATTTTTCCATTTGGGATATTTTCAAATTTCACTTAATCCCTAGTACTGTTTTTGCTCAGCAATCATTTAAAGTCTAAAACAGGTCTGCTTTGTTGAATCCCTGATTAGAACTGCATGCCCCGAGCCGCTGCACAAGAGAAGTGACTAAATTGTTTCAGGTGGCTGGGCCAGAGCTTCTTAACTCTCAGCAAAGCCAGGGTTAGAGGGCATCAGAATGAATGGCAGAATTCTCTGCCATTCTCACAGCTACTCATCAAATTTTGAATCACTCAAGTCAAACGCACCAAGCCCTAGTACTTCCAGCTTTGTGGGCTGATTAAAACACACCGTTTGTTCTTTTGGGGAAGATTTGCAGGAAAACAAAGTGAGCGGGTAGTTAAACCCCTCCAAGTGCTCCCCTCCAAGCCCTGGCCCTGAGAACCTAAAGCTAGATACCTAAATGTTTGTGCAAAACCAGGAATTAATTAATGGACCCTGACTCTTCTAGAGCAATCTGCAGCCAGCTGCTCACCCTGGTGCAGTCTGCATGCCATGGTCATCGCTGCAGTGCAGGTCTCAAGGCTGTGTCCCAGTGGTGAGGCTGGTGCAACCTGTAGTGTCCTGCACAATCTGGTCCCTTGGACACCAAGATCAGAGCACGCCCTGGCTCCTTACCCTGGGCACAGAAAAGGACCTTGCACACTAGTTCTCATCCGAACACACAGCTGGGGCAGGAGCCTGGGCACACAAAGCAGGGTTACAAACTATGCTCTGGAGCCCACCTGCCTCAGCTTTGACAAAAAAGCTGAATTCAAGCACCACCAGCATTCTTGAAAGCCACGCAGTCTTGCAAATCCACAGAAGAATTTAGCAACCCAACTTTAAAGCATTTAATCTTTAATAACCTTGATATTTTCACAGCAGGCCTGCTCACTTGCTTGTAGAAGGTGACAGCTGCCACCTCCTTTTGAGGACAAAGTTCAGGAGGGTCCTAAACAGAAGCTGCCCTTCACACACAATCTGTTTCTCTTTCAGGAGGTTTATAGAGCTTCTTGGAATGGCAAAAGCTTGGCTGATAGCATATTTGCTTGCTTAACTGCCTCTGCTCTTCTCTGATATCAAAAAGGAAATGAGCGTTTGGAGGGAGCAAGGAAGGAGAGGAGTTAAGTGAAAGTGAATGATACAGGCAGCATTTCCTGGTATCATATCTTCCATGGGAGAGTTTTGAGTGGGTAGGCCAGCATGTACATTACATGGATAAATTACCAGCATGAGAACCAGAGTCCAGTGAAGAATGAGAGCCACCTAAATCACAGGAGAGGAAAAGGATCTGCACCCACGACATTTCTCAGATGGAGCTCTGCCATACAGAATTTATACTCATCAGCTTCACACCAGGTTCCAATGTGAGAAAGCAAGACAGCATCAGCGAGTGTATACGTATTGTTAGGTAACTGGAAGAAGACCTTTCGATGTGTTTTCTGCTGAAGCTGTAGCATGAGGGTCCTGAGTGAAAATGGTTAGCCAAATTTAAGATGCTTAAAGATTTTCAAAATGTATAGATTTGTACAGACATTTCATGTCTTTCCATTACTGGAGTGATATTATTGCCTCATCTTAGTATAAGTGGTGGAAGAAAGAGGAAAAGAGAGAAGAATTAAAAACCTGTTTCAGATGGAGTGTCTGGTAGAACATATGCAGTCATTGTCAAAGGACACAACATATCTACCTTTAAATCAGCTCATTAAGCAATTTAAATTCCCCACTGTATCAACTGTTTAGTACTACAAGCAATTATGATACTGGCCTTTCTATGATCTCTGAGCTCCATTTCTTGCAGCAATGTAATTATTGAAGGCTTTTTTTTTTTTCACTTGCACATTCTCAAATCAAGAGATAAATTTAAACATTTTTTTTTTTAAATCTAGTGTCATGCTTGCTGACTCTGCTTTGTAATCTTTAATGGGATATGGCATATCATGCTACTGGAGAAATTGCTTATAGAGACAATCTCCAAAAAAAAATAATCTAGCTTTCTCAAAGAAATCTCTGGTTAGAAGTGCTTGAAGAACAACGCAGTATATGCCCTACACTGACAAGCTAAAGTAAATCATCAGTCAAGAAGGAAACAGAAGTGCAGACCTGTCTAAACCACAGGTGTTGGGACTCGCATGATATCAGCTTGTGCAGCCCAGAATTACATTGCAGCCATCAGAAGAAAACTGCAGCACTGGCTCACCTGGAGGAAACCCTCACATCACAAGTCTGCCCATAGAGATCATTCTCTCATATTATTAAGGTGCCCTTAATTTGAATGGAGCTCTAAGTCACATGAATACAACCAAACTGCAGCTGAGAAGATGCAGTTTTGCTATGGCTATTACGCATAGACTGAAAAGGCGTGCCCCAGGCTCAGACCCCCCACTGGGGTCTTCTGTACATCAGTCATGATGAGCAACTTGTATCTCTTAGGATAGCTGTGTTGTCAGAAATCTGCTATGAAAAAGTGACAAAGAGAAACAAGTAAGGGAGGAGCGTCACGCTACCTGACTTTTCCTACCGTTTAAAGAAAAGAAGGAAAAAATATTACCATATGCTATATGACCCTTGGATCTCTGCAGATGGCACCTTCTGTTGCACAGTTGAGAGAAAAATGGATTTTAGTCAATTTTTACATAGGTCCTACAAAATTTTCACGCGGCTCTTCTATGCCAAGTAGGTATGTTTACTCCTTTTTTCAATTGAACACACTTTCCCTGTGTACCTACCACCTGCCTGTTGTGTTTTATGCTGTACTGTGGTGAGACAGCACGATGCTGTGGGGCAGATTCTGGATATATGTACAGCTCTTTAGCCTTTTTATGCAAGCAGCTTCCAATGACTCTTCCTTTAGGAGAGTTTTCCGCACAGGCTGGAAATCTTTCTCTACCTTTCCTTCTCCACATGGCTCTGAGTTTGCTAATGATCACATTTAAGACCATTTGGTGCCAGCAGCTAACTTTTAGGGCTGCTCAGTGAATATGCTGCATCAATGTGGGATGAGTGGGTAGAATGTTTTCTACTGTTTTTACTTTTTATGGGAAAATAGAACTAATCTGGTAGTTTTAACAGTTGTGCTGTCACTGGTATGGCCACAGTGATAAAGAATAAATTGTTCAGTCTTGACAAGAGCTTCATCAGCAACAGCAAGATTGCTCATTAGATTTCACAGCATACACACTTCAACTACATTTTGTGCATCTGTGGTACTGTCAACTGCTTAGAATGTTTTTTATATATATACACACACACACACATTTTCTTTGACTTCAAGCTTTCATGCTTGTGGCTTAGTTTATAAACAAACAGGATCCTCAATCCTGACATTTTACTTCATTGCCAATGCATAATCCTCAGTACTCTGACTGAGACCTAGTGTGTTGATGAGTGCCGTTCCATTAAGAACCACAATATCATCATTAGAATGACTTCTTTGCAAGAGTCTGCATAAAATCAAATTTACTGGTTGATTTTAGTTCATTAGTTTCAAACTAAGATGAGCATTTGTTTTCATGCCAAATGTTTCTGTAAATCACCTGTATTATGATGTATTAAAGCATTTATAATTTGAAGCACTAAGAGCAGCCAGATAACCAACAAAAAGTTTCCATGTCACTCCACAGTGCATTATATTAATTAGAGAGAAAAGGTATTTTGCATTTTTCAGTAATAACGGGTCCATTAAACCTAAAAGAAAGTTTCTGTATTAATTCTGAGTGGCTTGCCTCCAGACTTCTCTCAAGCCATATATGCAATGGCATCCAATGCTCAGGGCTAACTGGGGATGGACAAAGAAACATGCCATTTTACAAACACTTTCAGTAAGGGCCTTGAAATTACCTTCTCAAAGGACAGAACAAACATGAGAAGCATGATATCTTCTTCTCATGAGTCAGAACGTAACATTGAAACATTTTTTGAGAAAATGTTTCAAGGCTATTGTTTAGAGCGACAACAGAAAACATTTTCCTCAGGAAATAATATGAAGCATATTCTGTGATCCCGTGGGTGCATAACAAATCTTATAATGAATGTTTTCAGGGAAAAGAAACAGCTCTCAAAGACTTTACCTTGTCGTGGGATTCAGTTAACCTACTGTCTTTAAGCCAATACATGGCATAAGTGCCACTAAACATTACAACAGAGTTATTTTTTCTAAAGTTTCTGGACAAGTTCATCGCTCTCTGATAGAAAGAAAAAAAAGAAAAAAAAAGAAAAAAAAAAGAAGAATTGAATCACCTGTCATCCCTGTTGTTTGACCAAGGCTAAGTCACTTGTTTGTTTCACAAGATCACAGGATGATGAATCATGAAGAGATGCGAGGCCTGTGTTTAGAAGCTGCAGGATTAATTTGCAATAATTTGATCACTTCAGCTCACTTCCTAGAGCACTGATCATAAAATCCCAAAGAGTGGACGTCATGCAGGTGCTTATCCTTATTTTTCTCATGCTGAGGCCTTTGCTGATTTCGACCTCCTTTGGAGAGACATGACGAAATCCTTTTTCAGCAAGTCAGGCTCTATATTAGAACACCATAATGGCAGTACTGGTTCAACAGTTAATGAGAAGTAAGGCAATTTAATTGATAAAGGGCTTTTATCATATGGATACTAGATTTTCAGCCCTGTGCAAAATATCTATTCTATTGCTGAATTGGGCTAAAGTTTGATTTTTTGCCAGATACCATTGCAAA
>JAOXJM010000001.1:54633987-54654969 GCA_026413425.1 Tringa solitaria
CTTTAACTTACAAAAAAAAAAAAAAAAAAAAAAAGAAATCAAATGACCTCACTTTGCAAAAGATACAGAAATCTATAAAGATACTAGATATGTCCAGCTGCAGTATTTCTTTTTCCACTCTGCTGAAAAAATTGATACATATACATACAAATATATACATACACATACAGTTGCACCACAAAAACACATACCCCTGAATGCAATTCAGACTAATGAGAGAGAAGTGCGACAGGGTGATTTTCCAGTGCATTCTTTTGAACTCCCTGGTGCTACAGAAATTTTAATGAATTTTAACCGGATCCTTTTAATGCCTCCTGTCATTGTTGTGTATGGGCACCTCACTGGCATCATTGAATTTAGCCTGACAAAACACTCCCATGTGAGAAGTATATCTCATAGTAAACACAGGGAGATGAGTGGAGCTGAAACAGTAGGTCTAAGAACTGCAGGGAAGGTGTCCCTGGGCAAAGACAAGAACTATGTCTAGATCTCCAAGCCCCTGACATCACCCTCTCTTGAAGGGCAACCCACACCAGGAGAACCACATCGTCTCCTGGCAAAGAACCAAAGACCAATTTCTCTTTTTTTCCTGTGCTTTGGTCACTGCTCCCACTGACATTTTCTCAGCCTTAGCTCTGCCATCAATAATGACATTCCCTTCGGAGCCCTGTTTCCTGGTGCCAAGGCTCAAAGGACCATTCCATCACACTCACTGCTGCAATGGAAGTTCAGCCATCAGCTGACCTGTGGTGACAGCAGCAGCAAAGCCTCTCTGCATCCGGTCCAGTCAACACTGTTTTAATTAATATCTGCAGATGTGACACAGGGCTGTCACAGATGTGACAAGGCAGACCTTCTTATTCCTCCAGGTCTGCCTGAACTGCTCAGGAGACATGACTGCAACCCACACAGGCAGCTTTCAGCAGAGGTAGCTCTCACATGCAGGCAGGCTGCACAGACATTGGGGTGTGTAGCCAGCTAATGGTATGACACCTGCAGAGATGGCTGCGCCTCCGTGTTCTCGCTGCAGATATTTCCTATCTGTGGTTTAATCTGCCTAGTGTACGTCCGTATGGGTGCAGCTTGGCTTCCTCATACTGTGTAGAGAAATCTCAGTTACGTTACAGTGAGCAAACTGACACAGTGTGAGGTTGCAATGCTAGGGACACCAGTGACTTACTGAGATCAGCGCACCAACCACTTCCACCAGCAGCAATGCGTGGACAACAGGCATTAAGAACTGGCAAGCACAGACACTGCCAGTGGGGATGTCCTCTTGGCTCTTGACCCAGTGACATCTGCAGTCCATGACTTTGGCTCACATGCCATACCAAAAGCTTTTTCTGTGATCTCCTGTTTTTTTAAGGGGAAGGGGAGACTGTTCCTACATCTAAACTGCAGCACTGGTATGCGGGTGGGAGAAACAGTGAGATCCACAGAGGTTGCAGGGCGTTATTCAGGGAAGTAGACCCACTCAATTTCATGTTTTCTCTTCTTCTGCTGGAAGGGGAGGTAGGGACAGCAAGAGAAAAGTAGACTAAATATGCTTCAGCTCTTATTAAGAGAGTACTCCAGGCAGCTTTCACACAGCTTCTGCTTCAGCTCAGAGCACAGCTGCAGGGGATGCGATGCAATGCTGTGAAGGGCACCATCTGAGGTACGAGAGATACAGAGTACAATCTGCACACCCTCATACTTTCCCTTCCTCTACACTACCCGAATCTATGATTCTAACCCTCTCTTTCCAGTTTAGCCAATATATTTCTGGCTAGAAGCTGGTGCATAAGAGGAAAAGGGGATTGATTTCCTGCAGTATGGCTTCCTTTTTAAAATAACATTGCTTTTTTGGACTAGCAACATCAAGAAGGTACACCTGTCATCAACACTTAAAAAAAATACAATATTTTCATGCCATTGCAGACCCTTGTGCTGGTCCTTGAACTGTAACATGAGTTGAAGTTATTTCTGAGACTGCTAAGGCACAAGAAACATTTTCCTGAATGCATTTTGCTGGAAAATTATGTGCAGGACATTACTTTAGAGATCTAGAGAGGTCTGCATTTAGACTTCCATTTTTCCTTTTAAGACATCACTGATGTTAATTGAGACTGAATCTTATGTGCAGAAGGGATGTTATTTGCAATTGGAATAGGCCAGATGTTGTTCCCAGTAGCTTGAATTGACTTCAGTAAAAAAAAAAAAAAAGCTAAATTGCATTTGCTTACATATGTATTTTGTTGGGGTTTATTCTACTGTATAAGAGTGTCAAGTTCCCAGGTCAGCTGGTGACATTGCAAAGATGCATAGAGAAGGTTAAGAAGGAGATGCAGACTTACCACTGATCCATGGTTCATGGAGTGTGACAGACAAGTGATAGACTTCAGATGGCTTTGACTAAAACCTTCTGCATTAAGTATGCCACTGGCCCATCAAGCCCTGGGTCTGTTTTCAGCAATCTAACGTCCCTCATGGGATCCCATGTCATCCTCCATACTCTTTCTCTGCATCCCTTTACTTCAAAACTGTAGCTTATAATTAGCTTTAATCTGCAGAAAGGGCAAGCTGAGTTTGCCTTTCTTGAATTACTCATGCCTCATATCACAAAGAATACTTAAAAACACCCGCATTGACTTCAGATCAGAATGTCCAAGTCAACCAGGCTAACAAAGAAGAGAGTAGGCTCCTTGATATTGCAGGAATCAGCAAGAAAAGTCCCAGCTGTTGCCCGAGTGAGCAGTTGTAACCTCTGCAATGTGGTATGCAAATCCTATAAAGTTCATCAGAAATGCAGAAAAAGTTAAAGAAGGAAAAGCTTCTCAAATAAGCACCTCATCTTGCCAGGACTGTTCTGGCATGCTGCAATCAGCAAGAGCGCAGGCTGGGTCAAAAGACTGTTTCTTGGATGTAAACTCAAACGGCTTGGTTAAGGGAGTTTACAGACTCTACTGGCTTCTCGGGCAGAGCCCATGAGTCCCCCATTAAGGGAGAATGGCTCAGCCAGAGCACACCAAATTCACAGGTGAATGTGAATGTGCTACGTGCTAAGAGAGCACATAACCAGTTTGGACCCAAGTGGTTCAGCTGGTGGCATTTAACATTAATTATCTCCACAAACGCAATCCAACCTCCAGCTCTCAGCCCAAGCACTGGAACTTACGCAGTTTGGGAACCTCAGTCCTTCTTCCACAGCCCAGCACCACCTCTCAGTGCACCTATGGTGCACCTCTTGGATGGGATCTTTAAGTGGGCTTTGTGTTGTCCAGCCTTTACTTGGTAAAAATCCAGGCAGGTGCGGATCAGAAAACTTAGATAAGTCCTGGATGATCTGCAAAATTCTACCTTTGCAGTCTGCAGCCAGTGAGTATTGCAAGAATTCTATGAGGCCTTGCCAAATGCTTAAAAAAACATTTCCTAATTTGATCCGGTTACACTTTATGTCAGCATATCATCAAGGATTCTTGCAGAAACAGAGTTTCTAGGCCAAGTCTCTTTTGAGATAAAGCCTGGGAAAAAAGCATTTGCAAAAAGCAAACTGCATAGTTGATATTAGAGCTTCATTCCAACAAAACAGCTTTAAATTGCCAGAAATATGGTTTATTGGCCCCACATCACACAAACAAACAATCAAGAGAATAGACTTTGTTACCGAGGGGATTTAAAAGGCTTCAAAATTGGATACAAAGCTAGTTAAAATCATTACCACATAGACATTGCCAATTCTCCATGCTGTACGCACATGTACACAAGTTGTGTAGTCACAGGGGCTAACTCACTGAAGGGAAGTATAAGAAAATACTCCACTTTGCAGAAATGTTTACTTCAGAGGCGCAATATGTTCTCCTGACAAGGAGGGGTTATGATATACATGATTAAGAGTCTCTCATTATATCAAAATTTGGATATTGCAGCTCTTATAAAAATTGGTCTCTGACAACACCCAAGTTATTTAACAGCACTTGGCATATTAGTTGCACACACAGTATTAGCAAGATTGTGACAGTCATTGCTAAATAATCTGTGTAGCTTTATCAACGAGCAAGCATTCCAGATGCACAGCAGTAAAATCTTTATACAACATACTTCATGTGTGAGTGTGAATAATATTTTCAAATCCTCTTTCTCTCAGCTGTGTGGTAAGATGTAAGATGGACCTGCCTAATACTGGCGGAAAACCCTTTTGCCAAGGGAAAAGGCTCCTTTTCTGATAAGCTTTACTTTTAACAGGGTGAGCAATCCTCATTCATAGCACAGTCTGCACTTGTCCCCATCTATACGAGTTTAACTGTTAGACAGAAATTGAACAGTATGTTTTAAGGAGCGACCACTTTCAAGGTCATATGGCTTCAAGCAAAGTCCATTAGGGAGCCATTTGCAAGGCTGAGTGAATTGGGATTCTTGCCCAAAGACTTGCACATTATCTGTTTGACATACATGCATTGGTAGGTTCAAGACATACATGATTATAGAGACAGAGTAGTCCACTCTTTGCTTTCTAATGTCACTGGGAAACGCTCCATTTAGCAAGACTTTAATCTATTTCCTTTAGCCTAAGGACAGCCTGAAGCCTGTGCCTACCCTAGAAGATTAGGATTTATTTTCTAGGACAACATAGCAAATATCCTCACTTCACAGAGTCTTCCTAGCAATGACCAGACTTGCTGTAGACCATAGGGCTTCATATTGACAAAACTGATGCCTGCATTGGGAGCCTTAAAGAAGCACCAAGAAGCAAAATCACCCACCTGACCTACAGCTAGCCACAAATTAAGAAAAGGTGAAGGTATGTGAAGAAGGATACCCTTCAGCAAAAGATGCAACTTTTCAACAAAAAGGTTCACTTTCTTAGTAATAACAGTTCTTGGGTGAGTATCAGGGGGTTCAGGATGGGGTTCATGGATGAAGATGATGCATTTGGATGCTTTTTTGGCTGTTGTTGGTTTGGGGTTTTTTTGGTTTGTTTGGGGTTTGATGTTTGTTTTTTTTGTTTGTGTTTTTTTTTTTTTAACTTAATACAGTACAGGAAAGACTGAAAGCCTTCTGCCATGGGTTAAGGGATGCCATAGTCTGACCTTTGCAACCTGACAATTGACTAAGCTGGGTAAAAAAAATGAGTCATAATGTATTTTCAAGCGGAAGCTCCCAGTGGCTGTTTTATAGCACCAGTCATCTGACAGTGAGCTGCCCTCGGATCATCACAGGAGATATATTGGTCTGTCACTGGCTTAGAGAGCGGTACCTTAGGGTACAGCAGAGGTTTATACCTGACCTACCTGGGCACATCAGCCAATGCCCTTACACAGAATGCGAATAGCTCTTGGAAATACTACTTTTCACATTGGAAAACACACTGATCCTATTGTGTGTGGTCATCTGAGCTCATTCAGAGCTGGAATAAGGCAGGAAAAACTCGACCATGATGGTTGGGTGTGTTGCTCCTCCTATTGAGCCATACTGGGAGTCCCAGCACTGAACTCCCTCGTGCTACCAGAATGAGGAAGCATTTCCAGCTCAGGCCCCCAAACCATAACAGAAGATGATGTCTGCTTGAGTCCAGAGAGTGAAACATTTCTGTATTTGTGGGAAATACAGAAATAATCTGCCCAGTGTCAGAGGACAAGGGCAATGTTCTCCTCTGTATCCACCAGCAGAGCAGCCCTATAGCCCTTGCATTCAGGAGCTCCAGTCCCACGGGGGTATTGAATGCTTGCCTGCAGACAAGAGTTCTCCAAGCGAAATGAAAAATTCAATATCTCCTTTGCCTTGTCCTGATGGCCTCCTTGCCCCCTCCCTCAGTAATGCATCAGGACACTCTCTGAAGGCCAGGTGCTTCTTCACAACCAGTGACATGATTTACATTTCCATGGCACATTTCACACTAATGGATGCCAAAGGACACTTCAAACCATCTTTCATAGAGAAAGTATTATACCTGGGTTATGGTAAAACACTGCAGCATGTATCACACAGCAGCCCTATGACAAGCAGCAAAGATGAGTATCAAAGGTAGCTACAAGGGGAATTTTGGTGGGATGAAAGCAGTTTCTCACATTGGTTCTGGTCAGAACATCAGAACCAATATCATCCCCTTGCTTACAAAGGATGACACAGAGGTCTTAGTATATACAAGTTTTTATATCTCAGAAGATAGTGTGTCCTGGAACCAAAATCATACAGAGAAACTAGAATTAGTAATAAATCAAAAAGAAATGAGTTCCACTTACTGGGTCAGTCCTCACCACGACCTATGATAACCTACGTCTTCCCTTCAGCTCTCTCTCATCAGGCTCATAATGACTTCTGATGAGATCCCAACCCAGCTCAAGGCAACATGCCTGGATGCAGAGGGCTAATGCTCTGCCGATGTACACTGACAAGATGCCACTGAAGTTGATGAAGCGGTATCAATTTACAACAGCCGAGGATATGTCACATAAGGTAATCAGACTTTGAAAGAAATGTGATGGCAAGAGTCCTAAACATTTTCAAAACACTGCTGTCAGAACAAATCTCAGAGTACAAAACCCTTCTTTGAGAAGTCGCTAGAGACCCAGATGGGTTGCTGGTTTATTTTATCCTGCCTGGAACACTGTGCACCCATCTCTCCTCTTTTCCAGTTATTATTATTCCTGCACCCTAAAAGTCCTAGTGACAGAAGTCTCTGGTATCATGTCAGCCCAAAAGCTTGGCTTAAAATTGGCCAAATATTTCGCTGTGCTTTCTTTCTCCCCCTGCCTCGGTTATTAAAACTTCAGCTTAAAACATTTATTTTTCATTATTGCTGTGAAATGGGGAGTTTCAAAAGAGACAGAAAAACAACCTGTAAAAGGCAATTAATAAAATATGCCAGGGCTCCCAAAACTGTTTAGAACACTTCATTCAACAAGGCGTTGAGACAGAACAACAGCAAAGTTGCTAAATAGCAAGCGACAAAGTAAAACCCAGGAAAAGGCAAAATAATAACCTGCATTTCTTAACATCTTTTATCGAAAGTGCTTTGCAGACATATGTGCATATTATATAGGGATCATTCATCTAAGTCTGAAATATAGCTGGCTTCACATCAGAACAAAGTTATATAATAGTGCATAATAAAACTATATAGCAGAGTCAGAGAGAGGAAAATGAAGAGTAACTGTTCCAGTTGAATTACAGAACAAATGCCAAGTCAGCAGAATACCGCTTTCTCTAGGTGAAATTCAGCAGAACATCAAGGATTGCAGTCGAACTTGTGTGGAAGATGTTACAATATCACTAACGACTAAGCCTTTAGGTTTACCTCTAAATGAAAGTACAGTATCTCCAGCAGCAAAATGCCTCCACCACAGTGTGGGTTACTGGTGTTACCCAGTAAATCATCAACATTCATTTCTGAATCACCTGCATTTCCTCAAGGGTCTCCCAGCTGAGTATCAATCAGTGAAGCCCAGTAAAGGTTAATATTGCTCAAGAGCCAGTGTGATCATAGCCCTGGCACGAAAACTGCTTCTAACGATCCTGTTAGGCCAGGAGCACTGAGTATAGTTTCTGAGAGAGGCCAGTCAGGCCACAGGATGCAGTCACTTACTCTAAAGACTGTGGTTAACAGCATGGTGGAAATGAAGTCCCCCATATGCCAGTGTGATTGCAAAGAGCAGGGGGGAATTCCATTTCTGGCTGTGGACCACATTAGCTAGTTAAGGGGCATGGTCACCCCTAGCTACTGGAGCTTGGAGATTTGCACAGAGGCTGCTGGCCTGCTACCACGCTCATCCAGGAACTGCAATTTTAATCATTATTCACATAGAAATTCACGATTGCATTCTACATCACAGCGTGCATATTACAGGCAGGAGCTTCGCTGTTAGGTGGCTCTTCATTTTCCTCATTGCCTGTGAGTGCCCAGACCTCACTTGTTTGCATCATAACAAGTTTCACATATTCAAATGACCAGCATTTTATTCAGAAATTTCTGGTGATGGATGCCTGGGGGAGTCAGCTCTGCTCAAAAGCCTTAATTCTGGTTGGTTGCTGTTTCAAACCTCGAAGCGCATGAAGTTGTAATCAATTCACGCTTGGAAGCTTTCCTTTGCAAATAAAGGCTAGAAACATGGAACGCCATCTTTGATTTTGCAGAGCCTAAACCTGTTCCACAGACCAAGGGTAATACCCCTAGAACAGGGATTTCCTCTCTTTATCTTACAATACACAGCACTTCTCAGTGGTCCCTCACAGCACAGGAGCCAGAACTTCTCTTGCACGTAGCCCCATGCCTCTTTATGCTACCAGCAGGCTTGGAAGCTGTCAGACACATAGGACAGCAGAAATGTAAAGTGTAATTCACCCTTCCTCTCAAATGGCCAAGAAAGCCAGTGTGTGTCCTTTTCCCAGAGAAAGCTGCATAAAAATCTTTCGAGGTATGAAGCAAATGGGATACCCAGGATGGTATTTTGTCCAAAAACCAGGATCATGACACTCATAAGAGTGACAAGAAACTACTGTTGGGTCAGCATGAGGTGCATCACCTGCTGAAGCAATATCACTTTCTGCCACCTTCATCTCTGTCCTTGCCTCCTCCTACCTCACAGCACAATTACTAGAAGGCTGCAAGCATACTTATCCCCCTTTTCTTTACAAAGTCTGTTTCTCTTCCTTATTCACACACATATATCAATAGAGTGACTGTTTTCTGTGGTTAAAATTATATCCCCAGACACTTTAGACCTGTAGCCAAAGCAGATTTGCCTAGTCTGAATTCACCTTTGAAGAATAAACACGAACATGGAAAGGTGTTGGAATCAAAGCTATCGCAATCAAAGTCTGGAAATCTCCAGCTATGTCTTGAGAGACTTGATCTGCAGATAAGAGAGCCCTTCCAATTTAAGGAGGAAAAGGAGGGTATTGAACAACTACTGTGTGACTCTTTCACCCCTGAGTCTTCCTATAATTTCTTATCTCCACATGGCTTTTTTGTCTCTAAAAGTCATCTCTTTCCAAGCCCTTTACTGTAGCATACCAGCCCGAACACAGAAAATACCTCCCCAAACCAGGGAACTTACTGGGACAGACCCGAATCAGTCAGTCAGCACCAGCTGATAAGGAATAATTCAATACAGTCTATCCTGCAGTCTCTGGCCCTGGGACACTAATCCAGAGGCTAATAAAGCAGTAATCCCTTGCTGATCCGCAGGCTCCGTTTCCCCTGCTCAGCCTCACGTCATTACTCTGGGTTATATCTGCTCTCGCCACCCTCAATCTCCCTTCCCTGCCTTGTTTCTCCACCTTGCTCCATCCTCACTGGTGTGAGATTGTTACAGCTGCCTCTCAGGACCCACTTAATGGAGCCATTCATATTTAGTTATTTCAGCTTCATCTCCTGAATTATTGCTGTCCCAAAGCATAGGCTATTTCACTTGCTTTTTGAGCTGGTGGGGTCAAGCTTGTCTCAGAAATGCCCCTGGTGCCCCAGCGTGCGAGCTGCTTCTGGTTCCCAGGGAGCTGCTGAGAGTGGGTATGAGGAGCACCATCACCTTCAAAAAGGGTTTTCCCCCCCCACTTCCCAGCCACCCCAACCTGCCTCAGGAGGGGAGATGTACAAACAAACTGACAGGAGGTCCTGGTTACAACATGACAGCCCCTGTTTACTCTGCTGGCTGCTCATTCATCTGGCACGGGAAACCATAAATCACACCACGGAACAGCCGACCCTCCAGTTCACTTAATCTTCCTGTAAACATCTCTGGCAGCCACAAGTAAGGAGGGAGCAAGGGAAGAAGAGGTGTAGCTCCCTGGCAAAGCATAGGGTTCCTGTCCCAGGCCAAGACCCTCTCCAGTTTGCTCTCCCTGTGGCCTCTACCAGATGCTCCAGGAGAAGGTAAATGATGGAGAAGCATTGATCTTCTGTGTTAGTCTTATCATGCTCCTAATAAACAGAAATTGACTGAGGAACTGAAGCATAAAGTTTAGCATACTATCAGTAAATATTATTATTCTGAAACCTCTGGATTTTCTCAGTTACCTCTCATGCCCAACCCAAATGAAACTTCCAGAGATCCTGCTTTTGGGGATGTTTGGGTCAGGGAGTTAGCTTTACAGTGTGCTTTCACTTAGTAATGATCTGGAGCTTAGTTCCAAGCTTGCTGTCTTGTAGTTAAATCAAATGTCCTTTGAATAAGATGCTGTATTCTAGGCATCCCAAAGAGGCTGATAAAGGGAGAGCTGAAATGCTGCTTCTTTCCCACCTTTGAAAAAACACATCTTTGGCCCACCGCTAGAGTTCACCCTGAGACACAAGAGCCAAAGAGAAAAGAAAAAAGGTGCCTTACAAGGATATAGGAAAAGAGATATCAAATGCTCCCGATACCCATCCACCTGTAAGCACAAATTATATGCTTTCACAGCAGGTGTCTCAGGATGTCGAACATTTTTACTAGCAATGAGTACAAGAGTTGCAGGGTATGTTACTGGGTAGGCTGTCAAACAGTCCTGAGGTCTCTCCCTTAATTTAGGGGATAAGAAAGGCTCCTTACCTGGATTTAACTTTATTCCAATTTTTAAAAACAAAGCAGACCTTAAAAGATCTGCATGCTTCAAGTCACAAAGATGCAGGAAAAACAATAGAGCCGTGGCAGTCTCCCCAGTTGGTAAAGTGCTATTTAAAGAGGACCAAGTAGCTGATTACAGTCCTCACTTTCCATCTGTCCTTCCTGCATCCCTTTCATCCTCCCCACTCTCCAGATACCAAGGAAAAATGGATGCACTAGAAAGATCAACAGGTTGGGGTGTTTCAGCTGCTGGCTTTTCCTGTTGGCTAAGAAGGAATAGAAATGCAAAAGCAAATACACAAGCCATAAGCCACAGGCCTGCCTTAAAGAGGTGTGAGACACCTCTAATACAGCAGCTAGGTATGAAAATGACCGCAACAATAAAACCCCGTGTCTAAAAGGCCTCCATCCCTCAAGTGAGGCTTTTCAGAGCTGTCCATTAGAGGTCACTAGCACCCAGTCACAGCAGGAGCCCGGCCCCTGCAGATGAAATCCCAGGCACCAGACCTCCAGCCAAAAAAACTTTACCCCCAACCAAAGAGGTGAACCGAACAGAAAACACACACTCTTCTTCACGCTGTTGTACGTGAGAAGAAAACACCTTAGTGGGGAAAACATAGCTTAAGAAAACAGGTGCATGTGCCTTTGCCACAGGTTTGGAGGAGGGAGCCTGGGGAGCCCACCAGCTACAGGGGCGAGCTAACATTCCCTTGCAGTGATCAGAGCAGCCTCATCCAGGGCTCTCGGCAGCAAGCTCAGAGAAGTCATGACTTCTTAGACAAAAGCAAAGATTTAGGCAGGCAAGCTATGCCCTAGGTATTAAAACCGCAAGGCCATTCAGGGTTTGATTTCAGCTGCCAAGAGAGAAGCTGCAGAAGAGAAACGAACTGCTGGCCACAGCGTGGGAAATGGACACTGTCTCTGCTCCCCTCAGAGGCCCCCACCCCTGCTGTACCCACCTTCCCTTCATCCCTCCCCTGCAGGAGGGAATTTCACTGAATTTATGGAGTTGGAAGGGACCATAGAGATCATCTAGTCCAACTCCCTCGCCAAGGCAGGACTACCCAGAGCATGTCAGCTGACACCCCAGAGGGCCGTGCTGCCATCCAGCGAGACCTGGACAGGCTGGAGAGCTGGGCAAGGAAGAACCTCATGAGGTCCAATAGGGAAAAGTGTAGGGTCCTGCACCTGGGGAGGAATAATGTTAAGCATAATGAACCCGCCGCAGCCTGCGTGTGACACCAGGAGAGAATAACTGTGCTGTGACACTGCCATACAATCCCTCCCCCCCCCCCCCGGCCCCATCCCACAAGGGTAAGGACACAACACATCCCTGCTGGCCCAGAGCTGAGACTAGAAGGAAACTTGGTGACCTGTGTCAACCTGGGAGCATTGGCAAGGGACAACACAACATCTCATGGCTCTTGAGAAAAATGAAACAAAAGTGCCAAAAACGCCCTCCCTCCCCACAAGTTGCTGCCAATTTGCTGTGCTCTGTGGCTGATAACCTGCCTAAAAACACTGCAATTACATTGGATCCCAAAACAGGTGAGCAATTCATCAGCCAACTGCATCCCTCCCACACGTCACTGTTTCCTTCTGTCCTGCAATGAGGAGAAATTGCCACCTCTCTCATTTCCCTGCCAAGCACACAGAACCCTCACGGCTCCATCCACAGAGCTTGTGGCTACCTGTTGACCCCCAGGATGACAAGTCTGTATTTGATGGCACTCTTGTGGACAGAAAACACAAGGGCTGCAATGGAGCCACGGTGCTGCATCAATGTCTGGAGATGTGAAAGTCAGGCTGCGACCTCTTCTGATCCCATTGCCCACTCCTCCCCCCGAGAGACCAAACCTGTGATGACAGTCCCTCCACATGGCCACTTTGCATCTGTCCAACTGTTCCTGCCTTGGTAGTAGCTTCTATCCTTGAGGACCCGACTAGCTCATTTGAGATTACGGTCACAGGCACAGCATCTATATGCTCTTTACGAACCCCTGGCAGCATGAGGATGCAGCGCACGGAGGCGGCGGGGGGCCGGGGAGAGGGGAAGGATATTTGAGTGCTGACTGGGCTGTCCTCCTGATGAAGGACAATGACAAGCCAGGATTCATCGTCCGCAGCTGCTCCCTTTTAACTGCCTATGATGAATATTTACAGAAGGGGAGGGGGAGGAATCATGAAATTATCTGTTATTTTTCTGCATCAGGTTTTCTTCCAGAGAAGAGGCCAGTCTGACAGCCACCCAGGCTGCCTCCTGCCCTCTGTTTATACCCAGCTGGCACAGGCACTGCAAGTTTCTACGTACACATACACATGCACCTTGCCCACCTCAGTACTGACCTGCAGAAGGCTAAGGGAGGAGATCAGAGAAGTCAAAGGCTGATGAAGACACTGCTCAACAATGTATTGATTTTTTTTCTGACCTGGCACTGGCAGATTCAAACTGAAGCCCAAAGCTGTTAGACAGACCACTCTCAAACCTCAGCCTGGAGTTATGACTCGGTAGACTGCTGACTTGGGCTAGACCCACAGCATAACTAAGCCTGAGACGCTTAATGCCTCCCCTCTAAGGATTGCTGCCTTCACTACTACCAGGCAACCTGCTGCATTAACCAGGCTCCCCAGGGGTCATGCAATAAATCTGCCTTTGCATTCACCTTCACCCCAGGCACTGGCTGCAAGAGGTACTACAGCTTGGCAACCCTCAGCACATTGATAAGATGTGCCACAGCTGAAGCAGGACTCAGCTAAAAGAGATGCTCAGGAGAGAGAGCCATTTCTTTTCCCACCTCACAAAGGGGAGGCAAAAATGGGAGAGTTTATTCCACACCTTCTATTCTGTCTGAGCTGTGTGTCCCCTTGCACAGCTCTTTATTCTTTCTTGCTTTTTCAGGTTTTGCACATAGAAGCGTGTTCTTGATCTCCAGGCTACATTTGCTGACACTTTGAAAGAGTCCTCAAGGGGAAAGCTGGGCAGCCTGCTCTGCTGAGCTCTGTGGTTTGGAGAAGACGCAGGCGAGTTTACTTTGTTGAGCAGTCCCATGTGGGCAGTGGGGAGCAGGCTGTTTGTTCTTCCCTCAGCGCCTGCCATGATATCTGAGGTTTGGAAGGAAGACAGGCAAAACAGCTGCTCTGTTATTTCAGTGCTCCCCAACTTCTGAGGTAGAAAAGCCTTAGCCCCAAGGATATCTGATGAGGGTATCACATGAGAGGGTGGCAACAACTCTCCAGCAGGCTGAAATACAGCTCCTTCAAGCTCCCACCCTTACCTGAAGGCTGAAAAGCAACTCCCCTTGCTCTTTAGTCACCACTGGGCATCACCCATCAGGTTTTTCCACCTTCTTCCCCAACTGTGGAGTTCTCTATGAGCACAGGCATTTTGTGCAGCCACTGATGGATGCTGAAGGTTGTGGGTGGGAGGGTGGCTGAGCATGGAGAAGACCCCTTCTGAGAGGCTCAGCGGCTTGGAAGAGTTTTCCTCAAGGGGAAAGTGTGGTACAAGCCCAGGATTGTCCCTGTCAGCCAGCTCGTTTGCCTTACCCCTGTCCAAGTGAGTGGGAGAGCACTGTCTGCTTGCATTAAAGCAGTTGCACTGTTGATAAGCTGCAAGCAGGCAAAGAGTTCACTTGGGGAAAAACACAAAGTGTGGCAGGGCAGGAGAGACTCTGTAAACACTTTTGTCTTTCAATAATCACAGTAATAAGACCTCTAGTGGAAAATCTATACCTAATAAAAACTTAACAAGTCCAAGGAGATATTAGAGGCTACTGAGACCAATTGGAAAGAACCTCAGACTTACTCACCAGCCCTCAATATGTTAATTTGCTGTGCACCTGAGAGAAGAAGATGACCTAAAGCTCCACAGAGTTACAAAAACATTGCTGCTGGGAGGGTCAGATGAAAACTTTTCAAGCTGGTGTTGGTAGTAGCCATTGGCTGTTCTTTCAAGAGGAAAAGGAGGAAAGAAGCAGCTCAGCTATTTTGGAATAAACAATTGCAAAAAACCTGCCTGAATCAGTCTTGGAATCACCAAAACTAGTTAGCCTGACATTCCATGGAAAGTCTTTCCACCAGGAGCTTAAAGCAAATGGTGAGGACAGTTTTGATAGAGGGGTGCAGAGAAAGGCAGGGACAGTAGGATGGAAGAGGCAGGTGGGAAGCCAGGGAAGCACTTCCCACACAACACAGAGTAAGCTAAGGGAGAGCTTTGGTGCGGAGCTCAGGCTAGGAGAGACACTTGGACTTTTGGTAGTTGTCTTCAAGGAGACAACCTTGCGTATGTTCTTGGTCAATAAAGAAAGCTGCACCACGGACAGGCTTTCCTGCACTACCAATTAATTATCAACCCCTGCACTCCTGAGCTAGTTGCTCGTGTCTGGAGGTGGCACTGGCTGCTGGAAGGATTTTGGGGCATGCTGCATCTCCTCCTGCCGCAAGCACCATGAAGCGAATCCCAGCAAGGGGGGAAGGCTGGCAACATAACTCAGGGTGCAGGAGAGGTGGGGCTGTCGCTTGTGCTCAGCATCTCCAGCTCTAAGTCCAGGGCACACAGGATCACAAACACACATCAAAAAATACATAAGAATAACCAGAAGGTTTTATTGTGGGCCCCAGTAGCCCCATGCCTCTAAACTCCCTTAAGGCCATTAATGGGCACAGAAATGCCTGCAGGGCATTGCTCCCCTTCCACCCCACTAAAAAGCAGTCCTGGCACAGCAATCCCTTGGCCTAGTCACACACACATACTGCTAGGGAAAAAAAACCACCTTACTACTGTTGCTTGAGCACCCATCCTCAGCTACTCAGAAAATAGCATAGCCAGTGTAACGGTGCTTTGCAGCCCCAGCAGCAGGCAGATGTAGCACCCTGAGAGACTGCCAGCCCCACCGCCACCCCCACCACGCAGGCAGTCATACAAACTTACCTTTCACTCCTTCCTTCACTAACTGTCTTATCACCATAGCAACTGTAATCCTAGGTCATACAGCTAGAAAAAAAAAAATACACAGCACAAATGAAGATATACACTATCGCCAAACACAGCCTTGGTGGTAGAATCTAATTTTCATTAGAGACATAACACTGGTTTTGCATAATTATACATATATTAATGCCCAACATGTTCATCTTCAGTTAAAATTAATGAATTCAGTTTTAAATAAAAAGCCTTTCTCATCACAGGTTAATTTTTAGTTTTTTTTTTTTAAAAGAAGAAAATATTTCTAAAAGCTCAAGTCACACTTGCACAGCTTAGTCTTAATCCTGAGATTAACAGGGAGAGGAAAATGCAAAGATTAAGTCAACTTTCAAGTAGAAACATGCTATAAAACATAGCAGGAAACTTTGCTACTTTTACAATATGAGGAGTGAGAGCAAGCAACAAAAAAATACGCCAGAGGCTGGAGCATACCTGGAATTGAGACCCAAAGGAGAGCATCTTGTGGCCTTTCCCTTTGGTGTTGGTGGTGAAAGCAATGCAGCAGCATTATACTGAGAAGCAACAAACTGCTGCGAGTGACTGAGCACAGGTTTGGCTGGCACCAGAATTTACTACATCGCTTGAGGTCAGTGCTTACAAGAGGAGGTTTATTTACTCTGACGGCACAGACACGAGATAGCAGTGCCAAGGGACAGCCCTAGCCAAGAAAGCCCTACAAAGGAAAAAAAACTTTCCTCTCTATTCCTCCTTTTTTTATTTGCTCCTACTACCTTCGGGCTCCTTCGTTACTGACTAAATGGAAAAAACCTGAGCCTGGTACCCTACTCCCCTCTTCATTACCAAGTTTCCAGGTGGGCCTCATCTCAGTGATGAGGAGCCCTTGCACCCCACCTTCCCTGGTCCTACCTGTGAGGCGGTGCCTGGAGGGTCGTTATTGTCACTTCAGGTGGCAGGGACCTGGGTATGTAGGGGCATTGGGAGCAAGCTCTCACATTGCAAGCAAGTACACAGCTCTAAGGATGTTCACAAAACCCTGATCTGGTGTGATGTGGTACTAAAATAAATGTGGCTTCCTTAGGAGGTGCCTTTTCTTTAATTGTATCAATATCCTAGGCAGGGAAAAAAGGTAGAAGCTGCTACCTGGGTTTGTCTCCACAGAGGCTTATTTAATTCCTCAGTTACAGAAAACGCAAGGAGGACTGGGACAAAAGTCAGACAAGGGCTGGGCTTCAGGGAAGGGTTTGGGGCTGGAGGAAGAAAAAAGAAAGCGATGGTAAAATTAATGGAAAGGCAGAAGAAGAGATGGAAAGAGGTCTGTCCTGAATAACAACAGCAGTCTCGCATGACTGCCAATCTCCAGCTCCTCTCCTCCCTGTGCTGTCATTAGCACACAGCAGGAGGAAGAGAGGCTGAGCACCAAGTTCAGCTGGTGTGGAAGAAAAAGCTCCCTTCTCATCCATGTTCCTGGAGGAGGGAGAGGGAATCCACCACCTCTGTGTCCAAGCCCAAGTCCACGCTGGTCAGGGTGTTGCTCATCCCCCCTCTGCAACAGGGAGCCCTGGCTGACATGGACTTTCAGCAGTTGCACAGGGTCCAAATGTGGTCCCTGTGAGAATTTCCTGTCCTTGCCCATGTGCCTGAGCCATAGAAATCCATGAGGAAAAGAGAAATAAGAGGCATGTTATTTTACAACATAGCAGCATGGCTCAGATGCTGCTGGTCATGAACAGATTTAAGATTTAAATATTTTTTTTGGTTTTTAAAATGAACATACACTTCTGGCTCATTTGTGCTTATTTTGTTCTCCCTTATCAAGTGGTGGCTCAGACAGAAAAGATGCTTTTTAGAGATGTCAAATAGGGCCTGACAGAGGGTCCTGCTGAGCGGGAGCTGGGTGCAAAAAGGGGGGGAGACCCAGCTCCTCTCTAACCACCTCCTCCTCCTGCTTGTCCTTCAGGCTGACGCCTGGCTGGGAAGCAGAAGGTTGAAAAGAAGTTGAAAATATCTGGCAGCCCATGCTTGGCAAAGCCAGCTCTTCCATAACTGTGCTGTATAGCTGACCCGTGCATACAAAGTAACCCCAGCCTTCCCAGACCATGCATTCCAGAGACACGCAGTGTGTTGCAGAGCTGTGTTGTAGACGTGCGTGGGCTGTTTGCCCAGGATCACCCGCTGCCTAAGAAGGCTACCCAGTCTCCTGCCTGAACAGAGAGCAGTGACATGGTAAAGCCTCTGGAAAAAACAGGGAAACTGTTCAAATGCCTCTGCGGTAATATTTACTGGTGTTAACAGGACAGGCATCGAGTCATGGTGGCTCCACATGGGAGGAAAGCCGTTAGTCCTCGTATTAACTTCCCTATTGCTAATCTGGAGATAAGGTTCAAAATTTTCTCTGAACTGGTAGAGGAAACAAAACCAGCCGCTCCTCTAATTTTTGTGTTATCTGCAGTTACAACGTCTGAATGCCACAAAAAAGGTGGATGGGCCACAAAAAGGGGAAATGAGACACAGGGGGTCTTCAGATGGAGTAATGGAGTAAGACAGATATGAGATATGTCTCTGTGGCCATCAGTGTTAGAACTGCAGCAGGTGAGGTTGCCCCAGGTGACTTTCATTTCACACCAGCCCAGGTGCAAGGAGCAGTGAAAATAACCTGGCATGGTCCTGTGTGCCACATGCACTTTGGGACCTCATGTCGAAGCCTTCTCCTTCTGCCCCTTCACAGATGAGTGCCGGGAGTGCCTGTGTTGAAGCAAGACAGTTTGTGTCCACAGCCCTCTGTGGTCCACAGCTCTATGGGCTAAGTGCATCCCTGACTCCTCACCCTGTGCCTGTCACCCTGGATGCTGTTGTGCCCTGAGCCTGGTTCCTGGGCATGGGCCACACACAGCCAGCATCGGCCAGCTAATGCCTCTTCCTCACTTCCCACTCCTCAGGGACAGCATGGACAGAGGGTTTCCTTCTCAGGACGTTTGCGGGGGATTCTTGGACCTACTGGGAGTAGCTGGAAAAGTAGTGTGTGTTTTCCCACACCCCCTCCTGCCTTCTAGCATCTGTGATGTAGGATAGGTTGTGAGGGAACATGGGGCTCTTCCTGGGGTGAGATGGGGGTGGGACCCCGAAGTGGCTGGGGAGGTCCCTGAAGGTATATCAGTCCCCCCGACAGAGGATGTCGCAGAAGTGATGCTGAAACCTGGTGGTGGGACTAGGGAAACTGGTTCAGTGTAGACATTCATCTCAGGCAAGGGGCATTAACACAGTAATGATGTAAAAAAAAGTGAGTCCCCACTCTGAGGGAACCGAATGGCTCAAGGTGTGCAAGGAGACCCACACAAGCAGCCTCAAAAGGGTTTGTGACAGACATCAGACAAAAAGGGCTTGTGACTGACCCCCTCCCTCCCCCATGTTCCTCATGGAGCCAAATAAATGAGCTCAGAAGAGAAAGGGACAAAAGGAGAGGGGTGTGCAGGAAGGAATTAAGATAAACTCAAGGAGGAGATGAAATGATGGCCATGGAAACTTGTCTCTGCACTGGAAATGTCATCATTCCCTCTTCCCTCCCACTGACTTCTGCAGTTTTGTTACAGGCCCAATCTCCCCCTTGGTGTTCCTCTCCTGCAGACCCCTCTGCACACAGACATCCCTCGACATGGGGCACAGGGCATGGGGAGCCCTGGACCCCCTCCCCACTCCATCTTCTGGGGGCAGGGGGTTGCCCATGTCACCTGCTGTGGTTCCCAGGGTGCTGGGGGAGTGGCAGGGAGAGCTAGAGCTCTGCTGGGGACCCCAGCAGGATGGTCCCCCACCTGCAAACATGGGCTTTGACACACACTAAGGGAAAGCAAAGCAGCAAAGACTAAAGTGACACGTCCTCCATTCCCCTTTGGAGGAACACTTAAGCCGTCTGGAGAGACAGAGGGGATCTGCAAGTGTATCCAGCACCCCAAGCTTTATGATTTAGGCAAACAGTGTAAATGCTTAAGTACTTAACACACTAATGTCTTTCCTAGCGCTTTCCCAAATGGACCCTCCTGCCCACCTGTGCAGAGCAACCTCCGCTGCAGTCTCATAGCAGGGACCTGTGTAATTGCCTCCTTCTGCCTACAGGCACACCTGGAATTCGTATCCGTGCAGCATGGCACTGTGTCCTCTCCCTCTGCCCTGCCTCCCCATAGGAAGGGACATGCCAGTGATGCTCATCCTGTCCCGCAATGTGCCGGGGACCTCTGCATGGTGCATGGCACCTTGGAGGGTGGAACCCAGGGGCAGGAACACGAGGCAGGGAGCAGGTGATTTGTTTCAATGTTTTGCTGAAGTTGTGTGGCAATTCCTGACCAGACGGAGAAGTGGAAGATGCAGTAATTCCAGCACTGGGGCAGAGGCTCTCCTGCCCCTCATGGGCATAGATCTGCTCTCCTGTGTTCCCACAGCAACGGGGAAGCAATCACATTTCCTCCTCCTCGGCTGCGCACACCGATTAAAATTGCACTCATTGCAAGCGCCTCAACTCGAGCACCCAGCCCTTTAATTGCTGCAATGAAGGATACGAATGCAGGCGATTCTGAGGCCAGCAAAGCAGAAAATTAGCATTTAGCGTGAAAATGATACCACTGCATCAGCAGCAGCGCAAAGCAAACAACACGACCTGCCAGGCTGCCTCTTTCCCTCCCTACCTGCCTGCTCAGACTCATCGGGTGCTGCAACGGCCCCAGAGCTTCCTGCACCCATGGGTCCTTCCACCACGGGGCTGCCACCAAGGACCTCTGGCAGGCTGGGGGCTGCAAGCCGGCATCTGCTTTCCGCCTCTGGACTTTTGATGAAGTAGATTTATACATTCGCTTCTGAGATAATCCTCCCTCAAATGTCAAAAGTGCCACATTAGCCGCTGCATTGATTCCTGCAGTATTTACAGAGCAGAAAAATGCAGAGGCAGTGAGCACGTGGCTGCAGGGAAGAAATCGGTACCCTTGGGGTGTCCCTCCGGGTGAATCATCCCTGTCTCAAGCCAGGAGTCAGATCTTCACCTCCTCCAGACCCTTAACTAGCTTTCTCCATCGTTAGTGGAAATTCCCCTCAGGCCTTTTCACCTCTTTGTTACCTAGGCTGTATTTTTGCCTGGTTGGACACAAATAAACATTAAAATGCTGTGTCCATCCAGGCACAAAAGGAAAAGCTGTTTATCAGCCAGGCTGGGATGGAGCCAGCACCCCCAGCACCACGGCTTAGCCTGCTGGTGGGTCCCACTAGATTGGGGTGTCAGTTTGCTGGGATGGAGGCGATGGCTCTCTATCTGTGGTGGTAATTGAGCAGGAGTATGGATGAACCATGGAAGAATCACTCTGTAGCAGGATCCACGGCCCCAGGCTTGACTCCAGTCACAGAACTGGTTGGGTGTTTTTCAAGGAGGAAGTCTTATAAGCCCAGGCGCAGGCCATCCCTACACGCTGTAAAGCGAGCCGTCGGGGGAAAAGGCCAGCCTGGCTGAGCAAAGAGATAGGGTCACAGCTTAGAGAAAAA
>JAOXJM010000001.1:54655069-54698566 GCA_026413425.1 Tringa solitaria
AGTTAGGTTGACGGTTGGACAAGATGATCTTTAAGGTCCCTTCCAACCTAGAAGACTCTGTGATTCTGTAACTGGCAGCTGCACAGGCACTTCTTCTTTGTTGTGAGATATTGGGCTGTTCAGCCATCTCCACATTGGAGGTGACCAGGATTGAAAGCAAAATCCAAGTTACGGACTAGACGTCAAACAGGCTCCAGGATTTCAGGGCCTGGGACAGGGGCTCGTGGTTCCTGCTGGCTGTCTCCATTTCCTGTGTGAACTCCTGTAGGAGCAATGTTCAGATGGATGATAAATAACCCTCTGAATTCCTGAGCAGCACAGGGGTGCCCACCACACTTGCCTGCCCCAACCAGGGCTCTGCATGCTGGTGGTTTCTGCCATGAAGAGAGATGACGTTTCCCTGGCCTCCCTTGTGTGGGTACCTGCATGTCCATGCCCAAAAGGGAGAGAGAGTATTTCAACGTGTTTTGGCATAGACCTGTGACCTCTTTGTGTTCCTGAGGGAATAATTGATGCTGAAGTGGCCACTCAGCCTTGTGCCACAGCTCGAGTCCTGAACTGCAGACAGACCAGTGCTTTACAGAGTGCAAGAAGGGCCCTGGCGGTTCCCCATAGCACAAGTACGTGCATGTACAGACGTGGAGGCTCCAGGTGCCCCAGGTCCCTGCATTCCTGACCATGTGGCCTGCCACAGCTCCCTGCCAGCCCTGCTGCTCCTAATTTCCAGCCCTGTGGATACCGGTCCCCCAAGCAGCAGCCGTGAAGCATGCCGCAACGGCTGACGTGGGTTGCAGCTGAGACATGCCTGCCTCAGGCTGTGATGCTTTGAGGCTGCTCCTTGCTTCAGGCCCACGGCGCATGGCTGGGAGATGGGGCTCTCTGCCCCGGGGTGAGCAGAGACCTCTGCAACTCTTTGCAGCCAGTGATGGAGATGCTGCCCGCGCATTGCCTGATCAGTGCTGCGGGGACTACTGGTGAGCATTGTGCTGCGTCAGCAGTTTGGGGTGTTTATTGTCTTAATATTCACTTAAAAAACAAGCCCAGTGGGAGATCTGGCTATAAACGACAGCCATCCTGAAACAAGTACATGCCTGCGCCCACATATACGCACAGACACTCACACACACACATGCACACAAAGCAGCAGTGACTACGGAAGCATGAGAATAAATATTGAGCAGACACTGAGGGATTTTCAGAATAGTCTCTCTGGTTTTTTTTTTATTCAATGCCGTGTTGTTTGTTTTTCTTGTTTTGTGGGGATTTTTTTTTGTTTTCTTTTTTTTTCTTTCTGATTTATTTCCTATGCTGGGGCTTACTGTACCAGCAGAAACTAATCAGTGGCCAATGATGATTAACAGTCTCTCACATGTTATTAACCCTACATTCAATGGAAGGTCATTTTTAAAGACTGGCAAGTGCATGGGGGACAGTTTTATATACGTAGAGGTAATATAGACACAAAAGCAGATCTTTTATCCATGCCACCCCATTCACATTGTACTGGAATCTTTCTTAGAAATATCCGTTATCTAGAATGTGTGTAGTGTTTCTGTGTGTAGATCATATCTTGAAACAAAGCCTTCATATGGCTGAGATAAGGAGGTGGGAGAAGTGCATAAATGGGAACATGAATTAACTGTGTTTGTGAAGTTGCAATTGAAAAGATAGATGGGGTCATCTGCTTTCATTGTTATCATCCCAGCAATCATTAGATGCAGATAGTTTTAGAGGAAAGCCCACCTGGTACTTCACATCGAAAGGTGTGATAGCTCAAAAGCAAGGCTTATATCAAGGACTTGCAGAGTAATAAAAAGGCCTGCCTGTGCGTGGACCACATACCTTGGGTTCTTGCGTGATGTTTCTACCTGTGGGTGGGTGGGTAGCTCTCTCCTAAGGAGGCACTTTGCAGTTTAAGGGCAAAAGCTTGCATTAAAGATGTTTTCCTGGAAAATATTTTCTCTTTGGATTGCCATCCGCGTGGCCAGTGGTGTTGCTGATGGTTTGTTTTGAAACGGCATCTTAGCCCATAGGGGTGTTTCTGACTAAAGATGGGGTGGCTGCCCTACCTGCTTGTGCTGAGTGGTTGCCAGCCCCCTTTTTGGAGATGCTCTGCCAGGCTCTGTGAAGGGACAGTGCTGTTCCCTTAGCAGCAGTCATAAGAAAGATAAAAAGAGAAAGAAAAAGGTGTCAGCAGCGCAATGACAGGCAGCAAATCCCATTGCACCGTGGTCAGCACAAACAGGTAACTTACAGTGCAAAAATTTCATCCAGGATGAATAAGCTGGAGCAAAGGGAGGGGAAGAGCTGCTGGAGAAGCTGCTGTTGTTTTGTGTGTTGCACTGTGTGCACCGACCCTGGCCTGGCAAGCAGAAACAAAAAAAAAAAAAACAAGCCACAGCATCTTTTGAAGTTTTCAGAAGTAATAGGCAGCTAAAACGGTGTTAGCCAGAGGGGTTAAAGTACTCTGGTCTTGAGGAAAATGTCCTTAGGAAAACAGTGCCTCTCCCCCTCTATCCTTCTGCTCCGTGGACCATGAGACAAATGCAGAGCCGTATCTGCTGACTTTGGTGAGTACAGGCAAAACTAAGGGTAAAGATTTGTATTCCTCTGTGCCCAGCAGCACTGTGCAGCAAAGGGGGAGCGTGAGCTGGAGCCTGCTGTGGCTCATATGGCAACAGCCCAACTGCTAATGGGAGCAACTTCATGAGGTGCTGAGTCCTCCCTGCTCCTACTAATGTCATGAACCTGAAAGATGCTCAGCAGCTCTGCTGATACGCAAAGCAACACTGAGGACATCCCCAGCCATAAGGTCCACCTGTGCAATCCCATCGCTGGCGTAAGAGAAAGGGCAGAGCCCTTATTGCTGGCACTGCTGTTGGAGCAAAAGCAGAGGCACGCTGCAAAGTGGAGGCCGGGATGCTGGTTTTGGTGGGGGTGAGAGCTCTTTACTTGTAAACCGAGCACATCTGCTCTGGAAGTGGTCGGGAGGCATAAATATTGAATATCACATTGCCAGCTTGTGCACAAAGTATGAAAGGATCTTAGCAGAAATAAACAGCAGGCTTGGAAATATTAAGGAGAAAGAAAAAGTTCTAGAGAAGAAACATACATGTCTAAATGAGATGGATGAAATGAATGATAGTTCAAAGATACTGAGATACTGAGTTCCTACTGGAAACCCGTCCCTAGCAAGGAACAAAAATAACATGGAAAAAACTGAGAAGGCAGATCTTTTAAAATAAAGTATTCATGAAGACCAGGGAAGGGAATATTTGGACAGTCAGATCACATGCAGATAAACTGAACTTGATGGCTTACATCCAGGGGCTTGACTTTGCAAAGGACCAAGCACTTCCTACAAGGTGCACTGTGTGTTTTGTATCATGGCTAGTCAGAAAAACAGTGGGGTTTAATTTTCCTTCTCTCTGTGAAATTCTTGTGATGAGAACAAGCAAAGCAAAGCCACTTACCTCCAAGTCTTCCATAACGAATGTTGACTTTTTAGTTATGTTGGCTAACATCATTGCTCCTGAGCTGCTGCTATGACACCTTTTGCTGTTGTTGCATGGCGGGTGTGCAGGGCACATCTCCTGTGGCACCTTGCGGGCACCTCACTGCCTGGGGGCCCATCTTCAGTGCCCTGAAGGATGGCCAAGGGGCTTGGTGTCCTGAGGAGACAGTCACCAGGTGTCACCCAGGACACAACACCTCTGTGATGCCCTGTGGGAGCATTTTGGACACAAGAGAGCCATTTGGGCAGGAATCATTTTGGTCCCAGCCAAAAGAAAAAGTAGAAAATTCCTTGAAGACATCTAATGTTTCTTCTTTAAGTTTATTTTGTCTGAAAAATTATTTTCCTGCTTAATGACACTTTCAATTTCGCCCCCGCCCCGGCCTGCTCAACTTGTACTAATTTCACAGAAAGCTGGTGTTTTTCAGTCCTTCACAGAACTTGGCCTCACAAAAAAAAAAAACCAAAACCCACCAAAACACAGAAAAACTACCCCAAATGCACAACACTACCAACTTCCCATGAAAGAAAACAATGGTCACGCTGGCAATTATTTCTTATATGTCTAATTTCATAAGGAAACTTTTGGTCATATTAAAGAAGACAGATGAAGATGGAGAAGCCGTGAGAAGAAGTAAACCTAGCAGTATGCTTTGTTCATTTGGCAATGCTGAGATAGGGTCTCTGGGTGAAATACTAAATATGGGTACATTTTTCACGGGCAGGTTGGAGCTGGTGAGGATTTTCTATGCAAGAGAAGGTGGGAAGCACTCAGGACAGGCTCTTGTCTGCAGCTGCAATAAACCACACCAGGTGGGCCCAGAGGCCAAGGTGAGAGGGTAAAATGTACAGAGAGGACTTAGAAAAATGAACACAAAAAATTACTGAGAAGAGGGGAAGGAACTGGCTGCCAAGCCAAGATGAAAAGAACTAAATCCACCTAGCTTAGTGGAGCAGCAGCCGTCCATAGTGGTGGGCAAGCACGTGGAGGAGCTCAGCATCGAGCAGGGAAAGAGTCTGCTTTTGGTGGCAGACACGGGGGAGAGCTGGGCACAAGGGTGACGTGGCAGGGGGACAAAACAGAGATCTCGGGTTAACAACAGCAAAGAGTCTCCTGGCACAAGCTGCCTGTGATATATTCCCCCGTGGGAAGTGGGGAGTACGGGAGGCTGAAAAGATGCATGGGCAAATCCTGGCTGCCCTCAGGTGTTGTCTGGGAGGTGGGTGGGTGATGACAGAGGTTTTTTCTGGTGCCAACCAACAGCCAGGCATAGCTGGGAAAGGCATCTCTTGCCAGGAGAAATGGCACAACCTGCCCCGCCGCAGAAATCCCCAGCAAAAACACAAGGCATTTGCTGGGTTTTAGTATTCTGCTTCCTCTTTGGGAAGGATGGATGTTTCCTCCTTCTTCTTCAAACAGTTAGTAAATAATTAAAAGAGAGAGACAAAATATTCTCTAAAGATAACCTAGTCTTCTGTTTCCATGGCAACCTCCTTCCTAAGCCAGAAGCCTTTTGCTCGAGTCATACGGTGGAGGGTGAAAGCCCTTTTGTGGGGAGGTAGGAGTGGTGGCATGACCCTGCTAGGAGGCGAAGGGGAGACATCGTGCAGAGCAAAAGGGCTGTCATCAATCCCAAGCTATGAGGGACACAAAGAATTTTTTCCTTGTGAGTCACTGCCAGGGACAACTGAGAATAAGCTGAGAGCATCCATTCTAGGGGCTGTAAGTCACCCTGTGAGGTCACCACCACCATCTTTCCCACCATCCTTTGACCCTTCTTCCCTCCCAACTATCCCAGGCACAGGCCATATTTCTATCATGACCAAATATCAGGGTAGCTTACTGCATTGCACTGATCTCTGACCTTTCTCCCATTCTTCAGCTGAAATGTTCCACAGCCCATACAACTGCCAGGACAACTTGGTGTCCCACCTCCAAGTCCCCTTATGGCCACCTTCCAGGAAACACTTTGCATTGAGTTGTCTGGGATTTGAATGGGTTTTAACTGTTTGGGTTTTTTTGGTAAGCCCTACCTCTGGCTTCAAAGCAGCTCCGGGTTTGAGTCTATGCCTTATGCAGCCCAAATTCGTTGTTCAGCCATTTGGGGGCTGACTGCCCTCCTTCCCCAAGGATGTGAAACCATGTGTCTTGTCTTTCTTCTCTGCCCACAGGAGAGCAGGCAGGGGCAACTGACCCAAAGAATCACCAGTGCAAAAAAAGCATGTAAAGACCCTTATTATTGCTTTAATAAATCTGGATCAGCATCCTTTCTACAAGGACAAGGACCCAGGCTCTCCTGTCCTCTCCCCACAGGCCTGACCTCCCTGCAGTCAGTGTGCACGCTTGCAACACAGCAAACACTCCTTCCAGCACATAAATCAAGTCCACACGGTAATTATCCTTTTCCTGTTGGTCCCATTTGATGTGCTTGCTGTTTACAGCCCCGGCTCGTAAGATGCAGCAGCTGCTGAAAAATCAGACAGGTCACAATAAAACCAGAACATCTGTTTTGCATTGCCCACTTCACAATGCTTCATATGCCAGCTGGGAGAGCTTCATGAGGATTGCAGGGGCCCTCTTGATCTGATGGAAAAAATGGGACAGGAATCCCGCAGGGAACCCTGCTCCTTCTCTGAGCAGTGCACCAGCCTCCAAACCTCCCTGTCTCCGTTGGGCTGCTATCCTCTCCCCGCCACCCTTCTCAGTCTTCTCTGACACACCTTAGTGGAGATTCCCTGGGGTACTAGGTGACATCCAAAATTCCTTCTGCTCCCCAGGTGGCTGGTTTTCCTACCCACCTGCAAACCTGGGAAGAGTATGAAACCTGGGAGTTGCCACAGGAGGAGATCCAGGCTGGCCCTGGCCAAGGAGGAAGGACGTACCATCATGGTGCTGGAAAGGCAAGGAGGGGTGCAGCCTCTGGAGGCCTTGCTGCAACCACGCTGGGAAAGGATCACATCTGCTGGATCAAATCCCAGATCCTGAGGCAGGGTCATGGTTCGAGGAGTTGTTCTGCCCTTGCCCTCCACACCGCAGCCCGCCCCGCTCTGCAAGGCAAGGGCAAGGAGAACTGCAGTTCTCCTTCTCCCTTCTGCCCCATCTCTCCAGCTGGTGAGCCAGTTAGCCTGGAGACAACACGCAATAAACAGCCTTACATTTGCATGCACACACACACATACACACACGGGCCAATATTCCCTGCTCTCCGTGGCCACAGTTGGTGCTGAGCACGACTCCGGTCCCAGCTACACTGATGCAAATCAGGAAAACTCCGGCAGATGAAGGTGATGCTGGAGAGGTGGCAGAGCTGCCACCGGGCTGAGGATGTTCTTGTAGGGTCTTCCCGTTGGGACTTGGAGCAGGATTAGCCCTCAGCCAGGGGACTGACTGCATTTTGTGTTGTTGAAGCCCCCTTTGCTTTTATTTGCCTTTTTTAAAATTCTAGTTTTTGTTTTCTTTTAATATATATATAGCTATAGATACAAAAATAACAGATAGGTTTCTCTAGAGATGATTTTTGCACCTTTGGGCTTCTAAAGTAAAATATCACAATTACTGCAAATGAAAGGGGGAAAAGTTCAATTTCCTCTCCCCTTTTTACCTCCCCCTTCCCTTCCACTCTGCCTCTCCCACTCCAGATTTCCCCACATATCTTGTAAATTTTTTCCCTCATTGTTTTTCTTTCTTTGGAAAATGAAAAAGACAAAATCAACCAAACAGCAGCAAAAATATGCCATGTAGCCTTCATCCCCTCCTCCCATGAGCATGCCCGCTGTGTTCACACATTCCCTTCAAAGCAAGGCCTTTTCACCTCAAAACGTTTCCTGTGCTCCATGGCTGTTTGCATTTCCCTGCTGCCGGGGCCAGATTTCCACCTGCTGTAAATCAGCGTGAATCCACCTCAAGCCAGAGCTCTGCTGCTTTACACCAACAGAAGCGCACAATCGCATTGTGCCGATTTACGCTCGACCTGAAGATCTGGCCCGCGATTTTTAATGTTTGAAATGGAAGCATGGACAATAAGGAAGTTCCCAGAAACAGGCAAGGCAAACCCCAGACGCCCTTCCCCTGCTGATCGCTTTGCTTCCCTTCCCTTCGCCCCCACCCTCCTTGTTTGGCGTAGCACCTCCATCAGCCCCCGTTTCCTTGTTCCTCCTTAGCACTTTCTGAAATTCATAATCTCTCAGTAAAAAAAATAAATAAATCGATCTCTCTATATATGTATATGTATATATCTAAACAGCTGCCACGTGGCAGTCACCTGGCTGGAGGGTCTCATCCCTCCCAGCCCCATGGCCTTTCCTTGTCACTATAGTCTCTGCGGTGATGGTCCAGGTCTTGCCCTCGGGCAGGACTGTTCCCGTATTGCTTGCACTCTCCCATGCCTCTGAGGTACGGTACCAGAGTATTTATTCTATATATATATATATTTATGTATATATATATATTTATAAATTTTTGTTTGCCTGGTTCTTTTTCTTGCAAATCCTTTGGAATTGCTGCTGGGGAGAAGCCAGTGAAACACGCTCCCCATCCGGCGGCCGAACGCTCCCTCCCTGTGACCCCGGGACCCTCATCTGTTCCTCTTGCTGACTCCATCACCCAGCTCCAGCTCAGACGGGAGCGGGGAGCCACGGTCCCCTGTCCCCAGTCTGCCAGGGCCATCTGGCTCCTCTCCTTCCCCAGGCGACGGAGTGTCCTTGCAGAAGTCCGTCACCCAGGAGGGCATCGAGAGGAAGCCCCGGGGGTCAACGGTGTAGAAGGGCTTGGCGTGGTGGGCGGTGGGGCGGCGGGGTGAGGGGCTGGCGTGGAGGCTGCTGGTGCTGCTGCACTTCTTCACCAGCGTCAGCCCCGGCGGCGGGGGCGAGAAGAGGGAGGTCAGCGAGAGGCTGCTGAGGGTCTCGGAGGGCTCGCTGTTGTTGCCGCCCCCCCGCAGGCTGCTGCCCGCCCCCTCCTCATCCGAGGGGTCCATGGAGTCGTGGTGGGTGCAGCCGGGGCTGGTGCTCCCACCGCTGCTGTGGCTGCGCTGGTGCCGACGGATGCTTCGTAGGCTGAAGAGCCCCCGGCCCCGCAGGCTCCGGCGGCGGGAGGCAGGGGAGAGGGGGGCTGCCAGGGGTCTTTGGCTGTTGGCAGCTGGTACGGGGCACAGAGCAACTGGAAGGTCCAGGGTGCACTGGGGAGAGTCGCTGAGGTTGAGGCTGTCCTCCAGTGTGGTCTGCAGGCTGCCCGCTGAGCTGCTGCTCCGGCTGTCCAGCGAGGTATCGCTCTCGGGGGCCTGGGGAGCAGAAGCGTGAAAACATAGTTCTCAGGAAGGAGACAGGCAGAGGGCAGTAGACTTTGGGGATTTTGGGTTGTTTGGGTTTTGGGGTGGGATTTTTTTTTTGAGTACTTTGGGGTGTGAAAATAAACCATAATTACAGAAAAAGGGGAAAAACTCCAATTCCTCTCTCTGCTGGAGAAGGAAGCTATAAACCACCCAAGCAATGCTATAAAGCACCAGCCATGCAGCTTGCCCAGGAGATTCCCTTCTTGGCAGCTGGAAGAAAGGTTTCAATATTTTGAGCTCTGATTTCCTTCTGCTCCACGATGAATCTTCCCTTTCCATGTGAACTGCCCCAGCAAAGGGAAGGGGTGCTGGGTCTGTGAACCCTGCAGCCCCTGCTGCTGGGCTGTCCTTGCCCACTGGTGGTCCAGCAGGCAGTGGAGCCAAGGTTCCCTGTGGGTCCCCACTCTTGGCTTCCCTGTGAACCTGCCACACAGGCTATGGACACATCAAAACCATCACCTGGCCAGAAATCAGGGAACTTCTGTACATTGATTTCAGGCTCCGTACACAGTCCTCCTCTCATTAAAAATCAGAACTATCTGGGACGAGAAAAGAGGCCTCATGGTTCTTCTGACCAGCGCTAGAGGCAACGATGGCATTTAGGGCAGAAAGATATGGTGCCCTCCCAGCAGGAAGAGGAAACAGCCTTAATTTCCTTGTGTCATGGCTCAGTTAGTTGATGTGCATTTCAGTTGTTCCTAGGAACCTGGTCTGCACTGTGAGATCATCACTGGGAATGATGCATGTAGGACTGGGAGCAGTCTCCTGAACCATAGCTATTCAATACAGTCTGCATCACATAAACAGAAGTCTACGAATTTCTCCTTTACAACTGTTCAGTACTTTTGCCCCAGTGGTATACCAGCTCCAGAGATCTTTCTCTTCATGTCTAAGCTTATACCAGAAGTTTCAACACCACCACAACTCAGTGGCCTCAGCTCGAGGCTAAATTTATCCCTGATGATTTTATACACATTTGTATTGTGCCAGCAGTGTCTGTCACATAGACCTGGATAACATATGATTTTACTTTTAGTTTTCAGTTTGTCTGGAATAGAGTGTCCCTGTACCCCTCAAACAGGAATTGTTCATGGAGTATCTTCCAAGAATAATAACAGGGATCTTTATTGGACTTTCATCTCTGCCTCCTCTGCTCTTCAGGGACACTTGATCTTCCCTCAACACTTTTATTCTTCTCTTCCATTAGTGAGAAATAGCTGTCTTTTCAGAAAGAGATAGCACCTTTCTGGGATGTAAGATATAAGTGGGCAGGGGAAAACAGCAAGCTCAGGGACGTGGTGTGTGGATGTGGCCCGAAGGGCTGTGGAGGAGGTAGGTGGGGAGAAGCCTGTTCCAACCAAGCAGGTGCATGTTCCAGAGTTACGGTGCTCAGAGGAGCCGAGGTGGCTGCGCAGCTGCCATTCCCCTGCCTCACACTGCGGCTGCTGTGCATGCAGGTGTCTGCAGGACACTCAGTGCAGGGGACCCAGGGGTGAGCTAAAAGGTGATGTGATTTCATCTTCATATGGGACTAGCTGCAGCTGTCAAATTAGTTTTTGATCCAAAGCAGAAGAACATATGCTTTCAGGGGGTTAGAGCTGTACAACACCCCTTTGTTATACAACCCTCTCTCCTCCCTAGCCCTCCTGTACACTGCAGTCCACTGTGCTCCTCCAACAGGTTAGATCCAGGTGACCCAGCCCGTGACCACAGCTGCCTCTCTCCTTCCTCTGCCCTCCTCCCCATTCAGCCCCCTCTGTTTGGATGTGATGTGAATACCAAGCTTTCTTAGTAGAAGGAAGTGGGGGGTCCTCACCTGATGCAGAAGAGAACAGTTCACACTCGGAGATCTCAGTGATGCCCACGAGCCTTGCAGAGAGATCTTAGGAAGGTTGTGTGGACATGAATCTTTCTCAGGCCCTGCCTGGGTGGCAGAGATGGCTGGGTGGAAAAATTCTGCTGGTACAGGTAACAGAGGGCAAGCCGCACCTGGAGAAAAAGAGCTGGGAGGGGCTGACAAAGCACCAAAAGAAATGGGGAGAAGAACAGAAACAGAAAAAAAAAAAAACGTTGAAGAGTCCTCCGATTTGATGTGGTGCCTTTGGTGCTGTTACACCGAGGGTCCTGCAAGTCCAGTGGTATGGAGGATATTTAGTAACACACCCTCCTGGCCAAGAAGCCTCAGTCTAGTGTTCACACTATAGGCCCCACTTTCTACACAAGGACCAAAACCTGCACCAGACCTGGAAGATCTAACATGGCTCAGAGCCATAAAGCACCAGCCCAGTTTGCCTCTCCTGTTGCTCTCACAGAGAAATGCTGAGCCGTAAGGCCTGGATTAAACTACATATCACTGCCAGAGACCTTTCATCCCAGATCCTGCAAGGCAAGGGATGAAGGGAGATAAATAAACTGGTGGTTTGGGAAACCTGGGGACCACAGGAGGCCACAGTGTGCTCTAAGAGTAGAACTAGAGCACTTCCACCAAGGGCAGACATGTATTATGTGTTCCCTGAACCTGTACCTGAGGGGGCAGCAGTGTTTTACTGTGACAAGCGAGCACAGTTCATCCAGCTGGCATGTCAGGGGAGTCTGTCCCCAACTCTTCTCTGATCGTGCATGGGTGCACTACTGTGAATGGGAATCAGCTGTTTCATGATACTCCATATAGGCAAGTCTGAGGGAGAATATAAGATCTAGCAGCAAAAGAAGTAACCGGTCTTCACCCCGTTCCTGAGGACTGGCAAACTGAAAGCTAATTCTTGGTTAGTGAAACCCCGCATCATATTAACTCCATTCCAGGCAGGAGGGACTCAGGAGAAAGGCAAATGAGCTGAAGCAACCGATACCTTCAGCAGACCTGGAGAATGATGAAAGCCATGCTCACCTTTGGTACTTTCATGCTTCAGCCAAGACTGGACTGAGTTGAAAGGAGTTTTCTCCATTTCACACAGGTAACTGTCTGGGTTTGTAGAGCCATCTGCACTGGACATTGGGAGCAGGCATTCCCCCAGATCGCCTACCCCATTGGAGTCAGGGCTGTCTTGGCCATCCTGCTAGAAAAAAATTAACGGGACAAAGCTTTGTGAAATTTAATGGCAGATGACAGAGCAGATTTGTCAAAGCCTCAAGAAGGGCTGATTCTGAAGATACCTTCAGGCTAGCTAAGAGATGCTCAAGTTTCCAGCCCAAATCCTTCCTCATTCAGAGGAAGTTACTGACAGTAGTGAAGAGAACTTTCAAAAACATACATCCCTTTTTCCTCATCAAATCCTTCTCTACAATGTGTCTCTATGGAGAGGCTCTCAAAAAGTGACCAGAATTTATATTCCTCAGCAGGGACACTTGCATAAATACAGAGCGCTTCAAATGAGCAGGGGCAGAAATATAGTGCATGGTGCAACGTGCCTATGACCGCCTGGGGCTAACCTTAGACTCCTTAGGACTCAGCTGAGAGGTGCTGCGATTCTCTGACTCATCTCCTAGAAGGATGGAAGAGGACTTGTCTGAGTTGAGGGATAATGCTTCCATTTCTGCCAGCTGGACCTGCAGGAAGGGAAAGGAGCTGTCACAGGTCATGCCTGGCATCCACATTTCAAGCAGTCACACTGTTTATGGTGGATAAGTGAGAGCCTGTAGACCTGAGATCAATTTTAGGTTATATTCCTTGGATACACCAGGTGCTGCCTAACCCAGAGCTGGGCTGGGCAGGAGAATCCACTTTTTAAGGAAGGTTGAACATATGATCTGCAAGCAGCCCACCGCCAGTCCATGCTCCTCTAGTGCCAGAATTGGAGGAAGGAGTCCTGAATCTGTCCCAGAGATACAGCTGGCACAAGGCCCTGCAAGTAAAGCCAGGCAGGGAGAGGGCTCCCTCAGGCCGGTGACAAGGCAGTCTGCTCTGCTGAGGGATGAGGAGTGGGACCCTTCTCTCTGAAGGCGCCACAGACAGCCCTGCTTAAACATGAAGGTGCTTTCATTCCAGGGATAGCCATGCCTCTTGCAGTCCATGCCAGTATCATGCTTTTTATATTCTCTTACCTTCATCACTGAAACCCTGTTTCCTTCCAACTTCCCTGTGTCTTCCCTCTCTCTTCACCTCTATCCTACCCAAGACTTCAGCTAACACCATCTCCCATCCTGCTCTCCATCCCTAAACTCACCCCTTCTTCCCACTCATACTTGTGCTGTCTTGCTTTCTGAAACCAGGTCTGACTACTGCATCTTTCTCATCCTTGAGCCTCAGCTCTCCTCCAGTCCCATGTCTGACCTTGCCTCATCTTTTGGCCTCTTTCATACCACATATGCCCCTCCCCATCCTCTTTCCTCCAAACTTTCAATTCCCCTCTGCCTGACATCGCTCTTCAATAATACCTGAAAAGCATCTCCTTTTCCTAGTAGACTAAGCAACCCTCCTATGCTTGGCTGGTCTCTAGAGTCCCACCCATTCCCACCACCAGCACTCGAATCTTGAGAGCTATATTCTGTGTTGTTCCAGTCAGGACAACTTGCTTCCTGGCCAATAATTTTGTCCTCCCCTGTGTTAGTGTTTGCAAGAGGTGGTTACAGCTTCTGTGCTATAAGAATAGGTGGAACATGTGGAGAGACGACTCCTTCGAGCTGGGAGTTTAGTGGCTTGTGCCTGTGCCAGAGACTGGAAGAGGTCTCCATCCAAGGGATAATGCGCTTTGAATAAACAGGATGGAAAACCAGAGCTGGATTTAAATAAAGGGCACAAATGACATCCTTATTTGGGATATTATTCTGACACAGGAACGTGGTGGCATTCAACCATGAAGAGATCCCAAAACCAACAACTACTGCTCAGACCATCGATGCACCGGAGAACCCACAATGAAGTTACGTCAAGCACGCTACACAGCCACCAGTCAGCAACTACGTGTGGAGAGAAACAGAGTCTTCATTCAGTCCCACTTAATGTGCGTACTCATCCATTACTCGCCTAAGTGCTTGTTACACCAGAACAGCTTACAACTGTGCTTGTAGACACGAGCGTGAAATGTGATAACATCTGCAACTACCTTCTCCGTCCATAAAAAAAAGGGGTTTCAACAAAAGCCAGAATAGTCTGTTCTTCGCTGAACCGCTTGCTCACAAAATCTCGCCACCCTGAGTTCTACACAAAAAACATAATCAACAAAGTCATGAACAGATAAATGGCATGTGTGGAAACACAGTTCTCTGCTGCTCACTGGCAAACTCCCACCACTGGTTAAACACGCTATCAGCCACCAATACACAGACGTCTAACTGTTAGCCAGCCCAAGAGTGAAAGGATACCAATGACAAGAGAAGACATTAGTGGTACCAAAAAAAAAGACATTTTGTTCTTATTTCTTCCCCTACTGTGGGATATTTAAAAATCTTCTGACGAAAGATGAGGAACAAAAAATTTTAAAAATTGCAGTGGGGGCAGAAAGGGCTGTTCACTCGGACTGCAATTCATGAAAACTGCCAGGGACTTCTGAACCATGCACACGCATCCCTTAGAAAATTACTAGTTACAGATATAAAAGAGCCACAATTACAAAAATCCTTAATTGTACAAATAATTGGTTTGAAAATAAGATGTTAGCAGCATAATTGGGAAAGGCGCTGAGCACTTCTACTCAATGCACATCTTAATATCTTTAAGCGTACGTTTAAATGTTGTGTCCATCCACTATGCTGAGAATCTTGACAGATTAAACTACAGATGAAATTGGAGTGAACATTTTTGGCTACTATGTGATTTTCATCACAGGGGCAGAGTTAAGGGTGATTTGGTGGGCAAGAAGCATACTTTTTTTTTTTTTTGAACACATATGTATTGAATAGGACTAGATAAAAACTGTTTTGCCTATATAACTTGCTGTCAGTTACTTCTGAGATGGTACAACTCTGTCTGTGTGTACAATGCACATTCATGTATGTATGTATGTTGATGTACCAGAGTACACTCCAATTTAATGATTATGTGCATTGCTGGTGTTATTACTGGGATCAAGTCTAGCTGTGACTTGATGTAGCAATTTCCTGTTGAAATCATCTCAATGTTTTTTGTACTGTGAAATATGAAAAGAAGGTCGTGATCAATCATGACTTACAATCCTGAGCTGTAGTTTTGATTCATAGGATCAGAAATAAAATATCTACATTTTACTACTAAAGTTATTCCTGCAGATACAGACAATTTCTTTTCAAATCCACGTTTTAGATGTCTTGAAATATCAATTTTGAAAAATAATTTATGGTTCTATAGCAGCCATTAGAAAATATGATCTAAGAATAATTCTTTGGTTATGATTATTCTGTTAAACTCTTTGCTGTGGCTGTGGGTTGCACTTGAAAATTTTGCTGTCTAGTTTCCTTACTGGGAAGGTAAGAAAATTGGTTGTTGTCTGTACTCCTAGGCAGGATACTGAAAACTATTTGGAAGGTTTTCCAATGCAGCAAAGTTGCTGCAAATTACTTAAATTGGGGGAAGTCATTCTGGAATGCTGTCGAAGATCTGATTTTCTGAGAAGACTGAGCACCAACTACTGAATATAAGGACTTATGTAAAGCAGTGGAAATTGCAGTTAATTGAAACTACTCATTTGGCTGCATTAATGCAGCATCCATTAGTGAAGTGTTGCAATACTGATAAACTACAGCAATGTTTGCATTTTGATACTTTCAAAGGGAAGGTATGGGGACAAGCAGATAGCTGAAAGACGGAAAAAAATTAGGGCATCAGAACTAGCCATCTGAGGCCAAATAAAATATCGTTTTCTTCAAACATGGATAGAGCAATCTGCCAATAGGAACTCTCTTCCCAAGTTTCCTTGTTTCTTTATAAAAACAGCAACATATCAAGTTAGTTATGGAGGAGATGGTGGAGATTGCCACTGATGTACTATCAGATGAGCCACACTACTGTTACAAGTCTGAGCACGATCATAGCACTTAAATATAATAAAACTATTTCAGAAACAAAATTAATCTGCTACTCATCTAACTTCTCCCAGACTACTTTGCTCCTGAAGTTCCACAACCTGAAAAGACTAATTGCTTAGGAAGTAGTTTTCTAGAGCATCTAACTTTAGAAGCACGAGTCTAAGCCATTTGGTGTCCTCTCTTAGCAACAACCCATTTATCAGCTAACAGGTTCTACATCAGAAAAGAGACTCTCAAACTTTCTCAGAGGGCCTATTTTTATTTAGTTTTTGCTCAAACTAACTAGTTTTTACCACAAACCAATCCTTGCTCAGATGGTGACTCTATTCAACAAGACATTTAAGCATGTGCTTAATTCATCAACCTCAACAGGGAATAAAGAAGCACATGCTTAAAATGAAGACAAAACACGTGCTTAAATCTCCCACTGAACTGTCCCTGAATGCTGTTATTGGGATGAGATTCTTTGAGCCTTCGGTACAACATGAGCTTGAACCTCTGCTTTTCTTGCAGAATTGAACACAACAAGAGCTGCCAGGACACCTCCGTAGTCATTTCTCTACAGCTCATTCAGTCTCTTCTGACCTGTGTCCTGGCACATCTCACCTTTCCACCACCTCAAACATCCCCCAGCAGTGGCTAAGGAGGGCAGGTCTGTACTAGAGGCAGTATCAGCAATTCATGACAGATGTCAAACACAGGTCAACGAGCTCTCTGTCTACACAATCTACAGCCAGGAGCACACATCGGACAACCTGAGGGCATGTGGGTGTGGGTGTGCAGGTCTTGGGGGAGGGGGGGAGTCCCCTCACGCATCCTCGTACGCGGGTTACCTCTTGCTTGTCATGGTTACACTTCTCGCACATGGCCGGCGAGGAGTAATGATGGAAGACGGAGCCCGATAGGTTATCGATGATCATTAACTCCCCGTCGAAGGAGTCCTTAATAATTAAAGAGACACTGTCCAGCCATAAGTTCTCCTAGGGGACAAGAAAGGGGGGAGGATGGGAGAGATCATTTTAAGAATGCTGAGTTTTTTTGCTTCAAAGTTTCATGTGAATTTGGGGCTGGGTTCTCCACCCTGACTCATCTGGAGCAGCACCTTGTTCTGCAGGTACCTGCACAGGGTCACTGGGGGAGCATTTGCTCCTTAGAGTGTGTAAGGGTGTCAGAGTTCAATGAAGAAAAAAAAAAAAAGAAGGAAGGATTGTCTTCACTCACTGTCAGTGCACCACGGCACTCACACCTCCCTTCCAGCTCTGCTGGAGTGCCTTACTCTTGGTCTGTCATTTCTCCTCCTTTCTCCTGAGCTTCCCTCTCAAATTTGTCCCTAACACACCTATAAGCTGATCTGCTCCATCCTTCTTCTGCCAGCACTCAGGTTCCTACACTGTGATGACAATGAAGAGGACCCACTGCTGTCATATCCTTGTCCCCACACAATGCTACCAACTCAGAATTCTACCACTGAAAGCAAACCTCTCACCCTGAGATAGAAGTCTATCTGCTAGTGCTAAGCTCTTCTAGGCCGCCCAGCTTCTCCCCACAGCTACTTGCTGCAGTCTAGTTGGCAAGCTCAAAAGCGTACTCACCTGTGCTGGAGAGTAACATCTCATGCACAGACGTCCTTCAGGATCTGCTCTCCCACCACCTCCTCCTGTTCCTGCTCCTTTTCCCTGTCCTGAATTTGGGGAGCCTGACTTGCGGGAGCACAGTCCATGTGCAAATTCCAGCTCAATCTCAGCATCCATCTCTGCATCCTCCTGGGCTTCCTTGTTGCTGTCATCAAGATGTTTCATGAGCACAGCTACCACCACATTGATGAGGACAAACTGGGCTGTGAGCACAAAGCTGACAAAGTACAGTGGGGAGATGAACTGCAGGTTGCTGAGGCAGCTCCGGTCATCGTGGCTGCAGTCACGCAAGGTATCCTTGAAGGGAAGTTGGGTTTGAGAGGGAACGATGGAAGGAAGGAAGGACTAAAGTAAGAATACAAGCTTGGCTGCTCTTTCTGTCAAAAAACACTGATGTCAACGGAAAGAACAGAGCAAACCTTTCTATCATCCCACACCGTCTGGGATTATGAGATCCTCAAAAAATCAAGAACACTATCCGATCATGTACTCTCAGCTTTAGAGCAAGTATGTCCAAAGGTGTACAGAGCAAACTACTTCCAGACCATCACATCTTGCTGCCATTGTAGCCACACACATGTGAGCAAGAACAAAACTGAGCAGTCTGATACTGCCTTCTCCCATTCAGACTCAAAAGCAACACATGTTCAAATAACTTTGCTCGCTCTCTGTCCTTTGAAGGAGGTAAGTTTTTATTTTTCATTGCTGTGGTAGCTCTCAAATGGGTGCTATGCCCAATGCACCTATATTCAGCTTTGATAATAGGCCTTATGACAGTGGATATGCCCTCTTAGCCTGGACAGTCTTCTTGTTCTTCTCAGGGGCAATTTACATTTTTCTCAGCCATGTGTCTGTAGGACTAGATGAGCCCAAGGTCTGAATTAACATGGTGGGAAGGGAGATTTTGGCCCAAGCAGGAACCATATCTAGCAATTCAGCTCCTGCATTCTTCCCCTTTTCTAGCCCAAGCACTGCTAAACATAGCACACATCAGAATTTCTCCTTCCCCACAATAAGGACATCCACACTCCTGAGGCCCAGTTACCTTCATGATCCCATTCCAGTTGTCGCCTGTGGACACCTGGAAGAGCGTGAGGAAGGCCATCCCGAAGTTCTCAAAAGTGGCATGGCGGCTCATGCCCTCACAGGGGTTCTCATCATTGCATACTGAAAGCAAAGGGATCACAGCTATCAGCAGAGGACATACTGCCGACCCTGAGATCAACAGCAGGAACTGGGGAAGGGGACTTCAGGCTTCTCACAGCCTGGAGACCTCAGCTAATGGCCTCAGCACCCTGCCCAACAGTTGGCTGTTGCCCAGTAATACAGAAAAATCCCCAATGGCTCAGATGTCAAGGGGTGTAACTCAATTGCCCAGAGGAATCCTCCCAATGTGTCATTGTGCTGCCTTTCTTGATTAATATTCCATGGTAAGAGACATAAACAAGCCTTCCCTGAGTTTTTCCTGTAATCTTGAAGGCAATATCAATGTAGGCAGTGCAGAAAAAGTAAAAGTTTAAGAATGAAAGGGAAACCAGACACTGCTTTTATTTTGTTAGTCTGTTAGGACAATAACAATTTAGAGGGAAATTCCTCTTACGTCAATTACACATAAGGGAGAATAAAGGCCACAAAGTAATTCAGTCCCTTTATTGAATAAGTACTGATGAGAAACCTCAGCTTCCCAACAGGTCTGTAGCTCACACTGGAGCATGGTCTTTTTGAGACTTACCCAGTTTTCCAAAGAGCTCCACTCCTAGAGCAGCGTAGATGAAAAAGAGGAGCATGAAAAGCAGTCCAAGGTTTCCCACCTGAAAGCAAACGGCACGGTCAGCCTACCCCAAAGCCCATTTCATCTGTACAGGCAAGTGTTTCTGTCTTTCAAAGCCTGAAGAGAACAGCAGCAAATTCCCTGTGTACAAATGCAACCAAACAATTGCTCAGCACTTGGGAAATCACTAGTGATGGCACCAGTTGCAACGGGACTTGAAGGATGCTCTTTTCCAATTTGCCTCCACTCCAGGAGAAGCTCTGGCCAGGGCTGACTGAAATGTGCAGTGTCTGGGCCAGGTGAAGACAAGCATTTGGGAGCAGGGGCACCAAAGGTGAAGCTATATTGGCTGGGTGAAGGACAAGCTATGGATCACAGCACAGAGACACATACTACAGTGCTACATGCCCCACCAAACTGCCCAAGTCCCCTGAAGGTCATGTGAAGAGCACAATAGCAGTGCTCCAAAAAGACAGAGACACAGGTACATCAGCTCCTGCATGAACCAGGCAGAGCTTGGTGGGGCAAAGCACCAGCCATATGTGGAGGCTACTGCAGGTCTTGTGGAGAGAGTAGGCAGGTGGGAAGGAAGAAGGGTAAAGAGGCCCTCTTCAAATGTGTGGAAAGGAGGAGAAGAGAAAAGAGGAAACTACGAAGGAGCCAAGAGGGCAAGGAGAGCATCCTTCGCATCTCATGAAAAATAGGTCAAAGTCCAATTTCTGGGCCGCCAGCAGCTGTCTGGAAACCCCCCAATGCAAAGATTGCTGCTTCATGGTGCACAGAGGCCTCAGTGCCAACAGCAACACGGGCACTGCCACAAGTCCTCACTCTTACAAGTCACTGCTTGCCTCTCAATCTTCTGTCTCCCAGCATGTGGGGCAGCCAGCTTATATGTGAGGAGCAGGAAAGGGATTTGGAAGGGGTAGGCTGAACAGTAACAGAAAATTCTAGTAATGGTTAGCACACTGTTAGTGGAGCAAGAGAAGGCGAGGAAAAAGTTAAGGACCTAACTGGTATATGGGTATTTTTTTTAAAAAACTGAACAGTGCCTGGACTGAATGCATGTGGTCACTGGGCCTTTGTCAGGAACATCCACTTCAGGAGTCTAATTTAGTCATTGCAATTGCTGTGCCATCCAAATTCAGGAGACAAATGAATGATTCAGCCCACCCACTCCACTGGGCTGCCAGAACTGGCTCCCTACACTCTGCGGAAGGAATTATTTCTGATGACTAAATTGGACACCATAGTACATGCTCTGAACACACACCTCTGGGTCTGTGTCTACAGGGCCTTAAGAAAAAGAAGTTATTAAAACTTAGATAAGGGCTAAAATTCCAAAGGGCTCTTTAAAATTAAAGCTCTATTCACTATTAAGAATTGTTGCAGTATGACAAAGACAGGAAGGGAATTGAAACAGGACAACTGGAGACGCCTTATATGCCATTAGCAAGCCAAAATCCCTGAGTGAGTCTGTGCTCTAGGAACATAAAGAGAAAGGTCGAGAGGAGGAAAAAGCGCAAGGGAAAGGACAGCTTATTTTAAACTGCTTCTTTTGGCAAAGCCAATAAATCTTGGAGAATAATATTACAGATAATTCAATTGTCCCCTGAAGACTCAGTGTATAAAATATGGAGACTGAATTCAATCTTTTAACAGTGAAACTGAGGGATTTTAGCCCTGCTTTAAGTGCAGATTTTTACACAACTTTAACTATGAAGTGATTTTTGATCCCTCTGTTCTATAACTTTATTGAGCAAAGACAACCTGTTATAGAAAGAAGCAAAATTCAATCAATAGGAAGTGGAATGATGATAGGCTTTCATGCTGCAATGATTAAGCACTGCTTGGTAGTAATTTCCAGGGAATACTTTGAGGCCAGACCTTTAGACATCTGCTTGCGAAGGGTTTGTGCTGCCACACATTAATGACCTCCAAAAGATCTGACCTATCCCCTTGGTTAGCAAAGGAGCTGTAGGTGAATGTGAGAGACAAAAGCCAGAATTTATAAAGTATGGAAGAATATACATGTGGTTTGTGGGCTCGGACCAGACAGCAGGGCTCAGAGACTTGACTTTGCTATACTGAACAAAACACCTCACTGCCTGATGACTCAGTTTCTCCATCTACATGACAGGGATATGAATATTCCCTCCTCTCCTATTTATTATTTATATTTTGGGGGTCCTCAAACCTGGAAAAAGTTTAGCGTCACCACTTAAGTGTAAATTTACTGCAGAGTCCTCTTACTGAGGGCTTCTGGATACTGCTTCAGCCACTTCTTAATAAGTGTGCTGCATGTATCTGGGTTGCAGAATAACATGTCATAGACACGCAGATGCTGGATCTGGACCTGCTCCTTCCAGATCCTCCCCTGAGAAAAATTAGCTGTTGTGGCTCCTGGAACGGAAAAGAGCAAGGTGTAAAGAAGCTGCACTGAGCCAGCCTGGAGCAGCAGTGCCAGAACTAATAAACATTACTGGCCCAAAGCTGTCTGCTATAAGAACCTGTGTAATCTCCTGTTTCTTCCATTGTCCAATGTATCTCAGCCCTCAACTATCCTAGATGATGGTATCATTACATATGAATTATATTATTACTATACAAAACCACAAATTATTATTGTTTAATAAAAAGCATGGGAGATCAGAGCACACTCAGGATCCATAAAAGATCAGAGTGTTTCCCCCTCTTTTTTTGTCCCACGAGATTCCTCTCATTCAGATCAACTTTTATTGTTACCAACATCAGAAGTAAATTCCTTGGGTAACTACTCCTGCTATTTTCAGATTGATTCTCAGCTCTGCCTCACTCACTGAGACTGGCACATTAGCTGATAAATCAACTGACAAATGCCCATGCATTTTGATATCATGCAGGATATCTCCCTGCTCGGGGCCTGCCAGGGGAATGGTCTGATGTATGATCAGTAGAGCCACTTGGTGCCATTACTCCTTGCTTAACAATTCCCTCTTGAGGATCCAAAAGGAAGGGGACCAGTCTCCCTGGCTGCTCATCCATCACGGAGGATCCTCGCATTGGGCTTGAAGCCTGTGTAAAGCACCATGTCAGCATCTCATTCGGGAACAGCTGCCGCTCACAGCTCATGAAATCCTTCTGTCTAGCTGTCTTGCAGTAGACACTTAACTGCCGGCTGTGTGAGCCACAACAGAGCGCGTCACTGCTTCTCATACACAAGAGGCTCAGAAACACAAAGGGATCCAGGAGGAGAAAGGAAGAAAAGAAAATAGGAAGGGGGAGGCACTGGCTAAGGAAAGGAGTGATGGGAATGTGAATGAAAGAGAGGGGGGAAATGGGGGCACATGCAGGGAAGAGTGAGAAGAGCAGACATGCAAAGACCTCCTTTGCTCCTGAAATGGCTGCCAGTCACTTTTCCCTTTTTATGGAAAGGGGAAAGAGGAGCTGGGGACTGGCCACAAGCAGTTAAGACACTAGCTAGATGCGACGGAAAGAAATCTGCCCTTATCCAGGAATCATTTCATTCACCCACTGGAGAACAGAGACGTGAGGTGAGCTGAACCCCCATGACTGACATGGTAACCTGGACAACATCTATCTGAGGAGAGCTGTACCCCCATGAAAACTTGGACATCACCTTCAGGCAGTTGCCTACACAGCACAGTAGACACCACCTCTGAGACTCCACAAGAATCAACCCTTTGGAGAAAGGATGCATGGCGGTGGTGCTGGACTAGATAACCTTTAAAGGTCCCTTCCAACCCAAACTATTCTATCATAAAAGGAGAGTCTTTGGGGCAGCTGCTCTGTTTTACCTGTGGCAGGGCTTGAACAACTGTATCCAGCAGCGCTCGCATTCCTGTGGCCATCTTCAGTAGCTTCAGAACTGCCACAACAAGCAGAAGAGAAGTGTGTCTCAGACTGAGCTCAGAAGGTCCATCCTTTGTGTGACTTACTAATGGCAGTAGCACAAGACAGATGTCCTGTCTCCCCTTGCCCTAGAAAAACTCTGTTTTGCCCCTTGGCCCCCTCTTCCTTTGCCCACTTCTTTTGACCATACAACCCCAGTGGTTCCTTCTCCTCCAGTTCATTTCGTTCTTACTAAATACTCTGTTTCTGCCACCCATACCTATCAGGCTTCTTCTGCACCCGGACAGTCTGGCCAAGAGCTCTCTTTCTCCCAGCATTGTGTATCACAATTCTCCCTCTGCTGTGATTTTTCATTCCATCACTTTCTCTTCCTCCAGCCACCATCTGTTAAGGCAGCTTAGTGCATCCTGGCTACCACCAGAAAGATTCAGTCTGTGCAAACTTTGACCTGCTTTGTGGCCCCTTCTCTAAACACCACTGCCATACCTGCCCTATAACAGAATAAGAGAGAAAGTTCAGCTCTCACATGATCTGCTCACCCCCCTGTTAAAACCACTGCATCTAGATGCCTGGCTTAAGGAAGCCAAAAAGCCTTAACCTCTAGGCTGTCCTCCATCACAACCCCTGCCTCCCTCCCAGGGCTACGGATAGGGCGATCCCATGACTGATCACTGCTCAATGAGTCATGGCACCAAGTCCTACTCCACGGCCACCCACACCCCTGCCTCTGGCTGGTGTTTCTCTCACCCCTGGCGATGCGCAGCACTCTCATGATCCGGATGATAGTGGGGTTAATTGGGAGAGCAGCATTGATTTCAATCTCTTCCAACGTGATGCCCATGACAGACAGCAACACAATGGCCAGATCTAGCTGGTTCCACCTTAAGAAGAAAAATTGAAGAGAATAAAGAAAGATGGAGTTTTTTCATTTCCCTGAAAAAGAAAGTGAATTGTCTCCACTTTAACCTAAATATTTCTTTATGTATAAATTCAAGGCGCCACTCTGAGTCAGCCTATATGGGGTTTTGCAGACAAACAGAGATACACTTTGCACACACCCTGAGCAGCCAGAGGCAAGCTAGCCTGATCTGAAAGCGTGGAGCTGTGTTACTATGGTGCTATGCTTTGACTAATGGGCTTTGCTTTTTATGGCCTTCCTACCTCAAATCAGTTTCGTTACATACATTCGGCTTCAGCATGCTCTCAGTTTGCCTCAAGGGCAGGAAAAAAATGGCTCACTCTAACCCCACCTCCTTTGCTTTCTTAGCCTAACCAGCAGTTGCCAACCAAGAGGCAGCTTTTGGACAACTTTTACTATTGTCTAGGCATTGGAGCTCATGCAGGCTGAGGTTAGGTCCATGCTGTGCAGAACTGGGAGGCAGTCAGAGCACTCTGCTACCACCTCATGCTCCAGATAGGAATCCATCCTCAAAACCTCCACCCCAACCCCAGTTGTCCCACAGCCACGGCTGACATAACCCTCTGCTCACCTGTCTTTGAAGAATCGCCGCAGACCAAATGCCACCAGCTTGAGGACTGCCTCCAACACAAAGACAGTGGTGAACAGGTAGTTGCAGTACTTGAGGGCTGTCTCCAAGGACTGCCAGCAGAAAGAGAGGGTAAAGAACTGAGGCAAAAGCAACATCAAGCACATAACCTGTGGGGGTGACTCTCCTGAGTGCCAGGAATTCATCGGGAGGTGGGAAAACTGCCCCATGCCTGCCTCCTACCTACTTGAGTGTGGAGGCTACCTACTAAGGGCAACTATCAGCTAACCCCTCTGCCCCACGATGTTCTCAGGATCAGTTATTGCTCCTTTCTCCCATACTACTCAGCAAAACAGGGAGGAGGTGGCTGTTGCAGGAATAATCCATCAAGTACCATCAGCCTCCTCCCTCTGCCAGTAGCCCATGCCATGTGGATGCCACCAAGTTAATGGCACTGGCACAGCTATCAGCCAAAAGTCAGGTACTAAGGTTATTCCTGTTGTGGATGGACGTTATCCCTGATGGGAGGAAACCCCTCTTTACCTTGGTCTGGGGAAGGCATATGTCATGCCACCGTTTTGTGGCACTTTGTACTGAAAGGGTCTGAAGAGCTTTGGCGAGATTCTTTAGCAGAGCCTGACAGCAGGTTGGCATGGCTGGACCTGCATTCCAGGGGAAGGAGATAAGGAGTAAGGAAGAGGAATTACTTGTTCAGGAACAAAGGCCTGACATGAGGATGACAACAGATAAAGGTTGAAAGTTCCTGCAGAGTAAAACTGGGCACCGTTATGGGCAAGATAAAAGGTGGGCAGCTGGGCAAGATGGGCAAGAAACAGAGGAGACTGGCAGTGGATTTGAATGAGGACAGACAGATTCCGTTCCTGATCAAAGCCTGAACTACCTTGGACATCACCTGCTCAGGCACCAGAACCATCACCTCAACCAAGGGTCTCCTGAAGAGAAAACTGAAATGCCACCAGGCAGGTGCCATGATGAATGATTTGTCTACATATGGAGGCAGAAAGCTCCTTTGATACATGCAGCATACATTTTTTTTTCCATCAGAGGTATCTAGAGCTTTGCAAGGAACACTGAGAGCTACCTGGTCTTCCCCAACCAAAGTATAAAACTTATTTGGCCTTCAAGGCCCTTTGCTGGGGATCAGCCCCTGTGGCTGAGAAGCTCTGCTGAGTCCTTGGGTTCTGCAGCTTCTCTTACACCAAAAAGGTGGCTTGGTAGACATCCCATCCCATGACACACAACCAGCCACTCTAGTTCTCTCAGCTTAGGACGTATGGCAGGAGAATTGAACTGGCATTTGGAAATCGAATGCAAAGCCTGAATCTCCCAGGACAATGCTGTTTCCACCACTACTCCTGTTAGGATCCAGGGGAACGTACAAAGCGGACCAGGCAGCTAAATTTGGGTGACCCACATACCCACTTAATAATATAAAGCACAGAGACTTAATTGCACCGTGCTTTCTAGGGACCCAACTCTTACCTAGATGCCTTATTCTCTATTCATTTTAATGGATAACAAGTGTCTGAGTAGGGGCTACATTTTTGAATATATATGAAACTATTCACATAACTTTGCCTACTACAGTAACTCTTGCAACGATTTAATGGTACTTTTTAGAGGCACTCAAGTGTCCTACCTATTCTGGTGGGCAGTGGTCATCAGAGAGCTATAGCACAATAACATAATGACTGGAGGCAGGGCTTATCTCCATGATCTCACTCACCACAGGTTGGTTGTAGTGCTCCAAGGACATAGTGACCACGTTGAGGCAGATGATGAAAGTGATGAAGATGTCCAGATAGTGGCTGGTGCAGACCGAATGAATAAGGAGGCGTATGGGGCAGTAGGTAGCATAGTACGGCAAACGCTGCGCCTCTTCAGTGGAAAGAGGGAGATGGGCAGAATTAGGAAGAAATTGGAAGAAAGAGAGAAATGGGTAAGAAACACTGAAGAGGGAGCAGGCATAAAAGTGGTGATAGGTATTGAAAGAAAAGGGAATGATGTGGGAGAGAGAAAGAACAGAAAAGAAAGGTAAAAGTTAGGGGACATGGAAAAGAGGGAAAAAATGCAAGAAAAGAGGAAAGTAGAAGTGGGGAAAAATAAGTAGAAAAAAGATGAGGAAAGGAATGCTAGAAAGAAAATCTGTTAGTCTATGTTTGCGGAATGGTGCTAAATCAGCATTTCATGCCTCGACAAATTAAGATCACAAATGATAAAAGGGAGCAGATGGTTCCAGAAGAGGCCCTGGGGTGTCACAGGAGAGAGGGAAAAACTGGAGCAGAGGAAGGGAAAACATGCCCACAGGCTGTGAATGGAAGAAAACCATCAGTCTGGGGTGGTAGGGATGATTTCCAGGGGCAGGTATGCTTTTGCAATTTTTGTCTAAAGGTAATATAGAAGAAGACAGAAACACCAGGAAGAGGGCTTGCTTCACCCCAGAGGGTCTGGGACCCCAAGAAGTGACACTGCAACATTGATGGAAAGAGCCAGGAACAAAACACAGGGTCTTCCTCTTTTTTTTCCCCACCCTCTTCTTTAAATTTGGGTGTTTAAACACAAAGGATGGTCTGTCCAGGTCCTCCCCAAACACCAGCTGGGTTGCAGGAAGCCCAGGCGGGACTATCCCAAGCCCAGGAGGTGTACCAACACATGCATGTCCTGTGTTAACAGTGCACGCTAGCACCTGCAAAAGGGCATTTTTGACACACGTTATCTCCCAAGGGCCAGGGACACTGGAGCTTCCCAGTGGCTTCCCTGGAGTCCCAGCAGACCTCGTCAGCCACCCCTCTTCCCCAGACCGCCCCAGTGAGGTGTGTAGCGACACAGCAGTGGCGCAGGGAGGAAGGCTGAGAGCACGGCCACAAGCAATGCATTTTGAAGACCAGTCCGTGGGGAAAGAAAAAGAAGAGGAGAAGGTTTTTCTCAGAAAACCTTGGCCTACGAACCGACCAAACACTTAGGCTGTGCCTTACTCCTTCGCTTCTTCTCCAGGCGGCGCAGGCGCTTCTCCTCCCGCCGGCGCGCCTCCTCAGCCTCCTGGTGCTGCCGGCACTTGTGGAAGTTCTCCACCACCACTCCCACGAACATGTTGAGCACAAAGAAGCTGACAATAAGGAGGAAGGAGATGAAGTAGAGAAGCATCCAGGGGTTGTTGTTGATGACCGGCTGGAGGAGGGAGGAGAACAGAGGCAGTCAATTGTCTGGATGTGTGCTGGTATGGAAATGATGGGGGTCGGATCTGCCATGGTGATTGGCTGCTAGGGAGGTAGGGAGAGGTTATGGAAAACAAGGGAGTGGGCTGGGAAGAGCTGGGACTATAGGCAAGGCAGTTTGTGATTGGCTGACTGAATTTCAGCATCAGCTGGTGGTTGATGGAGCACTTGGAAGTCAAGGGCAAGGACCCGCCTGCACAGTGTCACCCACAATTCAGGCAAACCCCAGCTGCAGGTTGAATACAGAATCACGGAATGGAAGGGGTTGGAAGGGACCTCTGGAGATCATCTAGTCCAACCCCCTTGCCAAATCAGGTTCACCTAGAGGAAGCTGGACGGGGATGTGTCCAGGTGGGTTTGCGTATCTCCAGAGAAGGAGACTCCACGACCTCTCTGGGCAGCCTGTTCCAGTGCTCTGCCACCCTCAAAGTAAAAAAGTTTTTCCTCATGTTCAGGTGGAACTTCCTCTGTTTCAATCTGTGCCCATTGCCCCTTGTCCTGTTACTGGGCACCACTGAAAAGAGTCTGTCCCATCCTCTTGACACCTGCCCTTTAGAAATTTATAAGTTTTGATAAGATCCCCTCTCAGTCTTCTCCAGGCTAAACAGACAGAGATCTCTCAGTCTTTCCTCGTAAGATAGATGCTCCCATCCCTTGATCATCTTCATAGCTCTTTGCTGGACTCCCTCCAGTAGTTCCTTGTCTTTCTTGAACTGGGGGCCCAGAACTGCACACAATACTCCTGATGTGGCCTCAACAGGGCAGAGTAGAGGGGGAGGATAACCTTCCTTGACCTGCCAGCTATGCTGTTTTTAATGCATCCCAGGATACCATTGCCCTTCTTAGCCACCAGGGCACATTGATGGTTATGGTCAACTTCTTGTCTGCCAGGACTGCCAGGTCTTTCTCCGCAGAGCTCCTTTTCAGCAGGTCAGCCCCTAACCTGTACTGGTGCATGGGGTTATTCCTTCCCAGGTGCAGGACCCTGCACTTGCCTTTGGTGAACTTCATTAGGTTCCTCTCTAGCCTACATACAACACCAGTATGTGGTCCAGGCACCAGGAACATCTTTGTCTTGAGGGTGAGTAGAGATCACATCCACACGTCACCAAAATGGTGAGTCCAGAAGAGAAATATCATCCAGGTTTGGAGTGAAAGGACACCCTGACTTTCACTGGGTCTCCTGACAAAAAGCTTGCAAAGCCAACAGTGGTGTACCTTGTGTGGAGCTTCAGAGGTAAACAGAGTATCATCCCCGAAGTTCAAGCCTGTGGTACAGCATCCCATGGCAGGTGCCTACAATGGACACTATCAAGGGCATTGATAGTGTAGAGGAATATGGATGCAGTGGGCAGCAGCCCAACAGTCCCTGCTTTACAGGGTATGAAAATAGCCATCTGTGGGCCAGGAGGGAGCCAGCATGCCCAGAAAGGCACATGGCATTTTTGCTCCATCATTACAAATAGATAAAGACCTGCTGTGAGATCCAAACTGAGTAGAGAGTGAGAATTACTACAGACACACACTGCACAGCCACAGCTCCACCTCCCTGAAGGGACCGGGCATAACCCTGACTCCTTGAAATAGGTGAGCAAGGATTCAGAATGGCCCTGGAAGGGAGTCTTGGTTTGAGGGAGGTGTCTGAAGCAGAATGTTAAAGCATGCTTCTGCATTACTAGCCCAAGGAAAGTGAAAAAGGTCCTTCCACCGGGAATTCTACATACCTGCTGGTCAACTGCTACAGCATCTAGTCCATTATACATAATATTGACCCAGCCATCCTTGGAAGCCAGAACAAAGAGCGACATCAGAGCCTACAACATACAAAGCAAAGCAGATGTGGAGCAGGTGCATCCGGCAGGCTGGGAAAAAAAATCATGGGTTTATGCCATAACGCACACAGCATTGAAATACTCTTCCTGCCTCTGTCTCTGCACACATCAAAATCTGGTCTTTCCCCTGTGGAGGAGAGGGAGGAGGGGACAGGAAGCCATGCGCAGCCAAGCCCACCAGAGGAGAGAGGTTTTGAAGAACAACTGCTTCGTGGCAGGAAGAAAATCAAGCTCTCTGCTGCCACCACTTTTCTTTCCCTTGCATCCTAATACCAACCCACTAGTGATGCAGCTTCTGCATGGATACCCATGCCAAATAACCGTCCCTCCTGGCCCAGGGACCAGGCTTTTCAAGCACTGCATCTGTGCCACAGGGAGGGGCATGGATAGGAGGAGACAAACCCTCTGCTGGATTCCCATCACAGACAGGGGCTGTGGGCACACTCACCTGTCCCAGGTTGTCGAAGTTATACTTGTGGTGCACCCACTTGTAGTTGGCAGCCACGCAGTCAGATCGGTTGGTGATGTTCCTGATGTCAACTCCCAGGCAGTGGTAGAACTTGCCCTTGAAGAGCTGCAGGAGGGGAGTGACCCCATCAGCCTCTTTCCCCACAGGGTTCCCCTTGCTCCCTGTGATGTGCAAAAGCTCTCAAGATGGTGGGTGGGCTGCAGGGCTGCAAGCCATGTGGAGCATGACAGGTAGGGAGGACCACCAACGCGATGTAGAGCACCGGCTCAGACATTGCTAAGGAGTCAGGGCCACCCTTGTAAACCCACATCTGGCTTTTCAGCCTCCTCCATTGTCCCAGGCCAGCAGTGACTGTAAGCCCTTACAATCTGACAGCCTCTAGGGCAGCCTTTTTGGGTGCAATTTGAGCCACTGGCCCAAACGGACAAAAGAAGATCTTCTACTCAGTCCCCAAGAGTAATCTCCCCTTCCTGCTTCCCAGTTACTGAGAAAGTTGATGGGAAAAGATGATCTCATCTGAGGGTAAAGAACCAGAAAAAACATCCCCTGATTCTCAGATATTTTTTTTCACAGAGCTGCGCTGCACTGCTGTGGCTCTTCTGCCCAGGGCTCCTTTCCCCATATGGAACGTACTGGATTGTGCATTTGTACAGATGCATCAGCTCAGACTAAGTATAGCGCGTTCCCTGAGATGGAAGTAACGCCCACGCCCTTGCTCCTCTGCAATGCAACAGCCAAAAATAAAGAGGATTAAATAAAAAAATAAGAGAAGGTTGTGGGTGGATTTAGGGCTTGAAGTGAGGGGGAGAAACAGAGCTGATTGGAGGCAGGGTTCTGGTCCTGAGCTGCTTGCCCTTGTGGTGTGACATGGATGTGCCCAGCAAGCCCTGTGCTATGCCAGCCCTGGGCTCTGCCATTTTGTGCTGACCCAAACCCTGACCCAACTCTTGCCAGGTGTGAGCATTGTCTCCTGTCTCACACATCCAGCAGTGCCTGCACTCACCGAGCACCTGGCTGTCCTTGCCAAAGGCTGTGGGGACACTATGGTAGGAGACAGCTCATGGAGGAGGGCAGGTGCAGAAAATTTCCTGGCTTGCCTGTCCCTCCTGCTCTGCTCGGTTGCCTGTGCCCACTGTAGCACCTGGAGGTACAAATGCCCATGGTAGGGGTGAGGGCACCGGGGCTGTTTAATGGGCGGTAACAACCTACCTGCACACCCAGGATACCAAAGATGATGAAGAAAGCGCAGCAGATGAGGACAATGTTCCCTATGGGCTTGAGGGAAGAAATGAGCGTCTCCACCACCAGCTTCAGGCCAGGGGCTCGGCTGATGACTCTGGAAGGGAAGGAAGGGGAGGGATGACAGAGGGACAGGGCAGGGATGTTTGGCCTAAGCTAAGCATTTTCAGCAGTCATGGACCCCTCTCTCCCTGTGCAGTGACCGTGACCCATCAGTGGGGATAACTCTCTTGTGGCCAAAAAGCCTCTTCTGTCCCATGGGTTGGCTGTCTGATGAGGTACCTCCAGGGCCAGAGCCACATGGCTAAGGGGAACCTCCCTGTGGCTTATGACTTGTCAAAAAACACACTTTGCCTGGCACAGTGGGATCTGACCCTGGGAGCCTTCCTGGGGGGGAAGCAGTGGGAAGAGGGGGCTGAGCAGGGCTTGATGGGGCTCTAACCGGAGGGGACGTAAGGTGCGCAGCAGCCGGAGGACCCGCAGCACCCCCAGAATTTTGGCACCACCAGCAGAGGCCACCGAGACCACGATGTCAATGAGAGACACAAAGACCAAGAAGCCATCCAAGATGTTCCAGCTGCTGCGGAGATAAGCCTGATCCCCAAAATACAGGCCTAGAGAGACCACCTGCAAGAGAGGAGAGAGGAGAGGTGGTTAAATGGCTCCTCTCCATGTCGCCTGGCAGAGGTCAACTGTGGAGACAGGGAAGGACAGGGAACAGTTATCAACTCCACATGGCACTGAAGTGTCATCTTGTCATCTTTTCCTTTCACCTGGAAGGCTATGAAGGAAAATGCCTTTGGGGAAAGTGGTGACACATAATTCCAGAAGGCCATGGTGACTTCTCACCTTTCTGCTGCCTCCTTGAGCAACAGGACACCATGGGGAACACACAGGAATACTTTCCCTGCCATCCCACAGACCTGAGTCGAGTTTCCCAGTCCAGAGATAAAACTGAGGTAAAATTGAGCACCAAAACCCATAATTTGGCTCCTAAGGGAGTGGTTCGATTCTGAGCAGTTCTCAACACCAGCAGGTGCTACAGACATTGCCAGTCTTGGGGAACACCCTGCAAATCGTGGCTGTAATTTAGGTATGAATTTTAGAAGATTTAAGTTCAGGTTTGAGACTGTCTTTACCCAGTTTTGGGACTCCTTCCCAATCACAAGAGGGGAAGAACAAGATTTCCCTATTGTTGCAAAGCACTTAGACACTTACTGAATAATTATCTCAACAAAGAGCATGTTATTAGTATTGTTGCTATTTCCCCATTCTTGTTCCAAGAGAAAAGGAATGGACATTTGACATCATTACAAAATCCATATCTGAAGGCCAGCTATTCCTCCCAGATACTAAGATCCCTTTGGATTTAAAGTCTAGGATAAGCATTCCCTCCATGCCTGACAAGAGGGGACTCAAGCCCAAGCATTATCTGCCTTTACCAAGGTAGAGGGAGGGACTGGCACACTGAAAAGATGGAAAGATTTTAGAAGGGTGCTGAGCAAATATGAATCACATTTTTGCTGACACTGGGAAAAGGCTCTGAACTGTTCACCTCCAGTAACTTACCTTCAGTGTCATCTCAGCTACAAAAATTGCTGTGAAAATGTAGTTGGACACAGTGAGAAAGATTCTCTCCTAGAAAAAAAAAACAGAGAAAGGCCTTAAATGTATCTTGACTACTTCTTGTTACCCTGTCAGGCCCTTCTGATGAACTTGATATCTTTTGGTTTCCTGTGAAGGGTTTGAAAGTGGGGGAAATAAAAGAGGTGGCCTTGGCAAAGGTCAGTGCTGGGCACTGATGATGATGAGCTGCTGGGCAGCTCATACACCTTGGCTCAGGCCTGTGCCATAGCTGGGACAGGAGCCTATTCAACTCTGCAAGAGCTGATGGGCTTTGCAATGCATTCTGCAAGTCTGGTTTCAAGGCACTCCCTGCCCTGTTCTGCCGGTCTTGCTCAGTCCTGACCTGCTGCACTGACCTGGGACTCCTTCATGAAGGGCTGCTGAGCACTGATCACTGGATTGTGTGTAGGTGCAGTAGAGTCTAGGGGTCAGCTAAGGCGAACGTACAGAAAAAGCCATTTCACTTGCCAGCTTGAGCCATCTCCAAGACAGCTCAAAAGCAGTATACATGAATGATGTAAAACCAGGCTGGATGGGGCTTTGAGCAACCTGGTCTAGCAGGAGGGGTTGGAAGTAGATGATCTTTAAGGTCCCTTCCAACCCAAATCATTCTATGATGACATGCCATTCCTACAGAATGGAAGTTATTTCTATCTTTTATTTCCCAGGCCCTGTCCCTTTTGCCTGTCATCTCTTAACTGCAGGTGTCTGGAGGAGTCTCTTACTTTTCAAGAGGGAGAAAACTATGATTATTGTATTATAAAGTGGGTTGCCACATTGTAAGACCCTGCAGGGGAAGCACATTATGTGAATACTTGGCCATTTGAATAGATGAGTGGGAGTTGGTGTTTAATGCTGAAGTTCTTCCAGAGGTCATGCCGGTGTCAGGAACACTTACAAACCTCTGTCAGAGAGGTTTTGCTAAAAAGCAGGTGGGAGGAAATGGTGCTCACCGTGCTTCTGTGTTCAATCTGCGGTCTCTCCAGGGCAATGGTGATGCAGTTCAGGAAGATGAAGGCCAATACAACGTAGTCAAAGAGTTTGTGAGCAATGATGGTTTGGCAGAGGAGGCGAAACCTGCAAGAAAGTTCCAGTAAGCACTGGAGTCCAGTAATCCTTGGGCAGGGCAAGATTAGGAGCTGTGAGGACAGAGAATTGAGAGGTCTGGCCAAAACTGAGCTCTGACGTAGCAGTTTTCTTATCACTGATACTAATGTCCCTTGCCATGGCAATATTCCAGGGTGGCCCATGGTCACACAGGGAGCCTGGAGAAGAGCAAGGAGCTGAATCTTTGTCCATTACCCCAGTGCCAGAGTGGTTTTCTAATCATTATGGCTCTATGCTCCTCTCTTGCCCCGTAGTGACTTTCAGTTTTCCTCCCAAACTCATACTTTGTACCACCCTAGGGCCATTAGGAGAGGCAGGTAGGTTGGCAGTCATGGGGTCCACACTTCTGTCTGCTCTGAAAGACACGGGGCCTGTTAGCACAGGTATCACATGCAGCAAAGAGCTGTCCCTCATGAACTGTATTGAAACCCCCTTCTTTTCAAGGGGCAACACACGTGGGTGAGAATACTGTTGGCTGGGGTACATGGAGATTTTCTCCTGGCGGGAAGACCCCCTTAGCAGGAAGGATTTATCCCAAATTTCCTTTCAGGCAAGAAGAATTCTAACTTTGCCCTAAAAGGTGTGATATGACTGCTGATAAATTGGTACTGGGACTGAGAATGAAATGAAGAGACTGTTCTGGTACCAGGGGAGAAAATATCAGTATTATGGAGTCGTTAATAATATATTCCTTCTCCTTTTTTGGGTTAATGTTAGTATTCCCTACCTTGCTTTGCTATAAATATTTATGATTACACACAAAAAATAGGATGCTCCAAAGGGAGGGAAAATCACAATAGCTATTTATGATTCTCATCCTTCCTTTCATCTCAAGAATCAAGGAAGAGAAATTTTGTTTGGCAGTAGAAGGGGAGACAGAGGAGACAAAACACATTCCCAGCTGCTAAGTTTAAAGTTGCAACCTAACATGCAGCTCAGGGATGCAGCACGGCAACAGAATCTGCCCCATCTTCTCAACCCTCTCATGTCAAAAACTGCACGAACCTGTTTTGTGGAGAGAAGAGATATATGGACCAGTCTTCCCGTAGCTCACACCAGTCTGGCTTATAGACTTCCATCATCTTCCGGATGCGAAAGCACAGGCTCTGGAAGGACACAGCAGAAACAAGTGCCGCTGGCTACTTTCCCACTTACCTGAGAGAGGCATTCTTCCTTTCACTGACCCCAAAACACCACTACCTGCAGTTCACCAGGTGCACTACCTGCCTTTCTTTAAGCCTCCAAACAAGGAAACAGACTCAAAGACCAACAAGCTACTGAAAGGGAGGTAGGAGTTGCTTTGCTAGGGCCTGGTTTCCTCCCCAGATCATTACAAATAAAACTGCCGGTGCCTTCCTAGAGCAGGATGTTGTCCATGATGCCTTCTCAGAGCTGTTGGAGTGAGTCTGTTACATGCGGTCAGTGTTTCCTCTCTACTTCAGCTAGATGAAAGGACAAGGAGGGCCTTGTGTTGGCACTTGAGCTTGGAAGTAGTTTAATTTCACACAGCATGTATGTCTGTTCAAATTTCTACTGACCCTGCCTCTACTTTTTCCACCCTTTGATCTGCTCACAGATTGGGCATTGCAGTCTCGCAGGCTGGCACTGCAAAACTTCCTTGCCTTGTCACTTGTGCCTGAGCTTCTTGCTCTGATCTATGGAAGTCCCCCACGGAAAACTATGGCTACTCACACAGCCTGACCTTTCCTAGCCTGCAGAAATCACTTGCTGCACTTGTCTGAAATAACAGCCCCCAGATGACCATGCACATGCTTCACATCTGCCTTCCTCCCACCATCCACCTGTACGACTGCTTTGCAGGCAGCCTAACAATGTGGTTTGAGCTTGTCTGGGACTAGAAAGTCCCATCTGTGTTCAGTGTTGTCTCACAGCTGTACTTAAAGCACCTTTGCAAGCTCTTCCATCCACGTGGCAGGGAGACTGAAACTTGATGATGGATTTGGGATTTCCCACAGCACTGTGGTGTGTAAACCCCAGCTTTCCTGCCCCAAGTACTCACGTAATCTATCTCTTCATCATCCTCTCCCCGTTCCTTGCGGTTGTTCATCTTTGGGAAGATCTCCTTGGCAATACTGGGCATTTTGCCGTTGCAGTCTTGATGCTCACTGGCCCCAGATGCTGCTCCCAGCTTACGGGCAACTCTGTGGCCGGGTGGGACGGAGGCCAACTCCAGCAGGTCACAGGAGCCTTTGTTGTCCAGGGAAAGCGTCCGGCGATGATGAAACACCCTTCTCGTCCCATCCGACTCCCCATCTGCGGCCCTGTGCCTCTCCCCAGACAGGAGGGATTCGTGCTCGGCAGAGGGAGGTTTGTGCTTCAGGCTGTGTCCCCGAGCCAGGCTGTTCCAGCTGGAACGACGGCTCCCCCAGGCTCCGCTGCGGCTCCAGGCACCGTAGTGGGAACTGCGGGAGCTGGACTGTAAGAGAGTGGGATGGAGACTCAGTGACTCCAGACACAAGGAGGGAGCATGCGATCCGATCCTATTTCAGATCACAGACTTCTCCCTGGGCCCCTAAGGCAGGAGGTTGCCATTTTTCAGCCGTTGAGGAAGTTGCACGTTGGGAACATAGCAGCTATCTCTGTAAATCTGACAATAAATTGATAATGAGTTAGAAACAGTGTTGGCTGTGATTACTTTATAGCACCATCTGTGTGCAAAGCAGTTACGGGGAAGGTAAATGATAAAGCCAAAGGCCAGGTGCCTGATGTTGTTACTTACACCAGCACAAAGCAAGAATAAAACTCTGAAAAAATCTGATTGGCAGCTTTTTACGTTGCCCTGGGGTAAAGGATAACACAAGGTACAGGGTGATGGATAATCTGACACACCGTCTTTGAGTACAGTCTTAGTAAAAGAAAGAAACGAGAGAAAGAGGCTTGTTGGTTACAGTCTATTCCAACCACATCAGCAACTTATCATGTAGTACGTGGCTGCTGGCTCTCCCTGTTTAGAAGTAAAAAGGGCATGATCCCTTTTAGCACCAAAGCACTCCCCCAGAGCTGTGCGTGTCAGGGGGTAGAAAGTCCACAAGACGACGTTACAAAGTGGACAGGTCTGAGATGTATTGGCTGGACAGCCAGCAGTGCTTGGGGAAGCGCTAAGGGGCAGCAGGATCTGCTATGGGGAGCTCCAAGTCAAGATTTCTCTCTTCATTGTTACAAAATCTTCCAGAAAACCCATCTGTTATGGGACTTGGCAGCTGTGGCATCAGCCAGATATTCCCATGCTCTTAATTTAGGGCATCATTTTGTGTCCTATGCTCTAGGAAAAGAAGGAAAGGGCAAGAGGACAAAACATATTTCACTCTAAGAGGCAGACTCTGTCTCCTTGGTGTTTCCTCTTTCCCACCAGAAGAATATAATAGAGCTGAATCCCACACTCAATGGAATATAGATCAATAACCTGGAAATAGATGTCAATAATCTGGAAATTTAGATAAATAGTGTGAACTGACCTGGCTTCCTAAAGATAGGCAACATTAGAGCGCAATCCTCCACAGCAACCCCAAGATAATGGCAGAAAGACAACAGAGTGCTTAGACTTCAAAAGAAAGGTACAACAAACATTTCTACTCACCAAGGACCGCTGGTCATAGGTCATTCTCCCCAGGGACATCACACTGCTCTTCCGGGAGCCAACAGGAACACGGATCTGATCAGGCTGCAGGGAGTTCCTTGAAGAGTTGGTAACCCCCCCAGCAGCCACAGGTGGGTTGGAAGAGGGCAAGGATGGGTCCAAGTGTCCATTAGGTGTCACAGGAATTGCACAGAGCTTGGGATCTGGGTGGAACGATGTAGAAAAAAGAAGAAAGACAAAAGGAGAAAGTGGGTTCCTCACTATACAGTGACTGTTTCAATGTCTAAGCTGTAGAGTGTGTTAGCAGCAACTAACAGAATATTAGCTGTTTAGCATCAATCAATGTGAATTTCTTCTGATTTAGGCTGTTGTGGCAAAAGCAGTGCAAGCTGGGAAGACTCTGAAGTATTCTCCTCAGTCCCAAAAACTGAGGGGAGCTCTCCGTGGAGCCACCAGACGAGCAGAGAGCTGGTCAGGCAGACTCAGGCTGACAGGCAGAGCAAGAAGCTGATCCCTGGCAGCAAAGAGGAGGAGAGTGTGCTTCTGCCATGCCAAGAACAGACACCTGCATCTTCAGGTCTGAACAAATACTGCTGACTAAATAGTCAAACTGGCTATTTAAAGCAGCTAGACTGAGACACTGGGGAAGAGATTAAGATGTGAGAAGACCCGCTGCCATCCATGTACTGTGGTCACCTTTAAATTCTTGCAATCATACTCTTCATCCTAGTCTATCCTACTATACTGGGCCTTTTCAAATGACTGATAATTGACCTTGAAGATCCAGGACACCCTTGAATGGTATGTTAGGTGCTGTGGATAACCATCAGCATTTGTCGAGATGGATGGAGAGGATAGGGTACTGGCTTTTAACACCTGAAAGGACATGAGCAATCATTATTATTTCTTGACCTATTGCATAATGAAGGTCACATATCCTCACCTCACACAGCATCACAGCCACGAGTGCACCAACAGGCTCTGTAACCTCTTCCCCATCTTCCCTCCAAGGGATTTGGCTGCCTACATTCAAGGTAAGCTCTGATATAGTGCACCATGTAACCCAGGATCAGACTGCTGTGAAAACAGCTAAGTTGCAAGAAAAGAGCTGTGACAAGCCAATACTGGAGCTGCTGCTCCTTGCTGCGGGAGCTGCATTTAAGGTCAAACCTGTGCCTGTGATCCTTGTCTGAGTTACGCCATGAGTATACTTGTGCCTGTCCTTGCAGCTTGCTGATCCTGATCTCTTCTTGCTGACTGGACTTCTTGGCTCAGTCTCAGACCTAGCTTACCACTGTGGACTTTCCTGGTGGTCACAGAACCGTTTCCTGACCCTGCTCTGCTCACCTTGTGCAAGTACGGTGTCTTTGTTGGCATGGTCCCTGCCCTTCTGCCTTGGCTTTCCGCCCAGCTCTTGGCTTGCTATCTATTGCGGAGCAGGCTACTTTTGCTGCTCCCTGCCACCAAGTCCTGTCTGAAGTATAATACCTCTTGCAGAAAGACTTGCAGTCTTCAAGGAAAGACTTCGAGGGGTGGAGACCTTACCAAGCAGTTTGTAGGCAGACTGTTCCAATAGTTAATTATCTTTCCTTAAAAATATGTGGCTTTTTTTCAGTCTGAATTTGTCTAGCTTCTGCTTCCAACCTTTACAATCTCATTATGGTTTTTTCTGCTCAATTAAAGAGCCATCTACCATCAGAAATGTCTCCTTATGGTCGGCACTTACAGAGTGTGTGATCAAGTCACTCCTCTGGTTTCTCTAAGCTTCATTAGCCTCTCGCTATGAGGCAAGACTTCCACATTTGTCCAAGTCCTTTTTAATGTGTTGGTACCCCCTACACAAATGTGGGTCCCAGATTTGAATACGACATTCCTGAAATGGTTGATGCCCGTGAAGCTAAAGCAGAGACAGTCTCACTTCTCAGTCCTAGTTGCCGTTCTGTAGGTCATTCAAGAATTCCTCTCCTTAGCTATCACATTCCTCAGGTTGCCAACATGGCTCTGTTTTTCAACAGATAACACCCCAAACAAGGATAAGTTCAAAACGAAAACCAGTAAGTTCTCAGAGATGGGGTTGAATTTTCTGCAGAACCTGCTTTCAGATTTCTCACTAGACAGGAACAGGAGATAAGCACATGACACTGAGCTACTGTACCTGAGCCTTCTTGGATGTCTTGGAACTGATCTAACTCCTCCATGTTTGATGAACTCTGATCTTCATCTGAGTATGATCGGTTGGCATCACCCTAGAACACACATATTTAGAAGTTGGGAATTCATAAACAGAAAAGACCATTTGCTTTTGTCTTTCATTGCTGAAGAACTGTAAAATCCTCCTTGGAAGCCAGGATTTACTCACTGGAAAGAGTCTTGTGTGACCTGGGATGACCGATGTACTGTATTCTTGCTTTTGGAGGGGCAAAGGACCCACCCTAGCAGGGTAGGTTCTGTTGCACAGGATGGAAATTTTGATCTCCCTTCCAGAGGGCTTGTCTCATTCCTTGCAGAGATTAACACTGTCATTTTAAATTTTTTTTTAATGAAGCCCACCCTGAACTTAACAAGGGAAATGACAGAGATATGATACTTTGGGAGTCCTCCACCCCAGTACCCTCAAAGTGTCTTAAAGGTCCCCTTTTAAGCACCTCTATTCCTCCTCCTGATGAAGCTTTGGTGGCAACTTACCTCAGCCTGGAACCCCTCCACGAGAATGGCCACCAGCAGATTGAAGAGCACATAATTGCCAAATGTCATGAGAGCCACAAAGTAGAGGGATGCCCATGGTGAGGTGGAGGCCATGCCATTATAGAGCACAACATTCCAGTCCTCCTGGGTTAGGATCTGCAACCAGGAGCAGACGCCTCATAAACATGAAGGAAGGACAAGAAGGGGATTCTCAGAAAAGGACAGTGAAAGGATACACATTAGTGGCACATCAGGCCTCTTAACTTCCCCATAACCACACACCCACTGCCCACTGTCACTGTCCAGCTGTGGTACTGCCCCAATCACGTTAGCTGAGAAGAAGAAACAAGAGTGATCATGAGGACATCATGTGCTGAGGTGATGATGTTAAACATGAGAGTTGCCACAACAGGAGTGACCTTTGCAAACTGACTCATTGGAAGGAAAGAGCACTCCTGTCTGAAAAATACAGCAGCCATTTGATTACAACACACAATTATTCTTCCTCCAAACACCACTTGTTGGAGCCTTTTGTGTGGCCGCCTGAGCTGTCAGGAGCGAGTGCAATACTCCACAATGAAAAAACACACTTGATTGTCTTCACTTCTCCCTGGCCCACCTGTAGAGAGTAAAGTGGGCTCACCTGGAAGACGGTGACGATGGCCCACAGCAGGGAATCAAAATTCTTCCGGTCGGGAACTGTATCTCCTGTGTCTGTCCTGAGGCTGAACTTGCAACCAAAGATGTGCATTCCCAGGATGCTGTTGGGGCAAGAAGCGAAGGTAGTGTCAAATGTAAATATCTCTGTCACCACAATGAGCTCATCACAGTCATTCTCTTTTCCTCCCAACAATCTAATGTAACACCACAGGAGTGAGGGATAGAACAACGCAGCCAGATCACTGGGACCTATCCATGAAGAAGGAGCTATGTATTGAACCCATAAAGCTCACCAAAAAACCTTACTTTCCATATGTACTGCCTCAGAGCTCATGTATTCCCTTTAACCTGTCTTTCAGATCTGCTCTTTCCATCAGTCTTGTTTGCTCTCATTTTTCTTCATTTCCCTACTATTGTGTAGGGATGCACTGATAAACTTTCTTGGTTGTTTCCTGCCACCCTTCTGCCAGAGTCACTCTCTAGACTGAACTGTTTCTGCAGCCAGTGCTGATTAGCAAGAGACTTCATCTATCCTGCGATGGGACATTATGCTCAACGTGCGCATTTGGTGGCAGTATTTCTCCACCCCATCCAGGCCAAATCTTCAGCTGCTGAACCCAATTTAGGGCAGCAGTAACTTCAGCCCTTATGAACAAATAAATGTTTGTCAGTGTTGCCTGAGCCTAGAGCAATGGGCGAGACGAGTCATGCAATCTTGCTCTGAAGTTGCTGTCGTTCAGTGCCTCTCCAAAAAAACATGAGGCGGGTAACTGCCTCCTCACCTGAATATAAAGATGAAGAGCATGAGAAGCATGCAGAAGGTGGCTACGTTGTCCATAGTCTTCATCAGCACCACGAGCTGGCGGCGCAGTGCAGGCATGAAACGCACCAGCTTCAGCACCCGCAGGAGACGGAAAGTCCTCAGCACAGAGAGGCCCCCATCCGACTGCCCAATGATCTCCCAGATGCTATGGCCCAGAGAGGCACAGGGAGTACAAGGGATAAAATGAAAGACGAGTGAATGAACAGGAGAGAGAGAGGAACAACAATGCTAACCCAAATTTTCACCTCTGCATTGGCAGCAAATATAAAGGGGTCAGAGAGAAAAATCTGTTTGAGTAAGATATAATTAGAACTATAGGCTTATACTCATGTATAGAAAGCTGCATTTCTCCCTTAAAAACATGAATACAGCAACAACTAAGTGTTGCAGGAATGAGGAAAGGATTGCAGCATTAAATTCCAGCAAGGTAAGTTCTTCTATCACACATTAAACCTTTGTAGCATCCTTAATTTGCACATTTTTAAAATACTTCACAGCCAATATTTCTTGTTGACCTACAAGGCAATTGAAATTGCCTCCATTCTACAGAGGAGAGTATGAAGGAGCAGAAATGCTATGCAGCTTGCCTATGGTTGCCAATTGTTGGGAAGAGACATCATGGTCTCCCAATCTTTGGCCTTGTGCATCAACCCAGCCTCTCCTAATATAGCTGCTAAATTATTTTGGAAAAGGCACAGCATGCAAGCTCTGTGGTACTCTTTTCTATGTGTATTTCAGTTGATCCCCAAGGCCCTTGTCACCTGATGATGACGATGATACTGTCAAAGATGTTGTAGGGGTTGCGGAGATAATCAAAGAGACCAAAAGCAGCAAGTTTCAGGATCATCTCCAGGGCAAACATGCTTGTAAAGACAACGTTGCTGATCTCCAAGATGTTGGTCAATTCCTCTGGCTGGAGAGAAGGCAAATTCAGAGAGTCAGAACTGAAAGAGTCCTGAAATTATGGGAAATAAAGTGCTGCCATTCCCAGGGGACAGGCTTTGTAGAGAGATTAGAGTGGAGCTGGATAGAGCCACTTGTACTCAATTCCTTTGCACATTTACTACCTTCATCATAGATTACATCCCTAATACATTCTTTTATTAGAGGTGGTCAGGAGCCCCACAGCCATTCACACAGTCAAGGCTGACCAAGTGTCTCCCACATCCCATTCCAGACCCTGGTCCCCCAGCTAAAGGATGCTTTATTTTGTGCTAATAACTTGAGGGGTTTTTTTGAAGCAGGACAAAAGTGGATGATCTGTGGTCCACCTCTTTCTTCAAGGATTTCTTCCTCTGAGTTTTCCACATGTAGCTGGCACAGTATTTTGCCGAAATTCTGAAAACATTTGAATGATAGGTAAGCAGTTCCCCATCTTTCTCTAAACCACACAGCAGTTGTCTGCCTCTTTCCCCTCTATTTTTTTAATTCCCCATTTTTCTCTCCGCAGCTCCACACCAAATCCTTGGTATGCACTGGTTTTCTGGCCTTCCTCCAACAGTCTTTTCTTATACCTCTGTCCTCAGAGGGGTCTCAATAATTACCTGAGCAAATATCAGACGGGATAAATAAGACAACAGGGAGGAGGGACACACTGCTAACACCTACCTGTAAGGGACAGGAAGGGTAGGACAGGGTGAGGAGAAGAGAAAAATGAACAGCAGGAAGAGAAAGGCAGATGCACAAGGTGAAAACCTCCAG
>JAOXJM010000001.1:54701803-54741315 GCA_026413425.1 Tringa solitaria
GTCTCCCCTCAGCCTCCTCTTCTTCAAACTAAACATGCCCAGTTCCCTCAGCCTCCATATTACCAAGCCAGGATAGATTCATTTACCCATCACACCAGGAGAGAAACTTGGATAAAACCATGGGAGCTAAGTATTGGGGTGAGAAGAGCATCCTGAAGGCGAGAGAGAACCCAGGGAGCAGAGCATGCCCAGAGCCAGTTTTTTAACCTGACTGGTTCACCTGCTCTGAATATGGATCTCTTTCCAAATTCATGAAACTACCTAATTCAGATCTTCATGGCACTAAGTCCTTCATCCCTGCCACTGCAGATTGAATACTGAGTGTGAAGTCCATGATTGAGGTCTACTTCAGGGCTCCTGCCCAGTGATCAGAAGCTAGACCTGGGGCAACAGAGGGCAGCTACTCAGCTTTTTTCTCCTTTTAGTTTCTTATTCACTAGCATTGGAATTCTTATCTCAGATTGGACTGAAAACATAATTAGTCCATTATCTGACAGCAGCCAGAAACTTCTGCACTATAGGAAAGCTTAAGAATATGCAGACCACCATGAAGCCTCTGCGGGAGGAGTTTCTCCTAACCAAGAATAAATTAGCAACTGTCTAGAAACTGAAGAGTAATTGATGTGATCTATGCACACCAGCCCTACCAAACCGTACCTGCACATCACTGCCTCTAAGAGCATAAGAGAGAAATATTCCATACAAAGGTCTCTCCAGCCTGTCTGTTTCTACTCACCATTTCAAAGTCACTTGACAATATTCGCAGAAATCGGTCATGGAACATACCGACTAGCTTTTACTTACTGTAATCACCACCCCACAACCAATGCAGGGTTTCGTGATGTTTTGTTATACCCTAGTTTTACAAGGCTGAAGTAATGTGGTTTCATCTAACACCCCAGGGAGACTGTTCCATCATTTACTAAATGTCAGTATGATGAGCTGGCTTGGACATTTGCTGAATGTTTCTGACAAGCAGCAAATAGTAAAAAGAGAAGCAATAACTGTAAAATCTGAACTAGTGGATGCAATAAATGCTGGTATAAAGGGAAATCGTGCGGGCTAAAGGATATGAAGCTACTGATCCACAGGACTGGTCTAGTGAGGAAACAAGGGATCGCCTCCTGATCCACACAAGGCAGATCTCATTAAGTACTGATCTGATGTATGAAGGAATAATGTGAGTAGATACTGGAGAAGATAAATCAAAGTTACTCAGCAATTTTCTCATTGGCTGCTAATGGCAAAGAAGCTTGAGTCCAGGCCATTCAACAGGCCATTCAAGAAATATATGAAAAAGACAGCCCAGGACATTCAGCCGGCGCCAGCCTTTCATCCTCATGCTGAATAAGGGAGAAAAGCAAGCAGCACCGGATCCTCTGTGAATATTAAAAAAAGTAATCCTCTTTAAAAGATACTTCTGGACAGCCACAAGTATCTAATATCTTGATTTTCTACCCTGGATTTTAAAAATAGGCATTTCCAAGAGAAGCAGATCTGAAAAACTGCAAAAACTATTTCAAGCAGGACAAAGCTTGAAATGATGGATTTTGGCTTGTGCAACGTCCCAGGAATATCCGAAGGCCTAATGCTGAGGATATTACATGGTATAATGCACACTGATGGATTTAAATAAACTTATCTATTTGAAAGTGATAATTGTGATAAACTTATGGATTAAAAATGACTCATAGCAGTGCAGTTTGTCCCAAAATGAGTTGATTCCCTTCACAAGAAATGTATAAGGAGATGGCAAGCTGTCTGGGCCACACAAACAGGACAGGACAAGGGACTGGATGGATAAGCTAAACAAAGCCAAATTCCAAGGTGATTTGGATCCAAGTAAAGGGGTTTGAGTTGCTGAGGTTAAGTCTCCCGGCAGAAAAACACTGTGAATACTAAATCCCTGAATTGTTACAAATAATTTTAATTCCTGGAGTTTTTTTCTCTGTTCATCAAGGCTCAGGAATCAAAGGCAGGACTTGCACATGGGCTCTGTCACCCAGACAGAGTTTTTGAGCCTGTGTTTCTGAGCCTGAACCTTGTGCCTGGCTCCTGTAGTCTCTCACCCCTTAACCTGATGGTTGGTAGGTGCTTTGGTCAGCAGGCCAGATCACCTGGGTATAGTCCGTGAGCAAGCGAAGCAGTAAGGAGCTGATGGACAAGCCACGAGCTCCTCCCAGGACCACTGAAACCTGTGACACCTTCACACGTCCTTTTGCCCTGTCAGATATGTCCCCACAGAGTGGCTGGGTTTGTGATCTTGAATGCACCAGAAAATAAAAGCTCGAGAGGTCTCTCTACACATCAGCTCCAGGTCAGGAGAGATTCGTATGACGAAGTAGCTGAAGTAACTTAAGCTACTTCAGTCATAGGATGGTGTCACCCTGCAAATCACAGATCTCTGTGGGCAGAGGGGTTTGGCTGGATATCATTCTGTAGAAATTGATGTTTATGGAAGGAAAAAACAGGAAAAAGAGAAAGGAAGGAGAGAAAAGGAGGCGATGAAGCATCAGTCTGAGATGTACTGATAGTATGGCTTGAGGAAAACTGTAAGAGAACAAAGGGATGTGCAAACGCCTATTGGCTTTTGAGTTAACTGCTGACTAAAAAAGACCTGGAATTCGTGGTATGGTCTGAATATTTTATTTTTATTTTTAATCTTCTTATGCCAGGGAAACAGGAATCAATATACACATTTTAAATAAACAGGCTACACCACATTTTTCAGTTATGATCAATTTAGCTGACATATCTTTCTAGTAGAAAACAGCATGCAGGGTCATAAGCTTTTCCTAGCTACTTAGGGATAAAAAGTGATAGCATAAGTTTAAGGACGTGTCATTAATAACCTGCTAATAGAAACCCCAAGGCTGCAGGCAGCTCCCACTCTGCTGTGGGCTGTACAAACACAGCAGAGGCAGCCTAGAAGGGCTTAAATCTGCACACACAATAGCCAGAACATGAGAGTGAATTCTCTACCTCCGGCTCAAATATTCTTCTGCTAAACTCTTAATTCACGCTGTCTCCAATAAACCAAAATGAACAATGGCTCTCCCTGCTTGGTGCTCACATCTTTAAAACATCAGTGGGCAGTTTTCATATTGTCCTGGGCTTCAACCCTTAGTCATCTCTCTGCTACGTGATAAATACATCGCTCTTTTTTATCTATTTTCATGAGTCAACCCCTCCAGCCTCTTCTTCATTCTCCTCTGCTCTGAGCTCCTGCCAGTATTTTTCTGGTACTGAAGCATCCAGTGCAGTTTTGCATTCTGGGATCAAATTAAGGTTTCCCATCCTTGTATCAGAAACTAGCTGGGCTTTGAAAAATGGTCTAATGCTTGGTATGTGGGTGGGATCCAGACATCTGGGGCTTCAAATACTGGCTCAGACACTGTGTTGCCTCAAACAGGGAATTTAAGATATTCTGGTTCTCAAGATACCTCCATCCTGATACAGCACAGGACAAATCTGAGTGCCTTGCCTGAACCAGACTCACTGCCCGGCTGTTGCCTGAGACTGTGTTCAGGACTAGGCTTCACCTTGGCACCAAAGCTTCAATGCAGTCAGCATTTCAGTAGTGTTCCAGCAGACATGTGGAGACAATGATGGTCACATTCAGTCTGGCAGCACAGATCTGAGACACGGATGTACACCATGGAATCATAGAATGGTTTGGGTTGGAAGAGACCTTAAGGATCATCTACTTCCAAACCCCCTGCCACGGTCAGGGACACCTCCCACTTGACCAGGTTACTCAAAGCCCCATCGAATCTGGCCTTGAACCAGTCCATGCTCCTTCAACACGAAGTGCAGCAAAGCTACCAGCCAGCAATGCAGACGGCAAGGTCATGGGTGTGCTTAACACCCTCTGAAGCTGGCTCTGCATATCACAAAGTAGACACAGCCTCTGTTTCCCAGCTATAAAATGATGGCACACAATCCTTCTCCATCTTGCAAGCCTGTCATTAGGATAAAGTCCACTGCTGACTCAGAGCTGCCTGCAAAAGCACTGGCATGAAAGTCAAACCTGTGCCTACACCTGCTGTGTATGTCTCACCTATCTATCACTTCTTGCTGTCAGGGCAAAGGAAAGGCTCAAGCCATCTGAGCCCCCAAAATGACTGGAGATGAGAGGTAGTGTCTTTCCTAGCCTTCTTATATAGACAGACTCTGCTCAGGCATCTCTTAATTAAGCTGGAAAGGCTAGCAAGCTGATGGATTTGAACTGAGATGCTGGTGAAGTGCCTGTGACATCCCCAGAGGGCACATTAAATTAACCAAATAGACTAAGGATTCAGTAAGCTAATGAAGAGAGAAATGAGAGCAAAAGAGAGATAAGAAAGATGGAAGAGATGAGGGTGAAGGAGAGGGAAGCAGATGGAAAGAGAAGACAGGGTGAAAAACAGAGGGATAAAAGTGAGCAGGGAGGAGGAAAAGAGTCGGATTAAAAGGAGGTAAGAGGAAAATACAAGGAGACAGTGAAAGTGATTAAGTACAGGGATAAGGAGAAAAGACCCTGCACGATCCTGAACCTTTCTCCAAAAGCCATGCTGGGACCATATGTGCTGCAGCCTGGGATCCAAATTGCTCAATCTCAGCCTCCAAGTTGCATCAGCTGCTTCACGAGGCCATAACCCTGAGCAGGACTCACCAGTCCCCGCTGCCCACCCTGTGTCCTGTGGCACCTTACCTGCTCGTGGTGCTCGATGCCCATGCTGATTGTGTTCACTAGGATTGCGATCATGATCCCACGGTTGAAGTACTTGCTGTCCACAATCCCTCGAAGTTTGACCCTCACTTCTCGCCACATGTCACTGCAAAGCTTCAGCCGTCCGCCTTCTTCCACCTCCTCCTCCTCCTTTTCCAGTGCTGAGGCACCTTGGGCCTCTCTGCTGCCCTCTCCCTCCTCTTCACTGGCTCCTCCGTCCTCCTGGTCTGAGTCGGCGCTATCCAGGACAGAGAGCCTTCGGGATGCTTCATGCTCTCCTCTGTGGCATCGGGGGCAGTTGGTGGGATCAGAGGTTGCCGTCACAGCAATAGGCTGGACCAAGCCCTGAGGAGGGCAGTCAAGAGAGTTGTGCTGCTGGCAAAGTCCTGGCAAGAGAAACGATCAGGCTTAATGGAGAAGGCTTTGAAAAAGACATCCGAACTGGGGACCTGTTTGGCTTTTGGGTGTCCAGACAGGGTAACTGGGGCTTTTTAGTTATAGGGGTGATTAAACACTGGCACATCATGTCAAGGGCAGCAATAAAAGCCATTGCTGCTGAGGGCTTTACACTGACTGGCTGTGTCACCAAAAGGCACGGTACTGTTCAGCTGCCAGTGATTAGACTCAATGGGGGTTCACGTCCATCAGAGGAAGAACTGTTTTGTCTGATGCAGGAATCACAGCTTGAGACTCAGTAGCTTGTGTTAAGTGGGAACTGAGGGAAAAATGATCATGAGGGCTGCTTTTGGCCTGAACAGCTACAAGTGGGGTCTGAGAACACACATGCTGAGCTGAACTCTCCAAATTAGAGAAGCTACATTAGCAAAGCATCTCAAGAAGCCAGAAAAGCTGGCACAAGAACAGTTCCTCCTGATAGTCCATGCCCTCTGAATCAGAATAGATCTGCTCACTTCAGTGAGAAAACTGTTTGTGTTCCTCTGTCCTCCAGTTGGGCCTGGAAGATCAAATGGGGGAATGAATCAATTAATTCATTAACACAGTGCATGAGACCTACAGAAACTCCCAGCAAGTAAAGAAAAAGAAAGACTGAGTATGCAAGACCAGCTGAAAAATCTGCTTTTTTGCTTGTTAACAGGAGCACTACTTACGAAAGGCATCGTAAGGCAGTTAATACTAACTCTATAAAACTATTTTTACAGTCACTTTTCAGGCCAGGAATCCAATTTAAATGGCATTTTGTGTCTAATTTTACACAACAGCATGTGCCCCCATCAAGAGAAATTGTCTTCATTGCCCCTGCATACCAAACTGACTTCTTTAGTAGTGCTCCCTTGGTCCAGGAGGCATCCTAAGGCAATTCTGCTCCCTTTGCCTCTCTCTTGAGGTCCCACTGCAACTCAGCTTGGGAGGAGAACTCTGGGGAACCTGGTGTGTCACCCAGTCCAATGCTTAGTCCCATGCTCTCATATCCCCCTAATACTTATCTCTCCTAGACTGCTTCCATCCTGCTATACCAGACCTGGCGCCCGTTAAAAGCCCCAGTCAGTGCCTTTAGTGTTGTCCCATTATGGTCTCTGGGTTTCAGTCCTGGGTTTCCCATGTTCCCTGCCGGTCACCCCTGTTACATTCCCGTTCCTGCTGGCCATCTCCACTTTGCTGGTCTGGTGTACCAGCCATGGCCCCAGGCTCAATGGCTGATGTCAATTCTAATTCTGTGCTTTGTAGGCACAGGTCCTTTGGCAAGCTGGCAGATGGGGATGCTCCCAGTTACTCTCACATTTCCACTACTGGCATTTCCAGCTTTACTCATGAAATCCTTACTGTAGTGCCTCTGGCTTTTCCTGTTCGTGCGTAGCTTGGCATCGCTCGGCTCCACGTGGCCCTGGCGCCAGCTCTGTATGCTGTTGTACAGCCCAAGGGTACGGCGTTTGGCCTTGCGCATGATGTGGCAGACGTATTGGAAGATCTCCTCATAGCAGTCTCCCGGCTCCATGTAGCTTGCCACGGTGCTGGACGAGAGGTACCGGGCCCGCTGCTCCTGCATCAGCTGGTGCTCCCGCTGCTTGGTCTCTGAGAACTGCGTGGCAATGACCACCAGGCACAGGTTAATCATAAAGAAGGAGCCCACCTAGTAGCAAAGGAGAAGGAGGGACAGTCAATGTCAGCCAGAGGAAGAACATAGAGGAGGGGAAAGTGACCGGAGGCAGACAGCAATAGGAACCAGTCTGCATATGGAGATGGGTTTTCAGAGAAAGCTGGGACTGGCTAAGGTTGTTTTTGAGAACTCACTCAACGTCATTTCCATGCGAAATTTAGAGCTCTGAACTGAAATTCAGGAAACACAAGCCCTACTTTCAGATCTTTGGCAGGTTTTGGGACCTTTAGCATGTCACTTAGAAGTTACCTGCAAATGGTTTGATGAAAACTGGACTTTTTCTTTCCCTCTCCTTTGTGTTAAACAGAAGGTGGGAGACAGAGAACTAGTTTGGTAGTTTGGTTGCTTTCTCCTCTGCTTACTCTTTTACTACTGGAAAAATCATGCACTGTCATTTATGGTCTTCAATTCCTGGAGGACATCTCAGTATTCTTGGACCATTTTATTTATTTCTACCATTTACACCTTAATTCACCATACAGAGAGATGGCAGTTTGCTGAAATGAATCAGCCTTTGAAATCAAAGAAGAGTTTACAAAAACTAATGACTTTGAGAAGGACACTAAATAATCTGGCAAAACAGTGTTTCCTTGCTCATTTTCTGTTCTTCTGATTCTTCCGATATATTACAGATATGTTATATTAGCTCTTATTTTACTTGTCCTCCAGCCTAGGTAGGATTTCCATTTCAAACACAAAACCAGTCACAACCCACTCCTGCAATTTCTTAGAAACAAAACAAAATACCCAAGTTCTTCCTATTCTACACATAGAAGCCAATACGTTTATCAGGCTTATTTTACACCTTTGCATGTTCCCTTTAAGCTTCCTTTGCCTCAGCTTTCTTATCTGTAAAATGGAGCAAATATTCCTTAGTGCTGAGAGATCTGGAAGTAAAAATCTCACTCTCAGTGTAACGTATTATGAAATTACAGGTGAATCTCCACTAGAAGAGACTCCATTACACTCAAGATAAAACCTGGGCTTCAATATGATGAGACTTCCACACATAAAAGGGCTGGAAACCGTGCCCAGTTCTCAAAAGCTGTGATGCCTTGATTGGTGCCTACTCCCCATAGAGACGTAAGTGGTGATATGGTATTGATAAAACGCAGAGTCTGATCTCTGAACAAGGACCATATGTCTGCGCTGCTCTGAAATGGACTCTGCAGGGCAGCCCCCGGGAGGAGAGAAAACGCCAGCTCGAGGTTTTTCCTTTCCCTGGACCAGGGAGCATCCCTGCTAAGGGACATGCTCGCACCGTGTTCTTCCTGTACAAACTCACACAGGACGCAGTCTCACCTCCCCATCTCTCCACTCCAAGAAATAGCTTCAACATAGAGCTGGATCCAGTCCTGCCCTTACCTTCACATGTGTGTCCTCCCCCATATAACCCTTCCAGCAAGGAGGAGAGGGCAAACACAGGTAACGATAACCTGACCCCAATCCTCATGCATGGAAAAGGTGGAGGTTTTTTCAGCAAGTACCCCAGCTTGTTTTATCTATCCAAGCAGCCTTCCCCTCAGTGCACAGCCCTTGCCTCTCCCCCATCAGCTTGCCCCCTTCTTTTGCATACTGAAGCCCAGCAGCTCTGCCCAGAGGCTCACTACAGTGGCTCTCAGTATTACAAAGTCCATGCTAGCATCTGAACAAGCCTTTGAAACATGAAGCCCTTTCCAACCAGATTCAGCATAAGGACAATAAACCACCTCAAAACAAAGGGCTCTTTTTTCCCCCATCCTCCTCTCAGCATCCTTCAAAGCTGTTCTAATTCTGTTTCTCTTCATCACTGAACGCTTCTCTTCCCTCTCCTCCTACCCATATTTCAGCCTATTTTCCCTTCAGCTTCTGTATGTGGCCTTGAAAATTAAAATGGTGTCTTGTTCAGATTCCTTTGCCTTCCCCCAAGATTTTCTCTAGTCCATGGTCTTTTGCATATTTTCACTGATGAAAGTATGACTGGGAATCCAAAATCTTCTCTGATGCACTCTCCTGCCCTCTTCCCCCTCATCACCATACTGCACTCACACAGGTTTGGCCATTCAGTTATCTCCCTCTGCTTGCCCTGAGTGAGACACGGTTGGGAGTCGGACACCAACTGTCCATACATTTTTGGAAAGCTAATTGTGACCCTGCCTGGGCCTTTGCAACTTCCAACAACTCCACAGACAACAAGTGATTAACACTTGCAACAGCTTCTCTCTAGGCTACAAGCAGATGAGCTGAGGGCAACAAGATGCCCTCAGCAGGGTCACGGTGTAAGCCTGTGGTTGAATCCAGAAAGGAGTTCAGGTTTCACATCACCAAGCCTTGTCCTTACAGGCACCATTTGCTGGGATTTCCCACCAGATGACCAAAAAGGGGAGGAGTGGATATGGCAACTTACCCCCAATTCTTAAACCTCTTAGTGAGGAACATCAAACACAAAATAAATGAGCTTCTTTAATCCTTAAGACGGCAGGCAAGTCCATAAACTCTAAGGCTCTGCTGAGCTTCACGCTGCCTCCCAGCCAGCAGAAGGACAGGAAGGGTCCCAGATGGCTCCTAATTGAGCAATCCATCTCAGCTAGCTGAGCGAGGAGACCGAAAGTGTCTGACATGGAGTCAGACAAAGCATCTGACAGAGGCAGGAGGAGAACCCTGATTCAAAACCCCAACACAGGAGTCCCGTTCAGTCCTGAGACTGAACTGTACTTGGATTAAGCGGAATCTGGCCTTGTTCAACCCAAGGTTCAATCCCTGTTTCTAATAAAATATGACTCGTGCTAGAGATCTGACATATTTGCTCATTACTTTTATGGCTTATGCCTGGATATCCAGCTTGTCTTCTGAAGCCCACATGTGTAAGCACAGAGCACTTCAAGGCAGCCACTAAGTGCTGCAATGTGGAGGCCAGCCTGAGAGTTCAGAAGAGCTATCTCTAGTCCAGGAGCCACATCAGTGGCCAAGTAGTCGGAGAAGTGACAAAGAGGCAGCTGGACTTCCAGCAGGAAGACTCAAATGAAACACTGACTAGAGATGTGAAAGCAGTCCTGCCTTCATGTCACTTCCCTGATCTCTGGCAGAGGGGGAAGTTACTTACACTTTGCTTAATAGGTAAAATACTTTTACTAGGTCGTTCTGCAAGGCCACTCTGAGTGCAATGCTCAGTCAGTACCCTTCCCCTCAGGGGAGCACAGCTAGGCAGGAGTCCTAACCATACTGGGAATATATCCAGGTGGTGGAGCTTTCTTCCTGCCAGATGAGCAGTAGCAGGTAATGCCCTTATGTAGGTGTTTGAGCATATGTCCATGAGGGAAGGAGACGTCATGGATGAAAGCATAGCTCTGAAAATGAGGCTGTGGAGATCTGTCCCCAGATCTTGGCCAGTTTGAGCCAAGGCTAGAACCTATGTGGAAAAGCAAAGGGTCAGGGCTTGAAGTACAACTGTCAGAGCAATCCTGCTTAGAAACCCAGGCCTTTCAACCATGGAGAAGGAGGGAGGAATAAAGGATGGAAGGACTGGGCTTCATGAGACTTGAAATGGGGTTCTCATTTCTATAAGAGGAGGGAAAATGAAACCATAGGGTCACAAGTTCACACTATGGTGTTGCTGTGTGCTGCAAAAGACGCATTACACGTGCAAAGAAGATAACAGAAAGGCTGAATACTTTCTTCATGTCAATCCACCACAGGCAAAGGAAATACCCCATCTAGCATATGGCTCCTTTGTTCTGAGCAGTCCCCAGAGTAAGTCGAGGTTCATGTGCTCCTATGTTTGATGGAAATAAAACCTACATGGCTTCTGCAAATGAGGAGGGAGTGTCTAGAAATGTCAATGACACTCTGCAGTAAAATCTCAGGTGGAGTGTTTAATTGAGGGTTTTCAGCTGCCTGCTAATTCAGAGACAAAGTTTGAATCACTGGAAATCCACATGAGGTGAGCCAGCACTAAAAAGATGCTCCTGTTTAGAAACCAAAAATGTGCCTACAGAATTTATATAGTTTGGAGCAGAGGGTGAGGGGCAGTTTTTGGAACTGGCCTGCAGGAAATGGGCAAGCCCACCCCAAAGGTTAAACACTGACTCTGCACAGCCCTTTCTGGCTCCGGGAGAGGCTGTGTCTGGGGCCAGGAGTAAAGTCTGTGCTGAACTGCATGTTGCACAAATCTGTGTATCCTGGCCATGCTGCTCAAAATGAAAATGCAAGTAGGTGCTAAATATCTATTGCATGGTGGGAGATCTGAACAAACTTTATGGGAAATAATTGTTTTCTGAACTTAGAAAAAGCAGTGGATGCTCAGTTTGCCTTTGGGAATAGAGCTGGGGGGAATTCTCCTCCCATCCTGTGCAATCATACCTCTGCATTGTCTCTCCTTGGGACTCTCCAGCCTCAAAGTAAAAGCAGCATTCCTCAAGGTGTATTTCACCTCTGCTTTCTTGGCTTGTGCTGTAGCCCACAGGGAGTAGGTCAACTTTCCGTTTTTTTTTTCTCTCTGTCTTTCCCTTGTGATGGTAGAAGGCCAAAAGGCAGGGAGAAATCAAGGATACCATGAAGATTCGAGGATTCTGCTTTTCAATAAGTTGTGTGACCTGAACAAACCAGCAGACTTTTTTTGTGCCACTCCACATATGCACAGGCTGCAGTATTTCTCCCAGAAACTGGATTAAGGTTTGTTTGCTCTCAAGTCATTGCATGGCAATTTGAATTTAAACTAGTTCTGTGCCAGGTGAGTTTACTTCTAGAGATCCTATTTCTAGGAGGGCATGACCATATAGGACAAATAGTAGGTGCAAAGTAGAGTCTTAGCTAGTTCCTTTCAACAGCCCATCCAAATGTACATAGGCTTTGGAGATACCCACTGAGGTCCTTACTGCCTGGGTTACCTAGAATTAAATTGCACTTAGGGTGTACAGATTTTATACTTCTCATAATCCGTCCTAGGTCTTTCCCTCACAAGTCTTGACTTTGGTCTTTCTGTGGGAAAAGTGCAAGAGTCTTCATAAAAACAGAATTCTTCCTTGTTAGAAATTGAATATTCCCTCCAAGAAAATGCATTTACATGTGGGAGGCTTGAGGAATGGAAGAGGCAATGGCATCACGTTTCTCACCTCTATCTCCAGGCACCACCAACAAACATCCTTACAGCAAAGCAACCTTCAACCTTCACTTGTATAAATCCACAGGGCTTATAAACTGTTTATTAAGTCCTCATCGTGGACACACTTCTCTCTTTCCTTCCCCACTAGCCACAAGTGATCTCACGCAGCCAGATTATGTTGGACTGCTGACACTTTTGGAGCAGCAGCTCCTTTTTGTTCATGGTGAAGAAGTAATTCAGCATGACAGACCCTGAATCTGACAAAATCTGAATCTGAGACCCTGAGTCTAAGAAATCCAGGTGCTGACAAAAGCCATAAAAACATGTCTCAAGAATGACCCAAGAGCTTAAGATGTATAAAGAGACCAAGTAGGAGGGCAGATGCAGAAAAGGTTTTCTGAGCTTTTGGGTCTACCGGGTTGGGGAATTAACTTTGAGAGAAGATTTGTGGATGAAAACATTATCCTACACTGCATATGTATATCTCTAAGAATTGATCCTGAACATATTTTTTGAGTGAAAGAGAATAACCTGGCTGACAACTATGTAATTCTGCCACCGACTCTTGGTGACGATCAACTAGCTGTGTTCCTGGGATTCCTAGAAGAAATCCAGGTAAAGTAGCTTGCTTCCCAGTATCTGTGCTGACCTAACACCTGTCTTTTCGTAGGATCTTACTTTACAATGCTGACAGTCATCAAGTCTTATACTTACAATTATCAGCAAGATAAAGTAGATAAAATTGTAGAAGGAATGGGCATCCATCACGTAGTACATGATCTCCACCCACCCTTCCAGTGTGATCACCTGCAAAGACAAACAACAAGAGAAATAGGAGGGAAGTGGGCTTCCAGAGTTCACTCCTCAGTGTATAAAGGCAGAGACTGGCAGAGCTGTTACAACCCAAGGAATGTGAGAAACAAAAATTCATTTTAAGGAGGCCAAATTTCCATTCCAGGAAATCAGCGTGGTACTGCTTGGTGGCACTGGCATATTGTCAAAGCCTGTGAGATCATGCTAGTCCACAGCAGGAATATTTCATTAAAATAGTTCATTTCCCTGGATCACAGCGGGGGAAAACCCGCAGGATAATTCTGTGCCCCTTGGACTGGACACTGCGTACAGCTGGCAGAAAAGAAAAAAGGGATGGATTTTAGCTCCCATCTACAACACATGCTGGAAATTAAAAATAAATAGACTCTTTTGCTATAGTGATCTGGATTGAAGGGAAAACTGGTACAAGTCAGCCTGAAGTATGTAGCTCCTTTCAGCAAAAGCCTGGAACAGGTCTATGTCCCTCCCCATCTTCAGGAACACCGTTTGAAGTGTGCTTGGTCACTCTTGCCAGTGAAGTTACAAGGCCCTTTTCTCCCTGCAGCTGTGTCACACCCTGCAGAAACCGTCATGGGAGCAAAGAAAGAGACCGAGTTGGAAAAAAGAAAAATGGATTGAACCTTGTTAGGAGGCTAACTCAGTCTTACCTGAAATATCACAATCCAGGCATACCCAATGTTGTCAAAGTTGATGGCACCCTTGTGCGGATTGGCATTGCCTGTACGGCACACATTATAGTACTGGTTCCAGTTGACACACATGCCACTGATGTTGAACTCTTGACGGACTGAGTTATAGTAATAATAATCATCCTTGTCCAAGCAACATTCATGGCCCCGCTCCTTCAGTGGGGGTATCTCATGACAGCCCATAATTCCATTGTCTCCTGACAATGAGCAGATAAAGGGCATTTCGTCATCTTCCTCAGGTTGGTAATAAGGGGGCAGGACAATGTCACCTTGTCTGTAAGGACAGAAAACCCACAGTTATAAAGTTCCTTAAGAGAAAGTTTCCCATCAGTGACACTGGTAGAGCTGGTAAATCTCATGCTGACATAGCGACTGCACTAGGTAAGGGATTTCCAGGTTTATTGCCTCAGGAGAAGGGAAGGGAAGACAGGGCTCTTGAAAAACAGGAAATTTCCAGGGTGAGTTCCTAGTTTTCATAGCTTTGCCTGCCATCAGATCACCCCAAGCCAAATTACACAACCTGCTTTCATGGAGACGAAGAAAAGCTGGAATGCAGAGATTTGCATTCTGATCACTCTCCCCATTAGCATCAAAGCTAAATCAGATGCAGTGTTATTAAGGAAGTTCATCAGGCTTCACTGTGATGTGCTCATGTATGTAACCGTTGATGGACATGTTTTATAACATTTGGCAGTGAACCTTCTGTACTTCTAAAAAAGAAATAAAATCCAGTTCATGCATAATTAAGGTTGCACAGCTAAGCCTTAAAACCAGGAAATGCAAAGTTAAAATTGACTTAACTTTAACTTTGACTCCTCCTTGACAGTTGGCATTATGGGTGCAATGTTTCATGACAAGTTCACATGCTTTTTTCCAAATAATGCAAGCACCTTCCAAATGCATGAATAATTAAAATCATCTATGCTTGCCTAGCTGGAGATGAGCTAATGATGAGAAAAGTGAAAGATGGAGATTTAAAATTTTCCATTAAACTTTATCTGGTGCATTCCTTGCAGTGCTACAATACACAGCTTTCACCATCGCATGAATGCAGACTTTTTCACTAGGTGTCATTAGAAGAGGACAGGTGTTGATGAAAAAGAAAAGAAAGTCTCTGATTCTAAACTAAGTGGGACTAAACCAAAAAGATCTGCCATTACATCCACATCATTGGTGAACTGGGTGCCTGCAAACTTAATTTCTCTAGAAATGGTCAGCCAAAGGTTTTCTAATATCTGTTACTTTGCAGGCTGTGGCCCCGATTCACTTCTCAGTTACATCAACTCTGCATGGATGTAATTACAGTCATTTCAGTAGTACTACTTCTAATTTGCATAAAGGACAATCATCATAAACATTCATTTTTTCCCCAAGGAATATATAAACACAGTAAATGGCAGTTTTAAGCAGCTCCTACTCTCCAACCCCACTGCTGTTCTGCAGATTGTATTTTCACACTTATTTTTTTTTCCAATTTGAGATGATCTAAAGCTTCAGAATTGTTTAATCAGTCTAAACTGATCTACAGCTTTAGGTTTTTTTAAGCAGTCTAAACTGATAGGACGCCTGGGATTAGCATATCGTTTTAAGAAGACATTTTAAAGCCTGAGATCTGCTAAAGCCAGAAAGTCAACAGGAGGAGCTGTGCCCTGGACATGGTGCTCTGCTCCCTGGGAGGGTAATTGAAGAACTGGCAGCAGACAGTAGCTTTTCCACCCCACTGCCTCTGGGGAGGAGGAGAGCCGTGATCTGCAGGCCCCCCTAGAATAAACCTCAGATACCTGTAATTGACCCCTGTGTGGCTCCAGGTTCTTTGCCAGAACTGTGCCCACATTTCCCCATGTGTTTGGGTTTTTTTTTCTCCCGTTCAAGCAGCCATTTTTCTCTTTCAGATGGTCTCACTTCTACTAACCCAGCTGTAGGACAGCTCTCCCAACAGCCCTCTGTCCCTTCCCCATCGGACCTCCCATGGGCAATTCTACTCCTGATATTTTCTATGTCCCTCCAAAGCCCCTGGAAGTAATGCACTACTATCCAAACAGTGATCTCAGCTCCACCTCAAAGGTGCCAACAGTGTCCCTGGATGCATCAGGCAGCACTATGGTTTTCCATAAGACTCGTCTTGTTTTTTTGAAGAGGGAGCAAGTCCAGGAGAAAGACGGTGTTGCTGGTGTTTCAGAGTGTCAACTATTTCTGGGAGTAGGAGCAGCATTTTGAATCCCTGGACATGGCCAGAGGAGGCAGCTATGCCAAATGAGCCCAGGCATCTTTGGGCCATGAAGACAGACTAAAAACAGCTGCCTTTGCCTTCCCGCTCTTTCCAGTTCCTGCAAGACATGGCCAATGCTCTGAATGGTATCAATGTACAGCCATTTAGAGTAAGAAATACATAGAGAGAGAGGCAGCAGAGTACAGCAGAGCAGGGAAGGGGAAAGAAAAATGCCCCTAGAAGAAAGGAAAGTGATATTGTCTCCCAAGAACTCACATTGTGAAGTTTTCCTCCATGAAGCAGCGGTTGCGGAGCAGCCCAGCCCACAGCTGCACCCCGATGATGCCGAAGATGAAGAAGACAAAGAAGCAGAGAAGAAGGACGTTCCCCAGCATGGGCAAGGTGTCCAGGAGCAAGTTCACAAGGATGCGCATGCCTGCAGGGGGAGAAGAGAGCCAGAAAGAGCAAGTGTGGGATGGAGGAACAGAAAGGGAAAAAAGGAAGGGAAGAAGAGGGAAAAGAAAGAAAAATTCAGGAGACATAAAAAAGCCACATGAAGATAAAAGCAGACTGTCGGAAATTAATTACTGCCCAAACCAGGCTAGATTTATGATCATTGCCCTTTCTTGTCCTAACCTCTACTGACAGGCAGCCAGCAGAGCTGCTGTGATGCCATGATCTCTTAACCCTAGGCCTCCGTCTGCAGCAGCGAGAAGAAAAGGGAATGAGACTCCTGTTACCATCAGCTATCTGATAGCCCTCCCTCCCCCTTCCCTGCAGAAAGGCAATGGAGTGAAAACTCTGCCCCCAAGGTGCACAGCAGCTCAACCGCCCCATCCTCAGACAGCTCAGACTGAAAGTCGTCCCAGTTTCATGACTGCACGCTGCAAACCATGAGAACTGCATTGATGGCCCAAGGCCAGCCTGCCCAGCAGGATGAATTTTTCCAGCACACACAAACAGCTCGCATAAATCGGTCTTCTCAGTGACAGTCTCATGAGGGGACAGCCATGGAGACCACACTCCTCTCTTGTCTAGTCCTCCATCCCCAGTAGGGCTGGAGCAAACAGGTAGAGGGCACAGACTGAAATGCTGTTGGCACAGCACCTTTGTCCCTTTTTTTTTTCCCCCTGTTTTTTGTTCTAATTACCCAGTGAATTGTTTCTGTGGTTTTATTTCTCCCTGATTTTTCAGCTCACATAGTCACAAGTAGGGGTAAGGATTGGCTCGTTTCTCCATGGATCTAATGACTATCCCTCTGCTCTCCTGAGATGGTGAAAGTCTAGAAATCCTTCTGAGAACCACTGTACCACCTTTACCTCTGCACACACCTTGTGTAGTCATTTCTCTTTGCCTCCATGGAGGTCCCTCCCCCAGGGGCTCATGGAGTACCTTCACTGAAGATGTTCCATGTAGGCCAGCAAATAATTAGCTAATTAGGTATTTATAACCAGTTCATTACTTCAGATAGCAGTGGAAGGGGAAAAAGGAGGGGAAGATGAGATTAGGATTCTCTGACAGCCCTTTGAGGCTCAAGTTAATCCCCCTTGTGTGCCCAGCGTCAAGTAATTAGTCACACGATGCTGTGCACTAGGCTCTATCTTTATTCCCCAGGCTGCTCACGCCGCGGAGAGGGGAGGGAAGCGGTGCCTGCGGGGGGCATGCAGGCCTGGGGCGCACACACAGTGAAAGGGAGGGAGAAAGGTGCCTGGTGTGGAGCGTCAGACTGGTTTAACTCAGGAGGGAATGTTTCGGGGACAGATGCGGGTGGGAGAGACAGGAGTGGCATTTGCAGGCAGGTGATGTGTGGGGAAGAGAAGATGCTTAAAGAATGGCTGCATGGCATCAGGAAGGATAAGGAATGGTGGCATTAGCCCTAAGGCCAGGCTGCGGAGCAGCAGCTAAACCCTGCTTGCCTGACTGCCCAGCTGTATCACTAGTCCCCAGTCAAGGTCGTTTCCAGACAGTACATCAGTAACTCAGCAGCGCAGGGGCGCAGCTCCAGCCGCTCACTGGGGATCGTGGACATGCCGTGAGTCGCTGATAGCTCTCTGATCTGTCACCTCACAAAGCCCAACAGCATAGCCACAGTGCCCTGCTGCCCATCGCTGTGACCTGCCAGGCTCTGGAGCAACGCTCGGCACAACGCTTTGGCTTTAAGGCCACACACACCCCCTCGCTGCAGTGCAGCCTGTTCCCAGCGTTAACGCTGCTTCACAGCACGAGCTTGGTAGTTCCCATAAACCGTCCTGGTCAGTACATTAAGGGGAGCCAAGTGACACGGGAAGCTGTGCCAGCAGCGCTGCAAGAGGGGGTGATGCTTTTCAGATCCATTGATACTAGCTCCACCTCAGAACAGAGGAAATGGGAAGAACGAGACTGCCCTTATGCTGAAACACAGAACAGATAGGACAGACATTCCCACCAGAATCATACAGACAACACACTTCCTGAGCCAGAATTTGCAAAAGTTGGTTTTTGCCATGTTCCAAGAGAAGACAGGTGACTTCCATTTCTAAATCCAAACAAAACCCAATTTTTAATTTTAAAAAATCTCCCAGTTGAATAGTCATCCATGTCTGCCCATTGATGCTGACTACAGATATGAGATTGGCTCTTCCAAAAGCAAGAACACTGAAGCTACACCTATCTAAACATCAATTGTAATTCTCCTATACTCCAACCACCTCTAAAACAAATTCATCACGTTACTTTGTGCAAAGCCTCTTCCGCTTCCTGCGCTAAACTGCAAAGCTCTGGGAACCCACTTTTCACCAGAGGCATCAGTTTGCCATCAAATGGACCTCCTCTGCTGAGTTCACTAAGTCAGTGCAGGTACTTCAACTACTACTTCCATACGGAAGAAAGGCACACTGTAAATACAAGCTCAGTACCTTTATTCTCTTCACTTTGTTAGCCTCCCCTGCTGCCTGCAATACTCATGCCAGAGCCCCTGAGCCCCGTCCTCTGCAATAGCATCTTGCCAGTACCCCTCTTGCACCTGTGCCAGCTGCTGTGGGCAATCTGGGGGGAAGCCTTCGCAGCCTCCCCATTCCCTCCTGAGCCAGCAGCCCTGCATGGGTCTGTTCGTGTCCGGGGCTTTGCAGTCCCCTGGACCCAGGAAGGGATGGGTTGGTCTAGCAGCCACGCTAAGGCATCTGCTGCATATCTCCAGGGAGGGACCCTCACTGCCAAATGTGTAAATGCTTTCATGGGCAGGAGGGGATGAGCCCCACTCAAGAAGGGCCCACAGAGAACTGTATTTTGGGGTCTGCACAGCCTGACTGGGAGCAGGTTGCAAACAGTCCCTGGTTACTCAAGCACTCATGAGGAGTAGGGGAGAAAGAGGGAGAAGGGCTGAAAAGCTTAACGATAGAGTGTGATGACTTACTGCAGACCTTGGTGGCTAAGGTAACAAAGTCTCTAAAGCAGCTGCAGGGCAATAGAAATAAGCAGTCTTGTTTGTCAGTGAAGCTTTGGGAGCATTCTGCCCTGGAGAATGAGAAAGCCTCTCTTTTCCAGCCTTTGCTGGACAAGCCCCCATCCACAGCAACACTGGTGCACAGAATCATAGAATGGTTTGGGTTGGAAGGGACCTTAAACATCATTGAGTTCCAACTCCCCTTCCACGGGCAGGCACACCTCCCACTAGACCATGTTGCTCAAAGCCCCATCCAGCCTGGCCTTGAAATCTTCTGTGATTACTTCTTGAAGGTGCTGGAAAGCCGTTTCTTGGGCAAAATGCTTCTGCACCTTCCTTCCTACCTTCCACCGCCTCTGCCTGCCTCTCTGCTCCTTTACTTTTCTCTCGCTGTGCCTACATCTCCTCTCTGCCTCTGCACTGCTCCACAGTGTACGTGCGCTCAAATCCTGGCCTCCCTCCCCACTGCTGCCTTTCCCCACATCCCTGTTTGTCCTTTACCATTGGCAGAGCAGAAGCCACGCTGGCTCACAGCAAGGAGAGAATATAAAAGGGACAATGACCTTTTCTGAAGCAGCCTTTAAAAAAGAAGACTTTCCTTGAGAAGAGAAAGGAAGAGGGGCCGGGCAGTCTGGAGGAAAAGTAGGGAGGGAGAGCATTGATGAAGCAACATTCAGCAACCAAACAGGCTCCCAGGGCATCAAATATGAAAAGGTTTTGCTCTTCAAGGGGAAGAAAAGCTAGGAACATGAAATATTCATGAGTGCCAGGTGTGGGCTCTGAAAGGTCTTTTCTCTTCCCCACTCACCCTCACGAGGAGATCAGGGGAAAGGAGGAAACAAAATGGCATCGGCTGTGGGCATCCAAGGAAGGATCCTCACGAGAGAGAGACAATGCTCAGATAACTCTCTGCTGCTCACCCGTGCCCTTGGGCAAGGGGTGGGGAAGGGTGCTTGATGAGAGTTCGCTGGCAGAGCTACTCCTGGTAGGGTATCCTGCAGGAGCAAAGCCACAAGTATAACCGCTTGTGTTCACCGCTCCAACACGGCAGTGGCTGTCAGGGGGAAAGTACATCGCAGGGATAAGAAGCAGGAGGAGGGAAGAAGGAGTACTGGGGAGGGAGCTGTCAGAAGGACACAGAGGGCTGAGCAAAGCCAAAAGATGAAGCAATGTAGCTGAACTCCCTCCTGGGTGCGGGCAGAGCAAATCCTCTGTCTCGCCCCGGCAGCATCCAGAGCCCCTTCCTGACAAACTCTGCAGATGCTACAGTGACCGCAGCTCCCTCCAGACACTTGCCATCAACCCTGATTAGCCCGGCCGTCACAGCTAAGCAGACTCACCCAGCGTGTCCCAACCTCAGGGAAAGCGTGGTGGTGGCAGTGAGCAGCTGGGGCAGGGCTGGGGTGGAGGTGACCTCTGGGCAGCCGGAGCCGGCCACACAGTGCAGGTGTGCCCGGAGGCTTATCACCCCTGCTCGGCATCATTCTGTCACTTTGCCTTCTCTCCGCCTGCCTCTTTCCAAGAGTGAGGACCAACACCTGAGCTGGTTCACTCCCTAGCCCTAATCAACCCATGATCTGAAAGAGGGCTGGCTCAGGAGAGGGTGAGAAAAACCCTGTTCTTTCTGGTTTCTTCTATCTCACCCACCTCTGAGGCTTTTGAGTCCTCCCTAGCTCTTCAGAGAGGGACAAACCTAACGTGTGCGGAGTCAAAATGAGATAGTGGTTAGAGAAAACCAGATGGAAGAGAACATAATTCTCAGCACCCATCTTATCTGCATCATGGGCCAAGCCACCAATTGTCATTTTAACTGGAGCAAAAGCAAATCTCTTCCCCATCAGCATTTATGACTGTAGCTGGCAGGACATTTTGCAGAGTGCAGAGACCAAAAGCATCGTTCTGTCCCTCAGCCAGGCTGCTTGTCCAAGCTCGCCTTCTTTCCTTCCTCCCCTGCCCCAGGACACATGGCAGTCTATCCAGCTAGCGTGAGGTTGGCAGGATTCTCCTGTGCATGTTTCTTTACAGGAATTTTCAGATCTGAGGAACCATTCCAGCAGATAGACGGTATTTCGCAGAGAGCACACAGGGAGAGCTGCACTGTTTGGGTGGTGGGGTTTTTTTGGGTTTTGGTTTTTTTTTTGTGGTCAAGACCTGTAGTTAAAACAATCTCAGTTTGTGTGCACAGTGCAAGCTGGTGGTCCAACTTGTGACCCTCCTCACTGATCTCTTGCTGATGCAAGGCTCAGCTGCCATTTCACACACTGCATTCATTTACATTAGCTAAAATATGGGGCCAAGCTCCAGCTAAGAGAAACCTGTCAGCTGTGTCTGCAACAATAGATTAGTCGTTATTATAACCACTGCTTCCCTCACCACCCAGATCTTTTTGCTGCATTCCTCCTAACTGAGGCCTTTCCTGCAAACACACGTGTGAGTGAGAGGAGCTCAGCTGGAACAGCCGGTGTGCAGCTCCAGATGCCTTCTCCTCAAGCTGCAAAGCCAGCCTCACTCACATTGCAGACCATCACCCCTCGCTTTGCACCAGTGCAAGAGACAGCATGTCCAGATGGCTGGACTGACCCAGATTAAATGAACCCTACGGAAAAGCAGGTCTGTCTGACAGGATGGTGTAGGGAGAGCTCTTAAACCAGCTCTGCTACTAAGGAAAACCTGCCCCAGACACAAATGTGAAACACTGGCCTCATTCAGAGGTAATCAAAGTCTCTTCACTGATCTCTCCACCAGGTTCCCAGAGCATTTGTAGAATGTGTTTAGGGCTGGGGGCTTTGCACTTGCAGGTTGTCAGCATGATCCGTGGTTTAGGAGCACCACTCAGTTCCTCGCCACCACCCCACTCTTGCCAACAAGCAAAGCTTTTAAGCACCCCTGACTGGCTCAGACACCTCACCCAGCTCAGCCTGTTGATGACCTAACCTCCAATTACCCATATCTTTGTCACTCCTCAGCTTGACCACAGACACAGAAAATATCAAAGCACGACATTTGCAGCACTTACAAAGCTTTAGCCAGTACAAAAAGCTGCTGCTCATTTCCTAAGTAGCATGGGCACATCAAGCCTTGCCTTGGTGCAGTGACTTTCCTTAGGATACTGAACCAAGTTCAAGCATTAAGTATCCTCAGTCCTTACTTTCAAAGTGCTCCTTAGCTTAAGCCTGAGGTAGCCAAAAGAGAGACTAAAGCTCCAGAAAAAAAACACCTCTTGGTCAGAGCTTCACCCTGCTGGGACAACAGGGCTCTCCAGAGTAGGTTTAAAGCATATTGATGTAAGAGCAAGAGCTCTTTCAAGCTTGTTCGAGGGCTGTAGAAATAATTCCCTTGGGAGCCAGGGACTATCACAGACCTCACTGCTTTTCACTTCAAGAGCAAGATGCTTACCTTACACGGATCAGGTCAGGGCAACACGAGCATCAAAAAGAAAAGGAAGAAGAGGAAAAAACCCACACCACTTACAACACCCCCATATGCACACTTAGCTAAAACAACTATCAAAAATAGAGTGCGAATGAAACCTGAGACATGCTGTTTTCCTTGGGAGGAAGATGAGAATACAAACACGTGGCTGCTGCACGGCCACGATGCTCAGGACACTGCCAAAGAGGCTCAGGTGCCAGAGCCAGGGCTGAATCTCAATATTCGGAATCCCCCAGAGCTTTTCTTCCTACCTGCCCATCAAATGTCATATGTATGTGGAGGAAATAGGCCCCTCCTAGTGAGACCTAGCCAACAGAAGTGTCAGCAACCTTGAAATTCTAATTCTCTTTATATAGCAACAAGTCCCATGGAGCCCTGGCCTGGCTCATACCACAAGTAGTTATTGTCACATTTCTTTGCTGGAGACCTACAGTAAATCCTACAGAGAAATAGGCCCACCTTCCATCACAGGGTAGTGAAGATCTCTTTATAAAGCATTTTCTTAGAGAATATCAAGATGTCAAAAGCGAAAAACCAAAAAAAACCCCAAACCACCTTGGATAACGCTAAGAGAAATATACACCAAGGTCAGGGAAAATTATCTTCTCACCAGATCATAAATAATACCAAAAATTAACTACGTCTCGAAGGGTCAAACTCTAGTCTTGCCTTCCAAGCCTTTTGCAGAATGCAAGTGGTCCAAGCAGACCCTGTGGAGTCAGCTCAGTCCCAAGCTCTCATATTTCTCAGCTTTGCTCAAGGTGCACAAGACCCAGCAAACAAAATAGTTCCTTCCTGATGGGCTGGAGCCTCACCAGTCCTACAGAGGTATCAGAAAACTGAGCCATGACAGGTGGAGCTGCCAGGTGCTTTGAAGAAGCAAGCCCAGAGATAAAGCCTCCTAATTGCAAACCTGATCCCAGGGTGACAGCAGCCTCAAGAATAAGGGCAAAATCTTGAGCATTTGCCTTGACACCTAAATGCTGACCCCTCTGGAAAATGAGGGGTCTCGGTCCAAGCTTTGCTATGATCCAAACAGGAGATGCCTCAGCTCTGCAGCAGGCTGCATCCTACTAGGCGTGCTGTGAGCCCAGCTAAGGTCCTTCAATAACAACAGAAAGCTCATATGTGCCACCATAGCACGGTTGTCAGCCACATAATCTGTGGTGCAAGCAGACATGGATGGGGGCAAAAGTCTCAGCCAGGAGCCCCCTTCTTCACTCTCTCGCCCCATTAACCCTTGCAAGCTTTGGGCTGTTAAGCAACCTTGTCTTGGAGAGTGATGCCAGGTGTCAGATTATTTCTTAAAGAGGTGTCTCTCTGGGGGATTGCTGTCATTCTGTTCTTTTTTCTAATACTGAACATCTAATAAGCAACACCTACTACCACCTGCTACTGTTGTTCATTCACTGATCATCTCATTTTTTCCCCATTTATCACTGCAATGATGACTGCATTCACTTTCAGTGAAAACTCTATCAAAAAACACACAGTGCTAGCTTTTCTTTCAGAATTGCAGGGGTCACCTAACACAGGGGACAAAAGGTAACTCTAGTGCCGTGGCTGCGAGCTACTTGTCTCCGTTCTTACCCTTAAGTTCTTTGCATATCTCTAGTGCTGTGTAAGTAGGACAGAATAATGCAAAATATTATGTAAAACAGTGTTAATGCAACTTCTGGTTAAGATTTAAGGGAGCTAATTTCCTCTTGCTGTCACTAGCATGAATCATGTTTCTTTCTACAGGCAGTGACGTGACATTAGGCGAAACGTGTGTGAAGAGGAGAATCGGGCCCGAGATACACAAAGATCGCAAAATTTAAGGTTATGGTTGTAAATTGCCCTGCCCACACACACAAAGTGTAATTTGCATTAGTGTAATATGACATTATCTTTCACCCCATAATACACTGTCATTACTGCTCACATTTCCATGGTATCCATTGCTTGATAGGTCCCATGGGACAGATTCTGCAAAACAGCTCAGCTCCCATTTAGACAGCAAACTATGTGGCTGGGCTTTTGAGAGTGCTGTGTACACTGGAGACTGAGCTTTTTTAAACAGGCAGCAGAAGTGTCACAACGGGAGCAGCAAGGAGCTGAGCATTTTTACAATTCTGGCTGCGCAGGTTCCCCTAGAGGAGAAGGGAGAAATAAAGATTCCAGCGAAGGTCTCTTTATGACTGGTTTGGGGGTTGTGTGTTGGGGTCTTTTTTTTTTTTTTCCACCCTTGCTTTACTTCCAATAACACAAACTCCAAAGTGCTGTTGCCAACTCTTGTGATTTTTATCAGTAGTCTTGGGATGTGTGGCATAAACCTTGAGGCGTGAAATCTTGCTACGACTTGACAATCTCGGATCACAGTAAAAAAAAAAAAAAAAAAAAAGAAAATCGAGAAGAAGTTTCTATTACTCACTACTATGGGGAGGTAAAAGAAGGACTACAAGATCTAAGTCACAGGTCTCAAGGTCTGAAAGCAATGGGAAAAATAAATATAACCTGTGATATTTTTTCCTTTTCTTTTTCCAAATCTCTTTATTTTAAACCTATCTGACAATTTACAAGCACACAATTTGTGACTTTTGAATACTTGGTTATACCAACAGTAAAATCAAGCAGACTGGTTCAGAGAGGGAAAGATGAGTTTATCCTATGATCTGCGACTGCAAAAAGAGGGACTAAGCAACGTATGGTACAAAACGAGGAATTATCAGTTCTACATTTCCTGCGCTTCAGTGTTCCCCAGGTCCCTGCCATGACATTACACTAACACAGGGATACAATTTTTGTTTTGTTTTGTTTCCCAAATTTACTTTGATTACCCATTTAAACACGTGGCAATATATTGCACGCTGTGGAATGCACCTGAAAAACAGCACTGAGATAGACAAGAAGTAAATAAAATTGCAGCCTGTCTTCCGTGACTGAAGACTTCCTCCAGCACTACGAGGTGCGGGTCTGGTACAGCCCACTCAGTTTGTTAAAAAGCCCTAGAGAAACACTGATTTGCAAAACCATACAGCATATTTGAGAGTCAATGGACTTTCTTTATAACGGTCTTTGCCCTTGTTTCAGTTTTGATTTCCTCCCCTTCTCTCCCTCCCTCCACCCCCACTTTCTCTGCATTATCCGACACACAGAGGAGCATCACGCCTTTGCGTGCCGTACCCAGCAAACCCTGCCACTTCCCTCTTGTCATTTCTCCTTCCAACCCAGCTCCTTCTCCTCCCCTCTCTATTGATCCTCACGCTGCTCTGCTCCCCCTCTTGCTGTTTCCCTGTATCCTGAACACGCCTGTCTGATTTAGGGCTCAATGGACTTCATAAAGAACTATGCTGCCCAAGGAACAGCACACACAGGAAAGTGCAGCTCTGAGTTACATTTCCATCTCTGATTTGCACCCCTCTCCGAGGAAAGGCATCCTTTAAAGGCCTGCTGTGGGCATAAATCACATTGTTCTGTTCAGTGCTTTGCTCCACTTGGCTAGGAGATTGGGTTGGGAACAGAGGATACAGACTGAACTCAACCTCATCAGTCAAGTCCATGCTCTGTCGGCTTTTCTCCATCCTTTCACTGCCCGCCTGCCTGGGACAGAGCCTAGAGCAAGCTGGCAGCTTCATCTTTGAATGCATTTGAGCCACACATGGCCTGCCTAGGGAATGAAAAGGGCTTTTTGACCTCTTAACTTTCGAGTATGGATGCTGCAAGAGAACATCACTCCTGTCCCTGTACCAGTCTGCTCAGGACTGCGGCTGCGTGTGGATAAACCTGTGTGTGTACACATTTGCACGTGGTTTTAAGTACGGTGTGTGTGTCACTGAGATGTGATAATAAATATTTACAGAGCAGATTATATGAAGAACTGTGGATGAGCTAAGTTTAAATACTTGGAAAATACAACATCTGAGTTTCAGTTATCTCTTTACAAATAAACCTGTGAGGGGGAAAATGGTACTTCCAAAATAATCTAATGGAAGAGTACATTTTTGAAAGCGAATCAACATTGGAAGAGGACAAGCAAGTGACAGTCCTCTTTCAAAAAGATGAGGCATGTGAAGCAAAGACCCTGGATAGGGGGAGAGGTCTTAGAAGAGGAATCTCATAATCCCATAATTTCCAGCTGCTGGGGCAGGACTGTGCCCACCAAATGCGCTTGCTTTCTTGTCTGATCTAGCAGTAAATGAGACTGTTTTACAGCCTAATATATCTCAGTCAGAAGCTAATTTCACACACGCTCATCAGTGAAATTAGTTCTTCAAAAGCACATTTAGAGAAGTAAATGTCATCACTTTTCCCCTGTGCCAAGTGCGAGGTTCTTAGCCAGACCACTCTGTCTTAGGCACTGTTACAGCAGGTAGCTTGCTGTGGAATACAGATTTAAAGCAGGAAGTATAAATACAAAACATCTGCTTTTCCCATTCCAAGGTTCCGCCGTTTCAGAGTATTTTTATATTGCTGCTTTGGTTGACTGAGCTGAACACAGGGCCAAGAGTTAGGAGACGTCAGTTGTATTCCTGAGTCTGCGGGTGACACTTGCTGGGTCTCACCCACCCAGACAGAAACATGAGGAAGATTAAACTAACAAGCCTTGGTTTATATCTCTGAGGTCTGTAGACAAAAAGTAGAGAAATCTGCTCTATTCAGAACCATGGAGCTACTCTGATAACAATAATTAATAAAGAAAAATTGAGCTATACTAAGGTTTTCCTTCACAGCACTTCTACCAGAACAAAAAAAAAAAAAGCTATTTCACTGAAATGGAAACACTTCAGTGTTGTGATAGTTACTGAAACACCATTTAGCAAAAATAAAAGGAGGACAACAGGAGAGAAAAGCATTTTTATGAAGTTGAAATGTTCTATTTCAGCACTTCTAGAATGGTATGGTTGAGGTTTTCTGATTTTTAAACTTCTTTGTCATGACAAAGTATAGGAAACAATCAAAAAGCCAAACAAACCACCTAAAATTAGGCAGAATAAACCCGTATTAAAATGGATGGGAAATGCTTATTCTTGTTCTGACCGAGAAAAAACACATCTACAAAGAGCAGAACTTCCCACAAATCTGAAATTCTATTTCCTGCACAGCTAGTAATAAGAATATAACATTATATTTCTAATGCCTATACCTCCACATAAGTATTACTGCACTTTCACACCAAGTATTAGCACATGTATACACTTTCTATTCAATAAAGTTGCTATGCAACACTGCAACAGACTCCTTCACTTCCGTACAGTGTGCTCAGCTGAAGTAATCTGCTTCCAAATGATGAATCAGTTACTAAATTGTAAGTGGAAACTGGAAGACATCAAACACAATGCAAGGACTCTTCTTTGCATAACACCAATGCGGCAAGAAAGAGTAAACTGAAGAAACATTTTCTGCTCCAATGTAAAAAAAAAAAAGGTAATAACAGAAGCAAAAGAAATTCAAATGATCAGAAACTACTACAGCATCCTGTCTGAAAAGCAGGCAGAAATAAAACAAATCCAGCCTCCCCCCTAAACCTTGTGCCCTGCCATGAGAGGAAAGGATAAAAGAGCTAGCAGAAACAGCAACGTTTCACCTAGCAACCTGCCACACAATTGCAAAAGGACAGTAACAACAAATGGATGTGGAATTTCACCCCAAGCCCAGGACACAGACATGCCCAGATCAGAAAGCAACTCCTCTAACAGAGACCCAGAGGGTATTTTTTTTTTTCCTCTTTAAACTTGTTCACTGGCTTGCAGGGCTTGTCACACCAGCTCATTGCCATGGAATTGAATCACATGGTAATAGGACCAGAACAATCTATAATTTTTTGTTTCATGCACTTTCAGATAAAACCCCAAAAGGCAGCGTTCTTGGGGCTGTAGTCAGGAATGCAAGAGATAAGCAGGAATATTAAGGAAGGTGTGATATGTATTACAAAACTAGGTTGCCTCATGTTTTCTGTAGTAAACTTCAAAGATTTCATGCAAATAGAGGAATGATCAAGTAGGGCAGAGCCACAGACCTCTTCATCCAGAAGTGAAATCTGAAATGGTCAGTATCACAATCTGCTGAGAATTGCAAGAAATGCAATCTACTGCTTATAACCAGTAGCTAAAGATCAGCTCTAACCCTGAAGCAGGAATGTTTGAAATCTAGAGGTGTCTCCAGGTGAGCTCTGATCCCTTGGACACCCCATTTTACTTACTTCATTTACAGCGCCTCAACTTGATTTTGGGCTGGAAGGACTTCCCATGGCAGCAAGCTTTACAGTCTAATTACAAATTGGATGGAGAACTTCCTTAATGGACTTTGCATTTGCCACCTGGTTGCACTGGATGTCCTTTTCTTCTTCAGTCATGATTCAGATAGAAGAGTCTATGCATCCTTTATGCTATCCATAATAAGCACAGCACACACAAATAGAATTTTTCAGCTCTTTGCAGGATGTTGTTTCAAGCCTCGCAAGTCTCTCTTACAAGAAAGGGCTTTCAGTAACATGTTGAGAATGAACAGAGGCAAGCAGAATTTAGACATATCCAATTTGGGCATTTAATCTTTAGCCTTGTGTCCTGGTTCTGGCAGGGATAGGTTATAATTTTCACAAGGAGCTGGGATGGGACACAGCCCAGACTGACCCAAACTAGCCAAATGGGTTATATGTGAGCCCTGATCAGTATTTAGATGGAGAGCTGGCAGGAATCACTGGGGATAATGGTCCTACCCAGAGCCTCTGGCAGAAAGCGCCAGGGGAGATTCAAAGTAGACTCCTAAGGTTTTGTAATTGGGGATACAGGGGATCCAAAGCCTGCTAAACTCCAACTGAAAAAGAGGCACTGGCAGCGAGGGTTTGAGCTGGTTCAGAAGCGGTTGGTATGGAAGCACAGCTCCCCTTAGCACCTCCACTGCTGGTGGTGGGCTGGGTGGTCAGAGAAAGGATCCCTGCTACACATCATCCAACTGATGCTACGTAGGGCAAGTGGATCGCACTGATCACGCAGCAAGCTCGAATGGGAAACCCCAGTCACCCAGGAATCCTGGAAGTGATCATGGACTGGAAAGAAGACAAAGATTTTGGAATATCACCAGAGGAGGAAGTGTGTGGAAGAGGCCATGCTACCAGAAAATGAGAAGAAATACGGCTTGTTCACTGACGGGTCTGCCAGCTTGTGGGAAAGCATCGAAAGTGGAAGGCTGCTGTGTGGAGTCCTACATGACAAGTTGCAGAAGCCACTGAAGGACAGGGTGAATTGAGCCAGTTTGCAGAGGTGAAAGCCATCCAGCTGGCTTTATACGTTGCCGAGTGAGAAAAACGGCCAGTACTCTATCCTGACTCGTGGATGGTCACAAATGTTCTGTGGGGGTGGTTGTGGCAGCAGAAACAGAGCAACTGGCAACACAGAGGTAAACCCATCTGGGCTGCTGAATCGTGGCAAGATACTGCTGCCTGAATAGAGAATCTGGTTGTGACAGTACATCACACAGATGCCCAAGTACCCAACAGTCAGGGCACTAAGGAACATCAAAACTATCAGCAAGTGGTTTGGTAGACTGATTACATTACACTTCCACAAACCTTCCAAGGCAAGCGCCATGTGCTCACAATGGTGGGAGCCAACCACTGGATGGCTGGAAACATACCCTGTGCCCCATGCCACCACCTGGAACTCTATCCTGGGCCTTGAAAAGCAAGTCCTGTGGTGACGTGGTACAAACAGAGAGAATTCAGTTGGACAACAGGACTCATTTCTGAAACAGCCTCATAGACACCTGAGCCAAAGAGCATGGCATCATGTGGGTATCACATGCCCTATCACGTACCAGTCTCTGGGAAGGTCAAACAATACTGGACTGCTAAAAAGTACACTGAGATAAATGGATGGTTAACTGCCCAGTTAAAACTTCCACTATTGTAGAAGGGGATAAAATCCCCGTAGTGAACACGAAGAATACATTAGGAAAGACAGTCTGGGTTAGTCCTGCCTCAGGCAAAGGCAAACCCATCCATGGGATTGCTTTCACTTGAGGACCTGGGTGCACTTGGTGGGTGATGTGGAAGAATAGGGAGGTCCTATGTGTACCCCATGAGGATCTGATTTGGGGTGAGAAAAGCCAATAAATCAAATTGTATGATGTTAATTGCTAAATAACCCAGCCACTGCATGTCATCATTACTATAATTACTATATGCCACATCAATGGTACTACCGTAAGAATCACCCAAACCAATGACAGATGGACTTTGATGAAACCAAGTAAAGCACAGCAGTGATGGGATCAGAACTCACCTCAGCGAGTGGCAACCCAGCAACTTGCTCAAGATCAACATCTTCAACCTGGGGACTGTGGGCATGGGCCACATCAGACACACAAGCCATGAACTCTGAATACTGCATGCAACAGTCCAGCACTTCAACCATCTCACCTGCCCTAAGAGACTGTTCTAATAGATGGAGCCCAAAGTGATGGATTAAATGAACTCAACGGACGTTTCAGAAGAATGGCCTATAGACTAAGGGAATGATATCTGTATATATGTGTATGTGTAGATATGGTGCTAAGAGACACAATTTAGTGGTGGACTTAGCAGTGCCAAATAAAGAGTTAGACTTGATGATCTTAAAGGTCTCTTCTGACCAAAACGATTCTATGATTCTCTATATATACCAAAGATGGGGAAAAGTGGTGGCAATTAATTGGAAAGTGTAAGATCTGGGCATGATGTGGATGGTACAGAATAAGGGGTGGATAATGTCCTGGTTCTGACAGCTGTAGGGTTCATTTTCACAAATTGCTGGGACAGGACACTGCCAGGTCAGGATCCAAACTAGAAAACAAGTCAGTATTTAGCTGGGAAACTGACTGGGGCAAGGGGCAGGAACTGCCACTCAGATGAGGGCTTCCCAGGTTGTGGTACATTAATTGTGTTTTGCATATTCCTTTATCAGTATTATTGTTGTTTTCCTTTCTTTGCTTTTCTGTTAAACTGCCTTTATCTCAACCTATAAGTTTTGCCTTTTTCTTCTGATTCTCCTCTCGTTCCAGCAGGGGGTGTGGGGTGAGTGAAAAGACTGCATGGTTCTCTGTTGCCATCTGGGGCTAAACCACAACACCTTGCCCAGCTGTCAAGAATATAAAATTAGCTTATTTAATTTATCTAACAGGTCATACCTTTTCATCTACCAAGTTGCTACTGTTTCCTTAGAGTCATTCTGAATTTCTTCCCTCCTAATCTTCTGGCACCACTTCATGTAGTACAAAATTTCTCTCAAATTGCTCCAGAAATTTCTCGATTTTGTGCGTAGACTTTTCAAATGCTTGCTGATTATTAGACTGTTACTGTTCTTTGGGCACTAAATAATCTGCCCAGACAGACCACTTCAGCACTCTTCCCCTCATGCAGTAATCATTCAGGTTCCTAATCACTTTGTCCATTCTCCTGATAAACTGCCATTATTCAGTCCACACGGCCAGACTCCTCTGTGAAAATCAATCCCTACATGGGGGCCTGCGTGGAAGCCTTTGAAATGGCCACCAGTGAATGCTGGGCCACATTGTCCCACCACAGCCTTCTGGCCATGGTCAAAATATCTGCCTTCGGGATTAAACCCCCTGTCCCTCCCCAAATATTTCACGCTCCCACCAAGACCTCAATTTGCCTTTTACTTCCCACTTTCTTTGCTAGCACCTGCAACACCTCCAGCTTGGTATCATCAGTACATCCCACTAATAGACTTTCCTCTTGCTTCAGATCAGTAATGAAGAACTTTAAAAAGACATTAAAAGAAGATTTATGGCCAAAGGTCCCATTAATTATGTTTGCTGTACCCCACTAGGCACCTTCTTCCAACACGGCTCATTCCCATTTATCACAAGCCTTTGTTTACAGCCTCTTAGCCAGTTTTCAACCCTCAAGTCAGTGCTTCCTTTCCCAGGGAACCTGACTTCTTTTTATTTTTTTTTTAATTAATGGCAGGATGTCTTTCTTCCAAAATGTTTTCTGCATAATCACAGATTTATGTAGCAAGAAAGATACATAAAGATTTAACCACAGAGTGGAAATTAAAACAGCATCAATTTCATACAGGTAGAGTTTTATACTGATAAAAGGAGCAGACTGACAGTGTCACGGCTGGGACATTCAGGGGAAATTCAACAGCCTGTGCTCTGCAAAGGTCAGATGAGATGAGTGAAGGCATCCCTGGTGTCTCCACATGGACAGAGCGGGTCCCTGGTGGGCCAGTTCTGATGCCGCTCACACCGCTCCTCCTGGGGCAGCTCCTGCCAGACAGGCTTTGGGGGGAGTGTCGGGGAAGGCAACTTCAGTTGTTCCAGCTGATAAATAGGAATAAACCAAGGTCTTGACCCTTTAACAGCCAAGCTTTGCTCCTGGCCACCAGTGTACAGCAATTAACATGGCAAACGTCTGCAGGAGTCAACTGGATATCGTTAAAGGTGCTCCCACTTACTACCAAGGTTAAGTCTATCCTAAGTCCTAAAGGGATCTTTGAGCACAGACTCAGGGGACTCCTAGCAAAGCAGGGAGGAAACAGGGCTGCATAACATGAGGATGGTGCTGCCCTCATGCAGCCAGCTGTATGCTTCCTGGAAGGGGTGAGCCTGCCATGCATGACCTCTGGGCCATCCCCTCACAGAAGAGATGCCCCCCCATGCTGCTGTGCACGCCCACAGCCAGGACTGTGGCTGGCTCCCAGCCCTCTCCTCTCTGGAACAGGAGCAGAGAGCCAGAAACAGGCTGGGGAAGCTGATAGTCGATAGCCAAAAGGTTGTTCTTAGCTCCCGTTTTGATCACCCCGTTACAGACTTTTTAATTGCCTGGGTGTGTGCTCAGTGCCCAAACCAGCTGCTTCGCTGCCTGGTGCCCTCCTGCCACGTGGGGCACACAGGACTGTGCCCCAGTTCCTCCAGCACACCTTGCAGCACCCTCTATCCCTGGCTATTACCCAGAGATAAACATACACCTAGGAAGAGGGACAAGACCTCTTTCCGGAAGGGCTTTGCATGGAGCCAGAGACCTTGAAATCCAACTCCATAGCACGTGCAAGAAACATGTTGCATTGTGAAAGTGACTTCAGCACAAGGGAAAAAGTATTATGCAGACCGGGATGTCAACTGTGCAAACTTCCTCAGGTCTGCGAAAGAAAAAGAAGCATCTGAGCTCAAGAGAAGGATTAGGAGAGCTCTGGCAAGGTGTTAGCCACTGCAGACAACCTGACTGGGGAGATTACGGGGAAGAGCAGAGACTTCCTGCCATTCTGCAAGACTGAGAAATTTGTGGAAGAAACGCCTGAAGTCTCACAGGTCTGCATGTGGCAGCTGCTGCCTTTGCACAGGGAATAGCCAGAAACATCAAAGTGACACAGCAGACCAAGTTCAGTGCTCTTGCAACCCCCTGATCCTGATGGCACGCAATCTGCCTGCCAGTTCATCTCCATCCACCGGGATACAACCACGATGAAGCCTAAGCCACCTCCATCAATGTTTTCTGCAGTTAAATAACAATGGCAATGCTTGCTTACTTGCAGAGTTGCAGGGAGAACAACAATGACTTGAAGAAAAAAAAAAATAAAAAGAGAGGCAAAGGAAGGGAAGAAGAGGGAATAAACAGTTTGGCACCAATAAAAACTGCAAAGCATGGCAAAGAGGCTGGTCTTGTCTTCATCCTCTGGGAAGAGAGGAAGTAAGGGTTATGGAGATGTCACCTCCACTATGGGAGCAGCCCATGCACATGGCACGTGCCCCGGGGCTGCAGCTCATATCCCAGGGATGCAGCACCTCACCTGGTTTGCATCCAGACCAGAGCTGGGGACTCCGTCTGGGAGCGGAACAGTGTCTGAAGGGTTTGGCTGCTGACACATCCCGGCTCACACGCAGCCCCGTGCCCGTGCGGGGGCCACACGCCAGCTCGCAGGGGGGAGAGTCAGCACAGAAGTAGAAGTACAAAGCACAGGGTGAAGAGGAGAGAAAAAACAGCCGGTGCTGCATGCCCCTAAGCTGTAATAGCATGAAAATTTTTCAGATGAGAGGATCTGGAAGAGCATGTGAAAGCCCGAGCAAAGCTCCCTGCTTCCACCACCCTCTCCAGATCTCACATGCATCCCATTTTGAGCCTGCAGACATTATCAAACTTGCGATGTCCTTCAGTAAGAGCAAGAAAAAACACTCTATTGCACCTTGTTCAGCTTCAGCTCCTGAGACATCACCATGGTCCTGCATGAAGGATGACCAGGGCAGATATGCTGTAAGACTGCGATTTTCTTGCCCATCCAAGAAAACCTCTTGGCCCCATGATGGGGAAAAGCCTGCACAGCAGCCTCCCCTCAGTTTGCACCTGAACTCAGCCTGGAAAACACCACTACACACAGCCTGACTGATCACATATTCCCACGACCCAAGCTGAGCAGGTGTGAGAGGGAAGCATGACTTACTAGGCACACGGTTGATAGCTTTCAGGGGTCTCAGGACGCGGACAGTACGGATCGCAGACAAGTTAATGTTTTGGAGATCCAGGGAGTACTCCACCATCCTGGAGAAGAGGAAAAAGAGAGAGAGAAAAAAGATGTTTTAAAGAATCCAAAATATTGGCTTGAGTCACAGAGCCATCGTTTCTTTATTGAAGGGTTTCTGGAAGTAGTAGGGATAAAGCCTAAGCCTTTGGGAGCAAAGCTGAAGCCTCCAGAAGCCCTCTGGGAGCAGGACCAGAGCCCGCAGCCTCCCCTGGCAGAAAACAGCCTGTCCATGGGATGGCAGTGAGAAGTGAGAGCGTGCTGTGAGGATGCAGGCCAGAAGCAGTGGTAACACTTACCTGCTGTGACCATCAGGAGGAAAAGGAGCTGCAAAAAGCTGCCCCAATGAGGAGCGTTTGCTCCTGGTGAGGGTGCACACGTGAGCTGGACACTTCCCAGGAGGCCAGGAGGAGTGGGGCTGTATAGCCAGTTCTGCTGAGAATTACCTGTAGCACAGCAGGGTGCTCCCCTCATGGGGAGGATGGTCCCTGGAGGTGGCTTCAGCTAACCTGTTTTACCTCACATCGAAGCAAACTCCCTGCTTAAAGCGGTAATTGCTTCAGCTAGGTGGGAAGGCTTCTCCCATAGCTGTGAATCACTCCTTTCTGACACCAACCAAAAGGAGAAAAGCCTAATTTTAGGCCATATGCTAGACCTTAGCTTTCCTAACCCAACAGCATGCTCCCTAAATAACCTCAAAGTGCAAACAGCTATGACTAATGCATTGGCTTTGCTGCAAGAGCAGCAGGTGCAGGTGAAAAAAAGTGACCTGGCTCAGCATCCCTCAGCCCAGTGCTGCCCTCCTTGCCCAGTGTGGCAAATGTCCAGTAACTCGCCTGCCTCTTGGAACACACAGCGAAAAACTGGATTATAATAACCGTTTACCCTCGACAGCAATTTCCACCAGAGGATCTCAAAGCATTTTGTATGTTTCAGCACACAAAGGTGCATGAGGCCTCTGGGAAGACATGGGCTGTGGTCACCAGCTCCCCCGGGGTGACCCTGATGGGCAGAGGGGATCAAGAAAGTGACAAGGTTGGCAGATGAAACAGCAGCAGAGTAAGGACAGGAACAGCTTTGCCTAAATCTCTTCTCAGATGTGAATAATGAAGCTACAAAAAGCTCCATTTCTCCAAAGCTACAAAAGCCTTTCAACGTGCTCAAGAGACGGGGAGGGAACAGGAGACACAGCCTTTTGTTACTGCACCCTTTCTCAAACCAAAACCGTTATAACTTAAATAGAAAGACCCACAAGTTGATCATCCAGTAACCTTAAGTGCACCCAAAGCCCTCTACCCAGGAACCACTGAAGAATAAGAGCCTCAATGAGACATTAAGAGGGAAATGGGGTACAGCCAGTCTGTAAGAAATATCAGGGAGAAGACTTTAGTGAAACTTGAGTGAAACAAACTGAACCTTCTATCTATCACCCTCTTCGCTCAAAAGGACCTTGAAGAGCAAATGTCTAGTTATGTCTACACCTTTCACAAAGGGGACTTGTCAGAGTGATAGATTTTCAAACACAATGGGGTAAACCTGTCGAAGTATTGTGATTATTCTCTCTCATGCTCTCTTTCTTTCTCTCCTTCATTCCTTTCATTCTGTTCTCTCATGCACTTTTAGGGTAATTGCATGAAATAATTCTTCCTCTGAAATGCAGTGGCATTCATTTACCTCCCTGGAGCTGTCAGTTCCACATACACTGAGTGCAGAAAGAGAGAGAAGGGATTTCATACGGATAATCAAAATATTCACAACCCTAAGGAGATGCAACCCCAAAAAACCCCTCCCCAAACCAAGCAGCAATACTTACGTTAAAGAAAGCACTTAGGATCTGGTCAGCTGAAACTGGAAAGAGGACATGAAAGGAGGAAGAGTACACATTGATATAAACGCACAGATATGACCACAGGGCATCACACAAAGGACATAACTATATGGTCCAGATGAACACAGTGCAAAAGGCCTTGAGAAAGCACTAATCAACCTTGTTCCAAAAGCAGAAAGCAGGACTGCTTTATCAGAGCGTTGTTGCTCCAGAATTGGACAGACCTGCTGAAACTTTGGAACTATGGTATGGGCAAAGACCTCTGAAGGCAACAAAAAAAATTTTGAGCAGTAATAGAACAATCTTAAACACACTCTGTCAGATACCAAATAAGCAAATGGCCCCAAAACACATCTAATTTCAAAAAGTGGTCTTTTCTAAACTGCAACTGATCAAATGAGAAGTCCTGAAGAACACCATGACCCTCACAGAAACTAGGCACAGAGGAACAGCACAGAGCTCAGGCTGAGATTAAATCAGTGGGCAGAGGTGACATCTTTTCTTAGACTCAGCCATGCAAAAGTAATTTAAAAATAAAATCTCCATTTACAAACCATTCGAGCTTTGTCCTCTTGCAGCTACAACCACATTGCTGGTGTTACAATTAGAGTCGCCTTAAGCCAGGTGCACGTTGCTGCCCTCTCCTAGGTGGAAAAAGCTTTCCACAGATACGGTACAGCCTATACATCACTAGAAAAGTAATAAACATCAAAACAGCCAGCATAGGTCCTTTTGGGGCAAGAAGAATGCCACCCTAGCTGCAACCACGCAGTTGCTACAGCCAGCAAGCCAGCCTCCTGCAGGCCTCAGCAGCTGCAGATTTGCTGCAATTACATTCCAGTTTAGCTAGGAAAAAAACATGCTGAACAGTCAATCACTCTGTCAAGGAAAACAGCACGCTGTTCCCAAGGATGGGTCAGAGAAGGGCAACTGTTAAATTTTTCAGAGAGTAACTTCTAACAAAAAACAAGCTCAGCCCTAGCAGGCCCCAGGGCTTTGGCTCGCTTAGCAGACCCCTTCTGCCTACAGTTCTTCCTGAGGCCTCCTGGTCTTGGCTGTAATAACAGAGACACATCCAGGATGCTTAAATCCCTGTGGATGAGTTATGCCTATTGTAGTCACGTAAATCACATCCAAAACAACTCTAACAAAATTCCAGTGCAATTTTGCATTAGAGATACTCGTTCTCGCCTCTTCATTCCTGGTGATGGCTTTAGCATTGGCACACATTCACACTTCTCTTTGCACAAGGGTAGCACACCCATACAGTGATAGACTGTGAGTGAATGGGATGAAATGAAACTCCACTGACTAACAAAAAGAATATTTTCTGTGTAGGTAAAGCCGATAAATCCAAATAGATGCCTCCTTCCCCTAATGAAATAGAATCTCTAAGCAACTCTGCTAGAGTCACTGGGCATCTGCAGCATTTCAGAGATTGCCAGCGCAGCTGGTTTTGCTCTTATCTTTCTCCAGCCAGTCCTGCTCCCCACTGCCTGGAAACCGTGGAGATGCAGACCCTCCAAGGTTAGGCTATACCTGATCTCCTACTGCCAGATGTGGAGGTGGCGACAGGTTGACAGAGAGTCAAAAGGGCACATCACAAAAAGTTATCAGCCATAAACCGGCAGGAAATTTATGTCAGGAGGTTCACATTTTCCCTGTGTCTGTGTATCGAGACCTTGTGATGGTGGATTAGATGCACGAGGCTTATTTGGACGCTTGGGCAGGCACCTGAACTTCGGTGCTTGGATCATCATAGCACCAGCAACCTGAGGAACCATGTGTTTGCTGGGTGTTCGCAAACCAAGAGCACAGCAATATTAAAGCTAATAAAAAAATGGATGCCTCCTTATTAAACTCCAGGAGTTTTCCAGGCTCCTTGTCCTTGCTCTGTGGCAGCTCACTGCCATAAGCAAGGGTAGCCCCCCATGACCATCTGGTTCTCCCCTCTTGCTTGGCTGCTCGAAGCATCTTTTTTTTTGTAAAGCCTTAGTTTCTTTAACATCAAGGGACAGCCAGACAAAGCTTAGGATGTGGCAAAAAAAGCCTGTGCTGGTTGTGAGCTGTCCTTTCCCCTTATCGTGACGGGGCAGAGGGAACACATCCCTCCCGAGGGAAATGGCAGCTCATTTCTGCCATCGCTAAAGTATTTTGTGGCCTCTGGCGTGGGTGAGCGAATGAAGGGGCAGGTTTGGAAGCTGGAACTATGCTAAATCAGAGAAAAACTCCTGATCTGTGATGGAATTTGAGCACTGAGCTGTCATTATAACCGAATTTATACAGTAATTCTTCTTCCCTCACTAGAGATTTTCTTCGTCAAAACCTTCTGCGTGAAGCTCTTCTGGAAGGAGAGGGGATTGACGCATGCACCTTCCCTGCACCATACAGCTCAAGGTTGATGCACCGTGGGAACGCTATCAGGGTGGGAAATGGGACAGGGGCACCTGGGTTCATCACCATGGGGTTCACCCTGCAGAAGCAGGGGAGATGTCTGGCAGGGAATGCCTCTCTGCATGAGCTCTGCCTCCCTCCCCACTCTCAGGGTATCCCACGTCCTCCCTACCCCCTCTCTATCAATCCTTCTGACTCATACCTGCCTGTAACATTCCCACTTCTCATTTCAAATTTCCTCCTTAACTTCCTGTTTTTCTGTTCACTCTTTGTCTTTCCTTCATCTTTTTCCATAGAA
>JAOXJM010000001.1:54742491-54784676 GCA_026413425.1 Tringa solitaria
CCCCTTCTCTGATAGGAGTTTTCAATTGAAATCTAATTAACTGCAGTCTAATCAATTCATATTTCTTTGTCAAATAAATTTGGGTTTGGCACAGAAGTCAGAAACTTCTTGGTTGTGACTTCCTAGCTGCAATTCCAGGCTTGCTATGAGTCTGTGCAAAATGAAGATTTTCCTGCCTGTGGACTTTTATTTGGTTCTTGCATCTATGAGCACCTGAGGCAGAAGATTATTTTGTTGGTTTCTGCTCTGAATTCCTTCAGCTTCCCAGCTATGTCAGAGCTCTAAAATGTACATGTACCTATATCATGTGATATAGGTGTGATTTAACCAATGTCTTCTGTGTACAAGAATATATCTTTCTGTCCTCACCTCCTTGATACAGCCATCAAATTCCACAAACTGGCTTTTCTACCACTTCAAACATCCAGAACATAGGAGTCACAGGGAAAAAGTATTTTTCCTGTCAGAATTTTTAATCCCGATACTGGCACCAAAAGTTGGAGCTGATGTCTCTCCATTTACCAAGGCTGATATGCGAGCTCTGTGGAGGCTGGGGATCCCACAGCTCAAACCTCCCACCTGCAGTTTGTGGGGTGGTGGTGGGAGACTGATTTGCCCTTAAATCTTCCCACCTCTGTAGCACGCACCAGATGAGAGGAAAGTCTCACCACCTCTGCCCTGGCTTCAAAGACTGCAGCAACAACACAAAGAAGGAGCAAAGCTGGTCTTCTCACTGGACAATGTATTCCAATGGTCCAAATATCCCCCCTCTTATATTCATAGAATCATACAATGGTTTGGGTTGGAAGGGACCTTAAAGATCATAGAGTTCCAACCCCCCTGCCACGGGCAGGGACACCTCCCACTAGAGCAGGTTGCTCAAAGCCCCATCCAGCCTGGCCTTGAATACTTCCCAGAGATGGGGCGTGCACAACTTCCCTGGGCAACCTGTTCCAGTGCCTCACCACTGAGCCATTTTGATGAAAGACAATTAAAAAGGATGTGCCCTGCTAAATCCACACACTCCTGTCCCTCTGTTGCCAGAGATGTAGCAGTGGGCAGGGGACATGGGGAACACGGCTGGCCAAGCTCCCCCAAGGGCTCAATTGCTGAACCTGTGGTGTCCCAAAAAGGGAGTGCAGCAAAAACTACTTACTGCTGCCCACAGCTCCCTGGATAGCAGGACCCATCAGGACTGGAACAAAAGCAAGGATGCAGGAGGCAGAGCACATATCTGAATAGGTAAAATGTGGGGCATTCAAGACACCTCCTGTCAGCCCTTCTAAGGCTGAATGTGCCCGAGTTTGTGTACAAGGAGAGCTGTAAGCAGGCAGGCACTAGTACAGGATGAATCTAATCTCTCGCAAACTCTCTGGAGTCATCAGAAGTGGAGCCAGGAGATTTTGACAAGGTCCTACCGGGCAAAAGAGGAGGGCCACTGCCTCCATCCTGAGTCTGCAGCTACAGGATGCATATGCAACGGTGGAGAGGAAAAACACACAGTGTGTGCAAACATAGTACTTGCCAGCCCCAGGACTGCAGGGCTGTGGAGTGGGACCAATTTTTTTAAATTTCTGCACCATACCAACCCTTTTGCTTTACAGCCGGAGCCACCACATCCTTACTTCTCATCAAAAGTCCTGGAGGGCTATGGCAGAGATTAAAGACTCTCTAGGTTCTCCCTTTTCCCCGCTCAGAGTTGTGTTGTGGCCCGTGCCCCCGTTTCCTTCACAGCTCCAAGAAGGCACAGACTTCACCGGTGCCTTGGGAATGGGCAGGGGCTTCAGACAGCCCTTGTGGGGTGGGCTGCAGTCACCTATGAACCTCTCTTCAAAAACGTTGTCTTCACGGATGCTCTGGCTCCCAGCTGACTGGTTATTTGGACCTGATCTTTTACTATATGGAACACAGAGTACTCCCTGGTGCAGGAGGCGCAGGGCTGCCAGGCAGCCCCCAGCGCTGAACCTGCTTATCAGCTCGCTTGACATACATACTTGAAGAGCAAGCCGTGCAGGCATTTGCACACATTTTGCACAGTTTGGTGCCTCCGGGGCCAGGCTTCAAAATGCATGCTACATAAATGAGCCGAGCTCCTCTCAACACCTATCACAGAAATGATGGAATAACATCGTATGGGATGTAGCCAGACATCACACAGTATAGCTCTAAATCGCTCTGCGAACCAGAGTATACTCAGATAAGTAGTCCTGCTTATCTGTTTTAAAGTTACAGCTCACCATGCTGCAAAAAGACAACTCTATGTGTACATAAAAGCTGAAAGACAGAAAAAAAAATCACATCCTTTTTTATCCCTTTATTAAAAAAAATATATAATTAAAGACACTATAATTCTGTTAGTAAAAAGTAAGACATTTCTTTAGGGAGTGATAGATCAATCACTAATTACACAGTTAGCTCCAGAGCTAAGATTCTTAGTATTCTTAAAAAAAAATAACCTGTAACTATCCCCTCTTGCCAGCATATTTTTTTTACCTTTTTGTTGTTTTTTCTTTTTTAATTGCTCTGCAAGCAAAAGCTGCTGAAAGCTTCCAGAGCATGTGAGACTGGTCCCTTGCTGCCTAGAATGTGATTATTTCACACCCCTGAACACTCAAGATTTCTCTCCAAACTGTGTACTAAGAGAAAACGTCAGAGTTTCTTAATAGTTTGGAGACATGATATGAAAAGACATAAGCAGGTTCTCACACTGTGATAAGAAAACCAGAGGGACTCGCCAAGCTCAGATGACTGAAGACGAGTGACAGGGCCTCACTTTCGAAAACCAGGAGTCTGAACACAAGCTCTGAGCTCTGTATTTCATTGTTTAGGGGAGGAAAAAAAAAAAGTGTGTCTGCATTTTGGTCCTGCGAGCCTGCTGGTGTTGCCTATTTTTTATAATAATGCTAAAAATTCACATGGTAGGGGATTAGCTTTTAGGGAGGCAAAAAATCAGAGGCAGTAATTGAGAAGTACACATAACTCATGCAGGGTACCACTGCCTCCTTGTTTTGATTCTTTTCTGATGTGATTCATTTCATTTTGATGACTCCTTTCATTTCAATATGTTGCACATCTATAGATAGTTTTACTAGGAGAAAGCAAATGAAATAATTAGTATTATTAAGGAGGAAAAAGTGAGTGTGTGTTGGGGGGGAGGGCTGTGATTCTGATATTTCTGCCTTTGGTTAAGATGCTATTTAGCCTGCTGCTTGCTGGTTTCCATCTTTATCTGATCACTGCTTGAAACACCTAATTGCTGTATTTATTATAGTTTTCACTAACTTGCCATAATTTTACAGAAACTTTCATTTGGCATTGAAGATTAGCTAACTAGGATTTTCTGAGCATTCTGCTGTTTACACTGCTGCTAATAAGTATTTAATGGTCTGTGATTTTAAAGTCATAACTATGCAAATTCTGGCCAGGTCCCTGAAGGACCACAGTTAATTAAAAGTAAAGAGAAAGTGGAAGATTGGCAACATAGTTCCCCATCTTGTGAGATTAAGGCCAACTGGTGTGTTTCAGGCTCAGCAGCATCTTCCCGGTCTGGAAGGATACGGAGTGGTACCAATTTTGTTTTCTGAGAAGAGGCCAGCATTTGAGGCAGGGGGGCTGGTACCCCTCATCCTTCAGAGAGCTTTGAGCCCCCTTGTCTGGGTTGAAAGGCAGGGGGATAAATTTGGGGCTGCAAGTATAAACTGGTGACTTCCCCGTAAGGAGAGAGTTGGTGTTCAGAGGTACATCCACTGATGATGCACAGCACGGGCAAGAACAGGGTTGGAAAGAGGTTGGATGGATGGACTCGGGAAGCAGCATCACCACAAGTTTATGGAAGAAAAGCAGCAAGGAATTAGGGGAAGCAGAAATCAAGGACACTAGATAACTACCAGTGAGACAAGGCACAAATACTACTACTATTGATAATTTCAATTAATAGAGAGTAATACTTTCCAGGCTCCCAGTGTGGAAGCTACCTAAAACACTGCTGAAGCAGCAGCTAGCCAAAAAGCTCAGGGAGCGAGAAGAAATGTTCTGCTCAATCTAAGGGGCTATCAGGCATGCCCAAGAAGGGATCTCCAGCTGTACAAAGATGCCAGAAAATCCCTCCAAAGGCCGCATAACCACTCAGAAAGGAAAGGATGCTTTAGAAAATAAATTAAGGTATCAGGACAGCTGTGCTGCCATACTGTTAGTGAAACAAGATAAAAAGGCAAACTTAGGAAGGTTTTTCAAAGTTCCATATTTACCTATGATGATGCATTTTGAAATAAATTTGTTTTCTTATCATGATATGCCATAGATTATAGACAATTTCTGAAGAAGATGGACAAGAAATATTCAGTTGACCTCATTGGTGGCCCATCCTGGCCAACAGTCAAAGGAGACGATGGAGGAATCTGGTAATGAACTGCTAGTTTGGCCAGCCACATAGGACAGGAGACTTGCAGAACACTGATCTACCCCTGGAGAAGCAGAAACATTAACCAACATTTCATTAGAAGAAGAATTAGTTTTTAGGAAAACAAGAGACCAGTCAGGAGATTGTTAAATGAAAAATCAAAGGGGAAAGTGATGAAATTAGGAAAAAAGTTAATTCTTATAGAGCCTCCATGTCAAGAACAAAATCAACGCACTAAAAGACGTAAAAAGGAGAAAAATGGTATTATCTATACACCAGTGCCAGGGGCCTGAGTAATAAAGAGAATAGGAATTGTTCGTTTTATGAGCATAAACAGCCTAAATGACATTAAGAAAACCTGGCGGGAAGATCTGCATGAAAGGAATATTAAAATCAATGATTTTAACCTAGCCAGGGAGACTTAAAGTGGACAGAAAGGGAGGGGGACTCGCACACTGTCCACAATGGTATTTTCTAGCATGGAATCAGTGACAATTTGAAAACAAACACTTACAGATTAATTTTCTGCCATATAAAGTAGATAATTCCTCCTGGCTAGAGGAATGTGCTGACAGAAGCCTCATGAAATTCAACAGACAAATATAAGGTCCTGTACCTGGACTGGACTGACCCACTATCTCAGTACTGGTTGGGTAATGGCTCTGCTGAAAAGGACCTTTGGGTTCTGATGGACAGCAGGCAACATATGGTCCATGCAACAAAGGCTGATGGCATACCAAGCTGCACCAACAGAAGAACTGTCAGTAGATGAGGAAAAGGATTATACCCTTCAATTTGCATTAGTAGACCACATCTAGAATAGCATACTCAGCTTCGGGCCCCTCAATACAAGAAACCTTGATAAATTGGAGTAAGTTCAGTGGAGAGCCACCAAGATGCTCAAGGAGCTGGAGCACCTGCCCTGTAAGGAATGGCTAGGGGATGGGGGCTTGCTCAACCTGGAGAGGAGATTAATTTTGGCACGTAGCAGCAGCTCATTGGTACCTGTGAGGTGGTCAATAATGAGTTGAAGCCAAGCTCTCCACAGTGGTGCAGTAGCTACAGTGGGGCTGGTGCTCCAGAGAGGTGGTACAGTCTCCATCCATGGAGGTTCAAGACCTGGACAACTTTGAGCAACCCGATTTGAGTTTGACTGAAAGGATTGGACTGGAGGCCTCACAAAATCTTTTCCAACCTGAATTATCCTATGCATGTGATTAGGTATGTCCAGATCCCACTGGAAAATAGGCTAGTTAGCTCTGTTGGTATTGATCTGTAATTCACGGTAGAAAAACCCTCCCCTTATCCATCTGGAAGAATTGAATTTAGGCAACATGTTTGAGGATACCTAAATCTCCCTGCAAATTCTCAGCATTTACAATGACATGCCTTACAACTCAAAGAAAATTGCATTCAATGATGGAAAATACAGAAATTGTCTATTAAGTGGTTTGGGTTTTTTTTAATCATAGATCTTAAAGCTAGGACTACTTGATTGCATGCGTTATGTACAAATCAAGTAAGGTCATCAACAGTACTAGATACACTTGGTGCATTAGAGAGGCCATATTCATGAAGTCGGAAACACACAGAAACAGCCATGCATCACACCCATCAGGAGAGACTTTAATTCATGAACTGTGGATGACAATCAAGTAGCGCTTAGGAATATTTCTCAGGAACCCAAGAAGCTTCAGTAGAGACAAGAAAGCCGAACAGGCTAAAAAGACAGTACAACATAAGTGAAAGCAAAAGCATCAATGTAATAGCAAGAGGGGGGAAGCTAATACCAATGAATATAAATTAGGAGATGGAAATTGTAGAAAATTTGTAAGAGAATTGAATGAGCATATCAAATGGTACAAGTTAATCACCGGAACAAGAAAACAGATTGTCACAAACAGTGTAAAAAGGCAGAAAACTTCAATTAGAAAAAAGTTCTACAGGGAAGGTCATATGATGTATGTGTAGCATAGATGATAATGAGCTAGTTTCAGCTCCAGCTGTGATCAAGTATTTTAGGCTGTGCCTATCAAAATAGGGATATTCTAAGATAAGCAGGCCTAGACAATTTATATCCAAGAGGTTTAAAGGAGATGGCCAGAAAAGATCTGGACCAGTACTGATGATTTTTGATTAGTCTCAGAAAACTGGGAAAGCATCCAAGGGTCAGAGAAATTCTGATGTTGTGCCAGTACTTCAGAAATACAGTGATCTCGGTAGGCTGACTGGACTGATGCTGATCACAGTACTGTAATGAAATCGTCAATACAGGGCTTTGATAGATTACGGATTAAAGGTGGATAATAAAATTAACCATAATCAACACAGGTTTAAGGAAAAATAGACATCATCAAACTATTGTGCTATAATTTCTTATGAGATTACAAGTCTGGTTCACACAAGTAATTATGTTGACATGGCTGGAATGATATGAAATCATCATGACATACAGTAGCTGGAGAATAACTGGCTAAGTAATAAACCTAACATGTAATAGTAAATGGGGACTCATTTGTGAGCAGATGTACTTCTGTAATGCACAATTCTTGCCACTCTGTTCTTTATTTATTTATCACAACCTAGCAGAAAATTTAAAATAAAATAAAAAAGTCACTGACAGATTTTGCAGTTCAAGCGTATTTTGGGGAGAACAGAAAAAGATATGAAGAGGACAAGTCAGCGATATAGAACAGCATGAGCTGCTTTAGAAATGCAAATAATATGTATTCCAGTGTGAACAAACGTCACAGCATATATCTGGGAACAAAGTTTGCTGTTCCTACTAATAGGAAGGGATTTTCTCTCTTCAGAAGAGGAGGGGAAAAAACAAAACCAACTAAGCTTGGAGCCAATGGAGAAAGCAGCTGAATGAATTGATAGGGAGATGCAATGATTGATTATATGGGCTACTGCAATCCTTGGCTGTAGGTACAGGGAAATTTCAGGCTGGAACAGTGAGACTCTATTACCACTGAAGGCACTGAAGTGGCTACACAGACTACTGTGTCTTGTTCTGATGTCCGCCACTTTTAAAAGCTGGTAAAAAAAACACTGCAAGTGCATCCTAAAATGCCAAAATCTACAAAGTCACACCATTCCTCTCATCAAAGGCAAGGTTGGGATGGGATTTGACCACAATTTATGAGATCTACAGGGCAAGCTCCAGTGTGATAATGGAGAAAGGACAAGACAGGGCATTCTCTGAAAGATACATCAGCCTCTCCTCAGCCATTGGACTCCAAGCAGCAAGTAATTAAGGAAAGGTTTTGGACATATTCTGGGCACACACTTGTCATCACAATCATCCCCCTGGCCACATAGTCGGACCCTCTGCTCCTTAACCTACCTCCCTATTTACACAAGTAAATTGCATATGAGAATACATTGTGGGGATGCTGCAGAAGTAAGCAGACAGACATAATTCCCACCACAGATTGCTAATTACAGCACTTGGCTCAAGAGAGGCAGAAGAAACACACACTCAGTGGAATTAATGCCCCCAGGGCCAGGCAGGTTGCATGAATTCACTCCTTGCACAGAGACTCTCAGAACAGAGTCCTGCAAAGGGACATCTCCCTTCCCAGAGAGACAGTGAAATCACATGAACACAACTGCTTCACAGAGTAGAGTGAGCAGGAGAAATTGCTCACTCTATTTTTGCTAGAGAACTGCCTGATGTAAAAAGCTCATGAGTGCTAGCCCAGAAATAAGTGACTTTTCTCCTACAGTGATGCACATAGAGACACTGGCCTGCATTTCCAGTGTGAGTAGTGTTTGCATTATCTCAGCTTCCAAAACTTAGTAGGCTCTCAACTTTAGGAAGCTGCCCTTTGAAGTTGCCTCAAATCAAGCTCTCCAAACACACCCATCGCTGTGGGAAACACATGACGACAGACAAGACCTAATCACAAACGCAGGGGAAGAGGGACTCCCACCGGGACAGCTGGTGACAAGCACAGTCTGCTTGAAACGTCTGGGAACCTGCAACCTCCTGTTGCCAACGAACAGTTGGGAACTGGAGCATCCGCAAGCTGAATTTTCAGCCCTGGCTGCTTGCGTGCACAAAGGCAACGGCATTCTTCAACCCAAATTACCTTGCTTGGTTTTAGGAGCTCCAAGGGGAACAATGAAGGAGAGCGTTGACTTAGGACTGTTGTGCTGTGTTTTTTTCTAATCCTTTCTGAAAAAAAAAACGTGTTGAAAGTGGTTGGGGGAGGGAGTGTGTGAGAGGGGAGAAAGTTCTGGTGATGTCAGCTACTATTGCCATGGAAACTGAACATTTTTAGTGACAATGGAGTCTTCCTCCTTGAGCTGCTGGGTTGCGTGGGGAGCAGGGGCAAGCAGGGCAGGGGCACACGAGGGAATTCAGCTAACTAAAACTATAGCTTCTGGCTTTCCAAGGAAGTGAGGAGAAAACTACAAATGAATGCCTGAGTATATGATTTATGTAACCAAAACACTGTCTGGGGCAATAGCAGCAAATAATCGTTATGCTCTTTGATACAACATGCCGTCGTGCAGCTAGACAGATGGAGGTATCTCAGCTGCCCAGGAACGCCTTACAGAATGGTCCCTTGCCTGCACTTTGCTTTTCCATGCTACAGTTTATTCTTCCAACCTTTGCTGCCTCATTGGTGTTTATTTGGAAAGGAAGAAGAGAAGAGAAGGGGCTGGGAAGTACAGTCCTTATTCTCGAAACTGAGAGAAGAAGCTGCACATCTCCTAGGCAGTGCATTAGTTCCAAACTTCACAGACATTTTCTTGAGAACCAAACTTTTGACTTCTCTTGCAGGCAATGAGAGTCCAGTGCCACAAAAAGGAGAAGGCCCTTAGAGAAAACTGATTAGCCTCTGATCAGGATCTAATTCACTAGCATGGAGAAAACATGCAAGACCTAATGCAGGATGTCTTTTCTTAGTCAGCAGCCTGAGGCAGCATATACATCCAGAGGAAGCTGAAGCCGTGACCCAGGTGTGGAGCCAATCAGGATAAAGCTTGGGGCTTAAATTCAAGGTTAAATAAAAGCCTACAGTCTGTATGTAAGGGCAAGTTTGAGCCTTGGATTTGATTTAAACAGTGCAGACAATTTTAATGAATTTCAAAGAATAATGAATTAATAACCACAAGCTTTTATAACTCGAAATACATTATATAGTCATTAGTTCTATATAACTAAATGGAAAAATCTTTCTTTAGCAGAAGTCTTTTGAGATCAGATATTATAATGAGATTACTATCATTTCAGCCTGACACCTCATGAGGACAACTGTATAGAAATCAGGAAACAAATTTCTTTCAGTTTTTGGACCTAAAATGAAAAATCCTCCACACTGATTATTTTATATCTAAGGAATGATTCTAAGTCTCCTTAGCATTGAAAGGAGTTCAGATATGAGCTTTTTTCCTAGTACTGCTATCAGATGCACAAAAGACTCTCTTCTCAAATTTCTGCCAGCAATGATGACAGAGGGAAACATGTAAATGGGTTTACTCCCTTCTCATCTAGGTAGCATGGATTTCACTTCTTTCCAGCATGAAGAAAGCAGTTAAGCTCACACTCTTTCATTTAGCACTGCCCCACAGAGTTCTTCATGTGTCCAGATAACACTACTCTCACACCATGCTTGCTGGGACACCAGGCAGAGCAAGACCCCCAGTTCCCAAGACTTTTACCTCATACACCAGCAATCCTGGGTCCACCTAGAGCAGAGCCTTCTTCCTAGCATACTGCAGCACATCACCCACATGGAACAGCACTGTGGGCTCCAAGGTCTCCCTTTCAAGCACACCTATTCCTGCTTTTCCTCCTCAAAGGCTACTGTGGTAGAGTCTTGCTTTCCTTGCATCCAATCATTAGTACGTTTTGCCACCAAGAGCTCAAGCTAGACCATACAATGATCTGGCGTTTTTCACCACCAGCTTAGCCTTTCCTGATGAACTCACAGTCCTTATAATACTGGCCCATTTTAAATCAGATGCTAATCACAGTAGGCTCAGCCACAAGAAAGGTCTTCCCATCTCATGCATGTTGCTTTAATTCAGAAAAAGCTACAGCTTTCATCTGTCTGTTCTCCTTTCATGCACAAGCTGGCCGAGAATCAGCTTTCAAACTTTTTTACAGCTCAACTGAGTTTGAAAATCTCTTTCCCCCCTACCCCCAGAAGCAAACAATTATACACCCCTCCAGAGGGAATGACTTTCAAGTCTTGCTGTAGAAGAACTGTGTCAAAAGCAAATATGAAGACAGTGCTGCTCCACACCACAGAAGAAAACTCTGCAAAGTGAGCCTAAACTCACTGCTGGCTCAATCAGTAATACGTGTACTTCCAAGTGACAGCAAATGCGCATAATTTCTTACTGAGAGAAAGAAGAGGAAAGTGGGGGTTTCTCTCTGAAACAAGTGTTCACTTTTTTTGCTGTGAGAACAGCAATACTACTTATTTTTTCTAACTTTGGTTTGGTTTTTTGTTGTTTTTTTTACTATACCACAAGGCAATCTAATTGAAAATGGACAAATTCAAAAAAGCACATGCCCACTGGTATCAGAGACGGACATTTTGCTCTGATTCAATAGGTAAATCCTGGTAGGCTTTCCACTTCATACATGCAGAGGGGGAATCAGAGCTTCACCATAGCAACTTTGTTGTAAAAAACACTCAAATGTCAACTTGTCCCCATAGTACCATGGGTAAGGCCGGTACAACACAAACACAAAAAGCCCAGAGTAACAAAAATGACATTCCTACCTTTGAAACCTGCTGGAAACAGAGAGGCTAGTTTCATTCTGGTTAAGGTTACACCTCTTCCACTCAGACATTTTAAGAACAAAACAAAGTTTCTGGGCTAGGTCTTCAGCTGGTACAAATTAACACCCTCTGCTGAAGTTGTGTGAGATAGCTCCCCAGCAGATATGCAGCCATCTAAGCTACCTTGTCTACTGTTTCTTCCATAGATTGCTAACCCGAGCACGTCCAGTTCCAGCTCTGTAGATGTTTGGAGTAGCACCAGAGTGGAAACTTTCCCCTCAGTTTCACCATGGTAAATCAAGAGTAGTATCATTAGCTTTGTAAGGATTTACTTTCACCTGCCATCAGTATAAGAGGGGCTTAAGCCTGCTTGGTATGTTTAAGGAAAAACCTTTGTAGTTGTCATTAATCTTCATGTGCTCTTCAGATCTGAAGTGTTTTCCTGTTCCATGCAAGCCTCCAACAAACACAGAACAAATAAAACCAGAAACTGTCAACCTACCCAGCCATGACAATGAAGAAATCCAGGCGGTTCCAGGTATCTCCGAGGTAACACTTCTTGCCAAAGATCCCCAGGGCCACCATCTTTAAGACCATTTCCATGGCAAAGAAGATGAAGATGAAATCATCAAATACCTGCCAAACAGTAACCCAAAAGCACATTTGATAAGTGTTCTCAGCCTTGGATGTGAGATAAATACAAATTTCAGTACTCCTGAAAATGTGTTAGAGGCAGGGCTAGAACAGCGTCTTCCATTCAGCCCTGGCATCACAGCTCCCTGTTGCTCAAGGAAGCAAAAAGGGGCTTTTATGCTTTTTTTCACCCCGTGTGAGATGTTATTGATGCAGACTTAGAGACTCCTTATATGGACTCGAAAGGAAGTGTTGGCTCAGCACCAGAAGGTCCAAACCTGGCCAGGGAAAGAAATACCACCCTTCCAAGGTCTCCCAGGAGGGATTCCTCATCACTCCACTGCAAATAGCTCAGCTGAGGACATAGTACAGCTTCATGCACAGCTTGGGCAGCACATACTAATTACAGATTGAGGCTTCTGATACCTGAACGTTGCAGCCTCAGCAATACTACAGAAGTTTGCTGTCACCTCTTTGGGGAAGAAGCAAGCACAGCTAGTGCATTCATAGGCTGGGTGTACCCATGGCCCTTCCTGATGTGCCTTTTATTTCTTCTCCTTTAAGTATCCTGAATGACACGGTACCTGAGGACTCAGAAGTACCCTTGCTCCTCCACAGAGCAGCATATGCATTGGGGGCTACTATACTCTCTCCTGGGTGCTATAACCTTAGTTATTGCTCCCTGGCTTACCTCTGAGCTACGTATCTTGTAGCTGTCTATGTCAGGAAACCCCTGCCTTAAGCACAGGATCAGGAAGGTTAGCAACTGTTCTGTATTGCATGGTCACAAGTAGACTTTATTTATTCTCTCTCTCTTGTCCCATCCCCCTCCTCAGCGCAAGCTCTTTCCATTTTACAAAGGATAGCTTACTGCCAGGGACATTCTTACCAACCTGTCTGGGAAGGTGCTACCCAGTTGCTGAAGGAAAGCATATGTGAGAACTTGTGACTTGGGCTGAAACACTGTCACAACAAGAAGGAAGTCTGCTTACCTGCAAGATTTTACACCTGTCAGAAAGGCAGTCCATATCCTCACATGGCTGGTACATTCCCAGGGTAACGCAGTTTAACAAAATCACCATCATGCTGACACACTCAAACCAGGTGGAAAAGAGTCAAGGAAAACTTCTGTAAAAGCATCATGACTGAGATAAGCTTGCTCTAGGCTTGGGGTGACAAAACAGGAAGATTAAGGGAAATAACTGCTGATAGACTGATTTATTACATTCTTATGTTTATCCCACTGAGTTCCTCCTTGATTAAGCCAAAACTCTTTTGAAAAGGGGAAACTAGAAGTAGCATAAAGGCCTAAGGAATTTATACAGGTCAAATCATTACTAGAGTTAAACACATGCTCATGCCTCTCCTGTTGGCTGGCTGAGTCCCTTCCCTCATTGGTTTACTGAATCTTCCAAATACGTGGAAGAGACTTTCCATAGTGGCCTATACTCAAATGTAGCAGAGATGTCTGTGATCTAGGGATCCAAATCAAAATTGAGAGATGGATCTCTATGTGAGCCTATTGACTACTGCCCTTCCGGGAAGGGAATACAACACAAGGCTAGAAATGTCCCCCTTCTGAGAGGAATTTGGGGATAGAGAGCTGCCATATTGGAACAGGTCAATGGTCCATCTAATCTGTTATCCTGCTTCCAGCAGTGACCCATGCTGGATAAAACTCCACAATGTGCCTAATTAAGTTATTCAGTAACCATGGGGGGAAATTGCGTTTCTGACCCCAGCTGGTGATCTATTTATGCCCTAAAGCGTGAGGATTGATAGCCCTTATAATTATTTTCTCAGCTACACTGGTGTCCCTGCAGATGCTTTGCTTATTCATTTGAATCCTTTGTTGATAATCTTACTAAAATATCTGCTTCAATAATAGTTGGCAGCCGTGAGCTACATTGGCTAATTATACTTTACATTAAAAATTGTTTCCTCCTATTTATTTTTAATTTGTTGCCTTTTAATTTCATCAAGCACTACTTCATTTATGTATTACAGAAGAGTAAAAATGGTGTATTTGTGTGACCTTCTTTGTGCTCTCCACACCCTCTACCTGCCTCCTTTTCACCATCCCTCTCCTCCTGAAGACCTGATGTGCATTTATCCAAGTACTCATTTACAGTATTTTAGCTCTAAAAGCAAGCATATTTCTGTGATATCTTTCCAGCGTTTGCATTGCAAAGCAGTGATGTAGATCTAGTAAGAATGGACCTCCAACCTCTGGCAGAACCATCCTTCTTAAGTATTTTAACACGCCTCACAAACATACCTGCTCAGTTTCCATTTTCAGACTTTTTTTTTTTTAAATTTACAATAACAGAGCCAAGAAATTATCTATTTAAAATATAACCCACAAAGTGCGCCTATTTTCAGTCCTTGCAGAACTGAATTCAGATACAGTGGCCTGTATCTCTGGTCACTTCTGAAAGACCTCAACATCTGTGGTTTGTTCTGAGCAACTCTTCTGTGCTCATTCTCTGACAGTGATTCATGACTAACCTGCGCAATCTGATCTAGAAGATTATTAATTCTCTTCTCCCCAACCTGTTTTTTAGTGAGCTACCTTCAGTTGCAAAATCAGACAAGAACAGGACTTTATTCTGCCAATCATTCTATGAGGTGATTTCAAGAACGCGTTATCACTATCCCTGACTAAGTTAATCCCAAGTGCCATACAAAGTAATGCACATGGAGCCCACCCTTGATGTAGGCTTCAAAACTGTAGGCCTTTCCTGAGAGGAATACACCAAAAGGGCACGAATAAGATGTTTGCCCTCAGAGGTCTGCACAACACAACTTCACATTTCCACCTTTCTCTCTCTTACACGTTTATTTAATGATCTGATCCAAAGCTCAGGAAAGCAATTGGAGAGGTTATCATTAGCTCCCACAGACTTTTCGGGTAAGACTGCAATTCTCTTCCAGATTCTTCAAAATCTGTTCAGCATCATCTTTCACAAAATTACAGAACCACAGAATGGTTGAGGTTGAAATAGGCCTTTGGAAGTCATCTGTCCAACCCCCCTGTTCAAAGTAGCACCAGCTATAGCAGATCGCTCAAGGTGACATCCAGCTGGGTTTTGAATGTCTCCAAGGATGGAAACAGCAGAAACTCTCTGGGCAGCTTGCTCCACCATTTGACTATCTACACAGTGAAAAAGTGTTTCCTTACATTTAAATGGAATATCCCCTGTTTTGGGCTGTGCCCATTGCCCCTCATCCTGGCATTGGGCACCACTGCGCAGAGTCTGTCTCCTTTACTCCCCCATCACGTATACACATGGATAAGATCCTCCTGGGCCTTCTTGTCTCTAGGCTGAGCAGTCCCAGCACTCTCAGCCTCTCCATTTTGCAGCAGGTGCTTTGACAACTACCAGAAAGGCAGTGACAGTGAAGCCCTGACACAGGGATCGGTGCTGAATAACACTCTTCAAGGGGGCAAAAGAGTTTTGGTGTGGGCTGAGCCAACGGCTGCAAAAGTCCCTCTCCAGGCATAAGGCAGTCAGGAGAGGTAAAGACAGTGCCACTGCCTGGAAAAGCCCTGGATGAAATAAATACATAAAAACCCCACAAGGTTGAACAACATCCAGTGCAGCATCCTGCACTAGGGTCAGGGCAACTGCCAGTATCAACGCAGGCTGGAGCACCTCTCCTATAAGGACAGGCTGAGAGAATTGGGGTTATTCAGCCTAGAGAAGAGAAGGCTCCAAGCAGACCTTATTGCAGCCTTTCAGTACTTAGAGGGCCTGTTGTGATAGGACAAGGGGTAATGGTTTTAAACTAAGAAAGGGTAGATTTAGACTAGATAGAAGGAATAAATTTTTTTACAATGAGAGTGGTGAAACACTGGAACAGGTTTCCCAGGGAGGTTGTCGATGCCCCATCCCTGGAAACATTCAAGGTCAGGTTGGACAGGGCTCTGAGCAACCTGATCTAATTGAAGATGTCCCTGCCCATTGCAGGGGACAAGGTTGGACTAGATAACCTTTAAAGATCCCTTCCAACCCAAACTATTCTATGATTTTATGAAAATGAAAAGCAGAAATGGTTTTAAAAGCCAGGTTTTTTTCTTCAGCAAACATCCAGAAAACATGACAGGAGAGACCCAGAGACACTCTCCGACTACAGCCAAACTCAGAGAATTCCAGCAAAGGGGTGTGAAGGCAGGGGTTTGTTCATACAGATCCACGCTTTTGTGCACATGTTCCAGCAGCAGTAACATGTGGCTGGTCGAGATGCTCCTGTGCTCCCTTTGCTCCTCTCACTCCCCGTGCAGTGTCCCCCCATGGCCACACCGACCGTCGCAGGGTGCCTTCAGGCAACTACTCAGACCCCAGAGCACAAAACTTAGCCAGTTGCAGCAAGCGCTCCCAAAAAGGTCGCGATTTAGGCCAGATGCATGATGCCCTGATCTTGCTCAAAAAGCTGTGGCCGGCTGCATTTGATTTCTCCTCCCCTGCTTTTTGGATACCAGCTCTCTGAAAGTTTGCCAGCGTTGTCCAGGCTTCCCAAGGACACTGTTGAATTGCTGGCTGCTCCTGGGCTATTAAAGTGGCATTAGGAAAAGCTTTCCTCCTGCCGCCCCATGGCTTTCCTTTCAGAGAAGGCAGAGACCCTGAAAAGGCACGTCCAACCTGCAGCAGAGAGGAAGAAAGTGCGAGGAGAGAACTGGAGCTTCTCCTGCCCCGAGCCAGGAGGGGTTGCTCCCTGCTTGGGTCGGTGGAGGGGGTAATTAGAAGTACCTGCTGCCTTCAATGTGTCACCGCTGTCAAGCGCTGCGACTGCCTCCCATCACCACGGCAACAGCCTGCAGCCAGGTTTATCATCTTTCTTTCGGTGATGCCTCCCCCTCCCAGCATCCTTCACCCCCTCCTTTTCCCTGTGCTTGAGCCTGTAATTAATTTCAGCTGCTGACAAAGCCGGTCTCCATAATCTGCATCATTCAGTCAGAAGTTTCATTACTAATTAACTTCTTTCCAAGTTCAAATCTCCTAATTACAAGCAAACCCACACTTACGCTCTCCTCCCCTGTGCTGGCCCTTCCTCACCACTGCTCTCCCTTCCCATGGCGCCACTCCCAACACCTTTCCCAGCAAGGTCTGGGACCTCCAACAGCTTTTGGAACCTAAGAGGAGAACCAGGCATTTCTGGAGCAGTGTCAGCTCCTCTCTTTTGGCCACCACAAGATGCTTCAGAAGAAGGTACCAGAAAACCCACAACAATCCACTATGTGATAAGCTTGCCCTTAAGGGGAGGCTTTTCCCTAACAGTGACACTTCATAGTTGATTCAAGCCCTCGAGGATAAAGGGGTCATGGTGCTTATTAGGAAAAGGAAAAACAGCAGAGGAGAAATGTTTCCCTACTCCTTTAAGCATGGGCTATCCTCATTATCCATATAACTGTCTCCTCTTTGTGTAAGCCCTGTTAAGCTCTTGGCTTCAGCAAAGTCTTGTAGCATCAAGATCCATATCTAGGTTAATTATATTTTGCCTAAAACACATTTCCTTGTAGTGGTTTTATAGTTGGTGCTTGCTTGTGGTAACAACACTTTGTTTTGCTGATGCATCACCTCCTTGTCCCTCCACACCCCAAGGAGGGACAATCCAGCTGCTGCCCGAAGGCAGCCACCACATATTAATTGACCCTCCACCATGTCTTCCAACGGACAGGGAAATTCTGGGACAGGGAAAGACTCAAAGCAGCACCAGAACACACCAGGAGAGAACCCCAAACCATCTGGGATGGAATCAGTGCTGAAAGCCACAAGTTACAGGACAGTTAAGGAGATGTGCAGGTGTTTCTGGGAACTGGACATGTTGCCCTAGACCTTGATAACATGAATATCCATAACACGAGATGATGTTAGAAATGGGTGATGGGATACAGGCAAAGCTTTTGGACTCAATTCCTGAATGACAAGTAGCAGAAGCAATGTATGCTGTATTGGAGCTGTAAACGGCTCGCACCTGGAAAAATGGGTACCATTTAATGTTCTTGGGATTGGACTCAATCTCTGCTGTTTATCACTGACAAAAAATATAACAGAGCAAAACAAAACAATGCTTTGGGGTCCTTTCTCCTCTTCCTCCTTCATCGTCAGCTGAACAGTAAGAGTACACTGGGCACAAAGAGCTCCCCAGTGTCTGGGGCTCCTAACAGCACACAAAATATATAAGCTTTACAAGTGTGAGAATCCCTCAGTCTTTCCTGTTCCTATCTCCAAACCACTCCTAGGGTATGCCTCCTACCAATTCAGGTCTTAAATATCTGTTTAACCTACAGTAGAAGTGCCTTGGCTACAAAGCACTTACAGCAAGGGCAAAAAGCCAACCCTGTGGCATGGCTAGTCATGGCAGCACCTCTTCCTGCCCCAAAACAGAGAAGAACCTGCTGTGGTAGAGCCATTCAGTGACTGAACTGGAAACATGGAGACCCACGCAATGCAACCCGAACACCAGTCACCCACTCACACAACTCCCTGTGGCCTCCTAACTCTGAACTGATGCCAGGCACGCACAGCTGTGGGCACCCTGCAGATGAGATATCACATTTGCATGATCACTCCTCTCTGCCTCCCCTTTGGGCTCCTCTCCACCTCCTTCTCATCCCACCATGCTTGCCACCAGCTAAATGACTGCACCCTGTGATTCCAGTTTGCAGTGACTGCATTTCCTTTCCCTCCTTTTGCAATACGCTAAGGACAGTGCTGTGGTTCCTTCCCTACTTTCCTCCCCTGCTTTGTGACCCTCCTGCAAGAAGCTTCTAGGATGCTGCAACTGCACTAAGACAGTTAATATTTCATTTATAATGGAAGGAGTGATTTGTGTTGCAAAGGTCAGAGAAACAAGTAGCTCCAGGGAAAGAAGTGCTTATTCTCTCTCCCTCATTGCTGTTGGCTTTTGCAGATGGCCTCACAGGTGAGTCTCATTTTTCCCCCCTCCACTTTTGTCTTATCACCACTCACCTTTTTTTTTTTCCTTCTCTTATGCTGATGTATAGGAGCTTCACGGTCTTTTTCTACAAAACAAGCTGACAGAAGCAACAGGGTTCTTCCTCTTTAGCCTCAACCTGCTAAACTAACGTGCTAGAAGTTGAATGTAACACCTGATGTTCACTACTCAAAGGAAAATACATCTCAGAATGTGTTTGTGTTCAAATAGATCAAAACAATCAAAACATTTCTCAGAACAAAAAGCTTTTAAAAAAGTCCTGTTTTGGAAGGGTTGAAACATTTCTCCTCTCTCTTTTTAGTGCAAGGAAATGTTTCAACAATGCAGAAAAAAGGTTGTGTTTTTTTGACCTCAGAACTCTCTTTTTTTGAGTTCTAAGTCAATCAGAAATTAAATGCCAATACCCAGCATTGCAATGCTGAGATTTTGTAGTGGCCAAGCCATACAGGACAAGTTTCAAAGTCTTTTTACAAGCCCTCAAGGTTGACATGCTCTAGATCTTCCCATGTTATATAATCTCTTGTACATATTTGCTGTCATCACATCATCATTTATACACTCTTCCCATGAAAGAGGAGCACCTGAACTTTAGACAACTAACACACGCATTGCTAAGGTCTTCAAAACTTTCACAGTATTGATGCCAAGGCAAGCTCTGCAGTACTGCCAAACATGGCAGGACTGTTACCTTGATTTGAGAGGCACTAGGGAAGACTTACACGACTTGCGATGGTGCTACTGGGAGGCAGGACAACAAACTACAGAAGAGGGAGGCAGTAGACAGATTTTAAATGCTTGGCAGTACTTCTGTGTTTCTGCCCTTTTGAACAGACTTTCCATCAAGAACATATTTATTAGAAACGAAGAAGACTCAGTCGTAACCATATTAAATCAGATAAACACCAACAAAAAGCACCATAGGTCAGCTTTTCTGATCAGTCTAACTTCCCAGACTCAGAAAGAGGGTCTTGTACCAGGTCTCACAGGCTGTTGACTGCAGAGCTCAAATTCAGATTTAGCTTAGAGACTAATGAGAAGTCAGTTTTATCTCATACACCATATCATAGAATCATAGAATCATTCAGGTTGGAAAAGATATCGTATCTCCCTGTGGAATTAGGCAAGAACTGAAAACTACTTTTGGAAAGTTGGGGTTTTGGGGGGTTTATTTGTTGGTTCATTGGCTTATTTTTTTTCATTGCAGAAACAAAATTAAGCAAATCTCTCATTTCTCAAAACTCCTTCCATGATGATTTATTCAGACCTGCTAAGTGCGTCCATTAAACTCTCAAGTCCAGCAAAACCAAAACTAATAGAAAGAAGTTTAACCTCTAGCTGGAAAAACATACAATAGAGATTAAGAGGCTGAGAAGGAATCTGAAGAGCAAACAGACAGAGCTATTAATGCAATGAGGCAAGTCTTCAGATATTCCAGAAACAGGAAGGCAACGGGAGTGCTCTGACCTAGGGCCTCCATAGGCCACAGAGGGCCCCTAATCAAATGGGAGGATGCAGAGAGAAAGCAAGGCTTCTTTATGACATTCTTCACAACACAGACCATGGGAGAGCCCATCAGTCCTTAAGCCAGAGCGAGTTATGCCAAGAATTCTGGCTGGCTGTCACACCACCTGGACAGATATACATTGGTCTTCTAAGGCAACCTGGTGTTTTCTTCAGGAAAAGGTGTGCAGATCCCACTGCTAATTATTCAAATATCTCACAAATACTATGCATCTTCATCAAGGCTGCTACACAGCCCTACTGTTAATGATTACCTCCTGCCTGTAGCAGCTGGGCCCCAGAGCTTCTCTACTAATAATGACCCACCTCCAAATTGCATCTAGCTTTCAGGGTGCAACAGAGCATCTGTTTAACAGTGTGTAACATTCCTACAAAGCTGTTTACTATAGGAAGCATGAAAAAAAATATAGTATCTAGAAAAAAAAAAAGACAACACGAGAATTTTTTTTAGGTCAGAAGAAAGTAATTACCCAAATTTAAGCTCGAGCAGGGTAATAGACGTAATGATTGTTCCTGGACAAAGAGCTTTTTAATATCCTCAGATGGCTGGGACTGTGGCTGCATGTCTTACTTGCCAGCAAAGCAATATTCCACCATGCTGTGGAACTGACTTGAGGAATTGCACCTCCTGCTGACTCCCAAATGGTGCCTCCTGCAGCATTCTGGCTCTGCCTTGGAGATCGCCATCCAAAACCTGACCTGGCTTCACATTAGGGGCTTCAACAAGGTCACAGCATGAGGCAATAGAACTGCAGCTTAGAACATTACTATGCTATTAGACAGTTGAAAATTTTTCTCTAAAAACTCCTAGTCAAAGTGGCATCTGCTTCCTGCTGCAGGTGGAGCTGTAGGGGTAACAGACATCAGGGAAGGACCACCAGAGGAAATACCCTGAATGACAAAACTGGGATCCAAACTGTAAAGCTCTTCCTGTTTATTGATATTTCACTTTGTGGAGGCAATTTCCTACTGACATCAGTGGCAAAATAATGATCTTAGAAGAGTTAGTCTTTGTTTTTGCACTCAGTTGGACCTCTGCTTTAGAGAGGAACCTAAACCTTGGCAGGCCAAGGCAGGAAGGTATTTGCAGCCCAGGAGTAATTTGTACTAGTGATGTGCTCCAGAGTAACAAAATCTGATTTTGAACTGAGCAGCTGAATGCTCTGATACAGGGCTCCCATCATGCATGGCCCCAGGAAGTAAGATGACTAGGCAGAGGGATTGGTGGAGCTGCCATTCTCAAACCAGAGCATAACCCATAATGGGTTTTTCTTGTTGGCTTTTTATCTGATTTAATCTGGATGTGGTCAAACTTACTTGGTGGAAATTACCTTACAAAGTGTAAAAACACAAAGTGTTTTGCAAGAAAAAACAAAATCTCACAGACACCTCCCTCTGTGCTTCCTCACCCTGCCTTCCAGAAACACCATCCGAAGTTACCTAAATTTTCCCTAGCACCTTTCAAACTGATGTGACAGTCTTGCCATGTTTGGTAGTTCCCTCTTTGGCCTTCGTGCCATGATAGGTTTGAATGGGGTCCTTATCTTGGGTGGGTGCACTAGACATATCTACCAGATCAATACAGTATCAGGGGGTGTGTGTGACTAAACTTCAAGAAAGGGAGAATGAAAGAACTACTGATGATGGATTTGTGAGGGCAGGGAAAACAAGAAAAATAAAAAAAATAAAATAAAATAAGGCATTGCTTTTTCCCTTCCCTATTGTACTTAATGTTTTCTGTTTTGCTTTTTTCTTATGCCTTGGTCTCACTCTTTTCCTTTCCAGAACCTTCCTTCCCCCACCCTAATTAATGGAAGTAGTGCTTAAATGTTTGGAATGAAACATCATAAAGAGGGGAATAAATGTTTCTTCAGGAACCAGGAACAAAGGGGCAGGTTTTGGAAGGCACATCAGCCCTTTAAAGATGCAGAAGAACATTTTGTGGGACCTTTTACAGCATATAGATCCCTGCCTCCCATTCTGCCCCCCCTGAGCCTACCAGATAAGCTCTCTGGTAGGTCCCAAAAGCAAACAGGCAAAAGGAAGGTAGATATGAAGGGAGGGAAAGTTGGCTGCAAATTGCTGAGGAGAGTCAAAAGCAAAGGAAGGTGTAGTTGACTCCTTCCATTTCCAACACAACTTTCATATTTCCAGTAAAGGGATGTCTTATCCCCCTTTCTGGTGCTTTATAGGTTTGTCCTCTTATAGTTGGTTTTAGGCTCAGCAAGCCTTGGAAAATGATCTGTGGGGCACAAAGCAGATATTTCAATGAATCTCTGGAAATGGGTGCTGCTATGCAGCTGCCTGTCACTGCTCAGGTTTGGAGGGCTGGGGGACACCTCCCCAGAACTATAGCACAGACATGTGGAGGACAGACAGACGTGGGTTCTGGGTGTTGCTTTTGAAGGTTGTTTTTTTCCCCCTACTACTTTACAGCAAATACAAAAGGGATGGTGAAAACATCTGCCTTTAAATAAAAAGCCGTTGCCTTGGAAAGGAAAACACGTAGAAGAGACCTCACCAGCACTGAAGATCTAAAACCCACCAAACTCACTGTCTTCCTGTTCCTGCTCTTTTTTCTTGCACTGGGCTCCCTTCATCACCGTTGTCTTTCTAGTCAATCCTAATTTTCAGATGCACAGATTACTTTTTCCACTCTTTGCAACTTCCCACCCATCTCTGGCAAAGGTCACGCGAGTGCAGGCTGAGCTCACAGGGACACACAACTCAAATACGTACAAAGGGAGTTCAAGGCACCTTTGATAAAAGGCCATCTCGACTTGCAGGAACACAGAGATGGCAATGAAATCACAAAAGATGGATTATGAACCTTCTCACAGCCTAAAAGGAGTACATGTCCTTCTGTGCAGGGGCTCTGCTCTCTGCAGATGCCAGAGCAGTATCCTTCACCAAGTGATGTGCTGGAGTACGGGATACTGCCCTGCATCCAGGCACCTTGCTCCTCCAGACAGCCAGTTTCCAAGGCTAACTGATCTGAAAGGGTACTCAGGCTCCTGTAGCAGTTCTGAATTAGAGAGGCATAAGGACAGGATAAAGCCACTTTGCCTTTCTCCCTTCTCCCAGCTAAGTGATGCTTTGAGTGGATACAACATCACTGAATCATGTGCTTGGTGCTTAGCTTAGCAGGCTTTTCTGACAAATGTTTCAGTACAGAAAAGAAAGTCATGCAGTGATGAAGCTTTGCAGCAAAGTAAATAAAGATTAATTCAGAAGCGTACAGAGTGCTCAGTAAGGTCACTCAGAAGAAATTACATATAGTCTAAGCAAAATGCAGAGCAATAACAAAACGAGCTGGGTATAAGCTCCTGTTGTTTGTTTCATTATTGGCTGTAGTTAAATAAAACTCATTATTTTCAGAGTTTCAAGATGCCACCACCCCCTATTCTGAATGCACATTTTTCACCTCACTGTTTCTGGTTTGGTTTTTTTTGAAGGCTTGTAGATGGATGCATCCCAGGCCCTTTTGCCCTGGTTCCCAGAGGGGATGCTGGAAGAACTGGCACTGATGGCCTGCAGGACACATGCCCAGAGGAAGGACTGATTGCAAATGACTGAGCCAATCTGTCTCAGCAGATAACTGCAGGCTAGGATCTCCAGCCAGCACGCAGGCTTGCAGCAGCTACTGGAACCTCATCGAGGACAAAAACAGGCTATGGATGCCTCCTGAAAAGGAAACTCCTGACAGGTATGTGTGACAGAGGTACCTGCGAGGGATGGGAGAGTTGCTTATTATTTAAGCTTCTCATCTGAGGAACACAAAGGGGCCCTGTAGTGCACGAGCAGATGTGCCAGTACTCTTCTTGTACATCTGCTCTCTTTCTCTTCCTTCCTTACTCTTACATCCTGCAACAAAGACCACTGAGTAAAAATGAGATTATTTAAACCATGTTGTGCTTCCTTCAAAACTCTATGTAAACTTTCACTAATTTCCACAACTACCTCTTAAGGTACATAAATACTTCCCCTTTCTTACTGATAGGAAAGCAAGCAGGAGAGGAGCAGGTTTTTCCAAACTGGCCCCTGATTTGGGCTCTCCAATGCACGAGCTTCTTATAGCCTGGTTTTCAGGACTGTGTAATACTTGTCATTTCTAACACAGCCAACAAGAATTGAGAAGCTCCAAGCCTCTGAGCGTCTGGCTCCCACCACCTCAAGCTGGACAGCCAAAGATCAGAGTCCCCTTTAGAAAAAAAAATTACCCAGAGATCATGCAGTAAGTCATTGCCTGGCACTGCATTAAAATTCAGGTGTTCCTGACACCCAGAACATATTCACTAAACCCCTCAGCTTTCTGGCTAGCTGACAGATTGCACCACGCCAGGGAAAGGAGCCAACATGACTCATGCTCAATCACTGCGATGCCGACAGTATTGAGTGCTGTTTTAGGGGGGTTAAATGCTGTGAATGTGCTAAGCATTATCAATATTAAAATATTATTAGTATTATTTATGAGGTATCTCCACGTGTCCTAGATGACACAAGCCGAGATCAAATTCAAATTATGCAAAGTGTTACATAAACATGCGGTAAAACATGCTGCCCGCTCCAAAGAGTTTTTAATCTAACTGAACAGGACAGGCTAACGATGCATTACGATCTCTGCTTTGCACACAAGAAGCCAGAGCACAGAGAAATTAGTGGATTTACCCAAGGGCAGACAGGACACACCGGGCACAGCTAGGAACTGATCAAGAGTCTCCCAATTTGTTCTCCAGTGTCTTTGACCTATCATTCTCCACCCTCAACTACAACTGCACTCGATGAGGACAGTGCCCACAGGGAGAATGGTTCTCCCATAAATCTGAGAAAATGGAAAAAATGTCTCCAAGTTCCACTTTACAGAGGCAAGTAATGTATTGCATATAGATTACCATCTACATAAGGCTCCCTGCACCCATTCCGACAGGTCTGCCTCTATTCAGGTGCACAGCGCACAGACAAGCTGGAGCAGAAGACCTATGCTCCCTACCTCCATCTTCCACTGATACCTTCACTGGGATCTCAAGATAAAATTCAGTCCGTAGTTATGATAGTGTTACACTAAGTCCAGTCTAATATGCACACACCTAACAAAGAATTAGCTACCTTCCAAGGGTGCTCCAGGTCCCTTTGATAAAAGCATGCTATGTAAGCACAAATTATCAACACGTTTCACTGCAGAACAACCAGCTCAAAAAAAGGTGGTTTCTACACAGCAAGTTGATAATAGCACAGGCTAACTGAAGTCTCCATCATCAGTACAGCACAGTTCGGCTACCTCTTTGATGTCTTTCTGCCTGTTGTATTCATCTCCTCTCTTCAGATTTAGGACTAGTAGTACATTGCTATTACCACATTCATATTCCTGTGACCTATTTGCTTTCATATAGATTCAACTTCACACTCTATTTATTCCGGAGTTTTTGACAGCCTCTGGAAATATATGCCTCTTCCTCTTATTTACAGCCTAAGTTATTTTTCACTATACAGTTTCCAGTCAAAAACTATGGATGTGCATTAATCTCATTTTGTTTTGGACATACCAGTTACAGCCTAGCTCATTGTGCCATCTTTTCCAGCCATGCCAAATATTGCCCTTTCTCTTTTCAGGGCCTTTCTTATGAGCCTATTGCTATTGTTTTGTCTTAATTTTTAACAACCATCCCCAACTCTGTGTGAATCTGCAGGAGCTGCTCCTTTATTAGATTACTCTTCACTGTCTCACAGCTGTCCATTTTCCATCACATTAATTACTGATCACTTGCATTTCCATTGTCCCATGCAGGTTTCATTGCTTTCTCCACTAGTAGGCTACCCTCAGGTCCCTCCCCCCTTTCCACAGTACATATGCTATTTAAAAACTGCTCACTTAACCACCTCATTTCCAGCAGCCTACTTCCCTTTTGCTTACAGAAATGAAGTGACTTTACCATAAAAATGGAATAAAGATGATTGTTTTGCTGGGACATAGCTAGTACAAAGTGTTGGTGAGCAGACCACAAAACACAGCCATCTTCCCCTGCCCTAGAGGACAGGGCTTGGGTGGGAGTCACAGCAGCCTGCAAAGGTCCACCAAGGGGAAGGCTGCATCATGATACAGACACTTCACCTCTGAAACCCCCTGGATCAGTTGATCATCAAGCCAAAGAGAGACACCAAGTTATTGATAACCTGCCCAAGCTCAGCAGGATGAGACATTGGCAATGATGCACACCAGTGTCCAGGTACATGTGATAAATTCATTATTCACAGATTAGGACAGCTGCTTCATGCCTAGTGCAGCCCTGCCAAGGGCCCATCAGGAACAGTAGCTTCATATGCTGCTCTCCGAGATAACACACCAGCTACTACTAGACTCAGGATACCTGCAGTTGGGAGATCCATCACCTTCTGTAAATTTATTCTAGTACCCCTTTACATGCAGCATGTTCCTTTCCAAATAGATTGTTAAGGCAGTAACTTAACAAAGCTCACATCTTCTCTACACAATCTTTTCTTTCATCTGAGAATGATTCTTCCTGGCCAGATACAATCAGATGTGGAGCCAGCAGTATACTAGAAAAGACTACCATAAAAGCTTTAGCTTTAGGCTTTCTTGCTAATAATCTACCCTTATATTTCAACACTTCTTTCCTACAGATTCTTATATCACTGATACAAAAACGTACCATGACCACAGGCTCCTTCAGAGCTGTCTCTAATATACTCACATACTTTGCAAATTATCTTACAGGTCTCATGGCCATCACACATCCAGCTGTCTGCATGGCAGACAACAGAATTCTCTCTCCTCTCCCCATAACCTGTATGCACATCACATCCACTCAGTTTACACAGCCAATATAGCAACTATCAAACCCAAACCAGAAGCTATCTGTGCTCCTGCACGAGCTGATGCCTCTCAAACCCAGAATGCCACCTGGCTGGGAAAGCATCACAGATGCAAACTGACAGTACCGAGTGTGTCCTCATCATCACTATCAGCAAAGTGCTACTGAGCTCGATATGAGCTCTGGAGAAGTTGGGAGTTGGAGGGATAGAGTCCCTTTCTCTAATTGCATGTCTAATGCTCTGTTGACCACATATATGTGCTTCTCCAAGCACAAGTAGACCACAGCCCTTAGCCCATCCCACTTTATCTTACCCGTGGCACCTCAGCGATGACAGTACTTGACAAGGAACATGAGAAAAATGAAGAAAAGAACAGTTTTCCTGGAGAGTCAGAAGGCAGAGAGGCCTGATGGGTGAGAAATCATTGCTATGACCCATGCCTTGAGCATCCACCCATTTTGCTGCCAGGACACACATTGCTTCACATGTCCATTCCCATGGTACATACTGCTATGCAGAAAGGGCGTCTATTTAGCCAGATAAGGGACCAAAACCTTTTCCCTCAGGTAGCTGCAGTCACCATTTATCAGGGAGGAAAAGACGGGACAGTCCTGCCATAGCACCTCTTCGGAAGAGAAGAAAACCCCTCTTCATCATCGATTTTCTGGAAAAGAAGTTGCCATACCTGCTCCTACAGCAGGAGGTAACTACACCTCCGTGGCATGTAACGCACAGCCTCCTCTTAGGCCCATTTTGAGCACCCACTCAGCTTCACCGCATTTAAAGAGCTTTCACATTATTTATGATAGCAAGCGGAAGGAAAAGAAAAACCAGAGCTTAGGTCGGGGTAGTAAAGACAGACTTGGCAGGCCTGGAGGAACCAGCCACTGAGGACCCACAGTAAATCTCAAAAAAACGAGCCCGAAAGAGCTCCCATCACTTTCCCGGAAAGAACAGCCTGTCCCTAAATCCAGCTCTGCTCCCAGCCCCTCTGCCATCAGAGAGGATGACAAATCACCAGCCAGGTGGCCGAGGTCCTGTGGCCCCATGGGGCGAGGGACCCTTGCCAGGCAGTGGCTGGGGGCCAGGGGACTTGCCATGTGCCAGGTCTGGAGTCAGCCACATGCTCAAACCCCTGCACGCTGCGCTGAGCTGATAAGGCAATTTTTTCCCCTCCCTCTCCCTCGCTCTGCACCCTTCCCACCCACCTGCCACTAGGACTGAGGGAGAGGGTACAGAAGAAAATCACAACTTTGCACCAATATTTTGTGCGTGGTGACCCCTATTATAATTTTTTTTGCTTAAGTCCAACTTCATTTCTCCAGGGTAATTAGTTCTAGCAACCCTTCAAATATACTTTTCAGCCTCACAGAGCCATAAATTTCCAAGTGACAACCATGACACCAGGCTGCCCTGTCATGTACGAAGCTCTTTGCTGGTCCTGTCTATCTCTGCAGGCTTTAAGACCATTTCCGTGAAGCCTACGCACATACACAGGCCTGATCCTTTCCTCCCCCATTAGCAGTCAACACTTCTCTCTCTCGCACTCCTCCTTTCAGCTTCCTGGATGCTGCCTTACAGGGTTTTGTTTGAAGGTGTATAAAAATGAAATGATAGACTTATGTTGGCCCTGTTATAGGCTGCTGCACAACAGCTTTTCGCAGTAAGCATGCCTGTGTGTGTGCAATAGATACAAGGATATAGGCCACGTACCTAGGACAATCATCAGGTGATATAGGCCTTTCCTTGGGAAGGCACATACGTTCATGTGTTTTGACAGTTTGTCTAGTGTTTTATTTCTTCACCTAGCACACCCAGGTTTTTTGATGACACATTTGATGCGCATGTTATTTTTAAATGGTCAAAGTACTCTATTTTAAGCCAGTCATACCTATTTGGAAACTTAATCTTTCTCTTGAGAAAGCCTTTTCTTCAAATGTTTGAGAATTCCCCTACTTTTTCCAATTAACCCTAATTTAAAAGAAGCAGAGCAATACAAAGAGATCATTAATCCCTATCCTCATTGCACTGAAACCCAACGCTCTGCAGAAGGAACTGTTGTAATCTTTTTGGACCTCAGTGGTGGTAGTTACAGGGGTAAGTGCTAAACAAACCCACTGATGTCGGCAAACCCCCACAGGCGGCACAGAAAAGGTCCTGAGTAAAGCAGCCGCCTCTCAGACCCCAGCACAGAGAGAGTGAACTTGTCCAAACACAGAGAAGACCTTGACAATTTGAGATGGGGCTAGACAACCATTTCCAGCTCCCCGGTCCAGACTGCATCAAGTCTACCACACTTCTAATCTCAATAGCACGTAAATTTGGGGACTGCACATTTAATTTGTTGCATAACACGTAAAGAGGGAGCACTGTGAACATGCATGTATATGTTTGTCTGCTTGCTTTGGGGAAGAGCACAACTAAATTATTCCCTTTTTGTTCAGTCACTGTGACCACTCTGGGTCAGTTTTTTGCTTCTTGTTTCTCATCCCAGAGCACCATCCCCACAGACAGGCTGGTGACACACAGCATGAGACTGGGATAAAGCAATCTGGGCAGAGAACAGCAGGAATATATGAAACGCATGTCATTCCCAAGGAAACAGTTAGTTTTGTATGCTATGCAAAGAGAATCACCCTTTCATAGCAAGGAGCCTCCCACTTCCTAGCAGTGCTTCTGCTTCTCTTCTAGTTATGAAACGGCCCAAAACAGTGACGTTAAAGAAGCAGTTTAGTGTTAGAGAAGCTATCATAGGTCATCTTTTAGAAATGGAGGTGGTTCTTTCCAGCCCCAGTAGAGTGAGGCTGATGGCAAATTATGCACCTGACCCTGGCAGGGACAGAAGAACAACTGCTGGAAAACAAATATGAATTCCCCAAGCCCTTCATAATGCAGCTGCTTTCTAATGTGCTTTAGAGCATGTGGTGGTATGATGGAAAGGTTTTATTAACACAGACCCCGCATAACTCAATTGTAAGTTTTAATCCATTCCAAATCATGTCAATAAAGCCTGCCTGCCTAATCCTCATTCTACAGCTGGAATAGCAGAGGATGGTGGCTCAGCTTGAGGAAATATCAAGTGGGACAACCCCAGTGCTTACCACTTCTTTCAAGCTTTCCAAAAGGGTCATATTTGTAACTGGGCAGGAATAGCCCACAACTCCACTTATTTATCTATCTCAATGCACAATCCTGCAAACTGCTGCAACACAGGGGCAGACATGTCCTACTCAGCCCTTCTTGCTGGGGGGAACCTCCAGCAGAGGGATAGGACAGAGAACAGAAGATGGCAACTGCTTCAAGTCTTGCCCTGTAACCCAACACTACATATGGGACAAGACCACACAGCTGCAGTCAAAAGCAGAGCTCAAATTTGTTATGGCTGATTTATTACACCACTTGCACATACATAATTGTGTTTTCTGCAAGGCAGAGATAGCATTGGACATCCTCGGTCTGGTTTTGAGACACACACTGAAAACCGCACACAAAAAAAACCAAACAAGCCTGCCTCGTAGCAGGTTTGGGATAAAGATCTTGCACCCACGGGAGCCGGGCTCCTTAGCAATATTTTAATGGAAGTAGAGAAACACCCAGCACATTATCTGGTAGAGAAGCCAGCTGGTAAGCCTGGAAGACCTTTCTCAACTCTAACACAGAAGATAGTGAGACACAGGGGGTTTATCAGTTACCACAGAAAAAGCTGGATAGATGTGGTGCTTGTGACAGCATGATGAAGAGAGAAGCTAAAATCCAGGGCAGGGCTTGCAAGACCAAATTCAATCACTCAGCTCTGCCACTTCTGATTTCAGATTAAAACTTTCACCTCTTTCTACCACAGCACCTCCAGCTTGCCCAGCTCTACACACAGGCTGGTGAAATTCAGACCTAGGAAAAAGCGCTCTGTGCTACCAGGCTCCTTTTGCCGGTGTTCTGTGGACAGGATCTCTGTTCAGACATTTCTGCTCTCTTGCTTTGCCATGGGGTTACTCCGTTTCTAGACTACACAATTATATTATGAAGGGTCATTTATGGAGGTTTTCAGCAGCAGTATCATTTATTTGAAGATTATCAAATCTAGATAAAAAAACCAAAACCACAGATGCCTATCGTGTTGCGGGATGCGTAGGGAGGGAGGAACTGTTTGTTTTTCACTGACCCTTTAAAACAAATGTTTTCCTGTCTGGATTAGAAAACATATCGTGTCTGAGTAAAATTTAACTCAAATCTCCTTTCTGTTTTCTGTTGCTCTTCAAAGAGGGAATTTCAGAGACTGCTTCAGTGATGAGAAAAAAATGGATTTGGTTTATTTCAGGAGCGGAGGCTGTGCCTTGGTTCTCTCTGATATATGAAACATCCCTTGATTGTGCAAACGCATCCTGATGGTGTCTTTGTGTTCCTGTCACTCCTGATTTATGGGGGCCTTTTCTCCACTCTGAAGAAGAATTTGCATTTCAATTTCCATTACTTGTACCTCTCCCCAGAGTGCTCCAGCTCTGGAAGGGAGCTCGCCCTCTGCTTCCCCCCACAACTGTCCCACATTGCATTGGCATCGGGGGGAATAGGGGAGTAGGGGTTGTACAGGCACTACTTTGTGGGAACAAGCTCACGATCTCTGGTGAGATATTTCTTTGCTTATGCCCAACGTGGACCTTGGTCCTGTTTCTCACCCCTTTTTCCATGCAGTGGTGGAGGGGGAAGGTAGCAGCCCTCTGTCCTGCCTGGTCCCACACTTGCTTGCCCAAACAGCAGCCAACAAAAGAGCAAGGAGGACTTGGATATAATCAGTCTTCCCCCTGCAGGTGACTCTGCTCCCTGCCTTCTCCATTCTTGCAGGGGTGGCAGAACAATGAGCGGGAAGCCCTCCCTTGGGGACCCAGCCCTGCCTTGTTTCACGGGGGGTTGTCCCTGTTCTGACATGAGCTTGCAAGCAGACTCCTATCCAAAATCAACCAAGCACAGAAAAAGTTTTGGACAGGTGGGTTGAACAAGGGTCTGAAAGGTGCTCTCCTTCCTAGACTTCATCCTTACGTCTCCTGCAAACCCCGGTGGCCACAAGTTCCTATGTCAGCCCAGAATCTGCACTCCTGGCCACGCACTGCCTCTTCTCATTTGTGCAGTCGGATGAGCTGTCACAGGCAGCCTGAGCACGCTATAAGCCCTCTGGGCCTGCATGAGGGGTGGGCTTCAAGGGGAAACAATATGGGGTGCATTGCAGACCCCCACTGTCCACCTCGTAGCTAAACTTGTAGTTTGTAGTTCGTGTCTACCGATGAAACATCACAAGCCTTGAAAGAAAAAAAAAAAATTAAGAGAAAAAGATAGCTTCAGAAACGGAGGAAGAGTTGCCAGGACACATCAAGCTTTAAAGATGTGAGTCGCAGAAATGCATTAAGGCTCATTCTTCAGAGCTGTCAGCCCCGCAGCCATTATCAAAACTAAACTCTGTTAAAAAAAGAGAAACAAACTGAACCTTATTGAGTGTTTGTTTGGATATTAAGGCCATAGATTCCTAATGTGCTGTTGGAAGTCAAATGTCATGCCATGTGCCATAAGCCTGCGTCTTCTTCATTTGAAATGGCCCAAAACAATATATTCAAAAATACATTTTGCTTCAACATGTTTGAAGTAGATTGTTTTGACCTAAGGGTTTTGACTATTGCCCATTACCATGTTGACTTTTACATTATCATACAAAGCCAAAAGGAAACAGGCTGAGCTGATTAAAACATGCACATTGTTTCCAGGGGGTAAAGGGGTGACAATAAATTTATGCCGATTTCACTGAATCAGCAGTTTCCAACTGAAACTAGTTCCAGGGCAAAGTTCTCCAGAAGCACCAGCAGGAACTCACATGCTGCTCCCAGTGTGCACCTGAGACACTATGCATGCATGGACAGATTCAAACACCCAACTTTGGTCCCCTTTTCTCCGCTGATTTTTTTATTTTGGCTTTCAGTAGTTTTTACAGAGTGCTGAAAGCCACTATGTTAGGCAGTATCTGCCCTATTTATCCAGCTCCCAGCAGAGGAGCTTTCGTCAGTGGGTCTGAACTCACAAATGCTGACACAGATTATCTGCCCCATGAAGAATGGTTTAACCAGATTAACCTGTGGGAGATCCCATCAACCTCTTCCCTGCAGAACTCTACAGCGAAGGACCAGCATAATCTCACAGCCTATAGTGTGTGGCCCCTCCAGCAGGAAGCTATCCCATTCCCTAGGATGCCTAATCCTGTTTTCCTCCCTTGGCTTGGCCCCTTTGCAGCCCCCACTATTCTCCTTCAGGGAAGGGCCAGCCTTAAGGGACCCAAGGAGCTGGGGTGGGTTATGGGGGCAGGAGACTGCATCCTCATTTTCCACACCCCTGCTGGAGCTGCCAGCCCTGCTCCCAGCACAGCTTACCACACTAATAGGGACACAGAGCAAAGCCTCAAAGACCTCAGCCCCTTAAACCTAGCAGGTTTGTGCAGCAGGGTGTAGTAAGGGGAGTTACTGAGGGTCCTTTTCTCATCTGCTTGGCTCCAACTTGCTTGCTGCTTTCCTTGCAGCAGATAAAAACATAAACCAGTTTGTGGGCAAATCCAAGCCCAAAAATTACATTCCCTCAGCAACTTGTACAGTTTCAGAGGAGACAGGAGCAGGAAAGACTGATCAAGTTGCATTTTACAGAGACTCCTAAATAAGGGAGGAAGGTTTAACATTAGCATTTCTACTACTGACTTTTTTTCCTTTTACTCCCCCCTTCCCTTCGAGTTCAGCTTTAAACATCTCAAAATGGGCTGATTTTAAGGTGAACTAGAAATCCTGGCAATGGACGATGACTAATACACTATGAATGACAGAAACTTGGTGGAACGCTAAAAAGCAAATGGGATATTATAATACCTGGCTGCAAGTTATATAGAAAAGTGTGTGCAAGCCAAAGGGTTGGAGGAATAATGCAGTCTTTTAAATACCTCTGTGGAGTTAACTCAGAAACCTCAAAACTCTTAAGGGGGAAAACAGAGGATCCCTTTAAATGCAGAGGATCATACTATCAACTCCGCATGAATTCACAAGCCCAGGAGTTGTAATACATTTATAATCCCATGCTGCACATTTATCATTAGGGCTCTAGATAAAGACAACTGGGTGTGCAGCTTGGAAACAAGCAGTGGCACAATTTAAAGAAAATGAAGATTGGGGAATTCACCTGTAAGCTGGCACAAAGAACACAACAGCTCCTCAGTGCTTTAAGCAATTGCTTTTTGGAACAGATAATTCCAGCACCCCCAAGCAAAAGCAGCTATTCCTGACTTCATTTTCAGTAACACGCAGGAACTAATTCAAGAAGTGACAATATCCAAGCCCTTAAGTAATAGGGTTCACAACGTAATTAAGTACAATGTCCTAGGAGGGAGTGAATGAAGAGATACACAAGTGACACTAGATTTTAGGAAAGCGTTTAGAGCACAACGAGAGTCATTCAGAAGGACATTAGTTCAGAGTAAAGTAAGAAAGTGCTGTACAGATGGTTTGAATAATATATAAGTGATGTGGGAAGGGAGGTCTTGGTGGGGTCACAGAATCTGCAGAGAATACAGGTCATTTTGGATAGGTCAAAATAGCCCCTCAAGACCAGAGAGGACTCTTGGGTAAGACTTAACCAACTAAGGCAGATAGCCAACACAGTGATAAGTGACACTGTGTCAATAAAAGCAAAGTGATTATCTTAGAAAAACTGCATTACAGCTGCACCAAGTCATCTTGCAGGATTTCAAGCAGCAACAGTCTGTGCAAGGGAGCTGGAGTCCCCAAACCCATCTCAGCTCTCCTCAGCCAAGTACACTGCCATCAGCCAAGCTGTCCAGCTGCTAAAGGACTAAGAGGAGGAAGGCCACAGATACTCAGCAGGACTGGGACCTCAGGTTTTGATGGATTTTGCAGAACCTGAGGAGGTTCAGCAAAAGGTGACAGAAGTGATGGACATCCTGAGAACAGTCCTCTGCAAGAAAGGAGAAACTTTGGGCTGATTTCTGGTCCCTTTTAGCAAGCAAATCCTCTTCTGCACCACAAACACCAATTACATTAGCAATACCCTTCATTCCTCCCAGGACTGTAATCACAGTATATTACTGTTTGAGATTTTTTGATCTGCTATTGCATAGGTCCTACATCTGCTGTAGAGCACACAGAAATAGTTCATGACCTCTGACGTGTGAGAGTACATTTTTGGCAGCTCATTCTGGAATTAGCAGCACGGTGGCTAATGATTGCAGGGTGCCGGGTATGGCAAATCCGGCCAACCCTTTTGATCCCAACCTCCTCTTGAATAGAAGAAGGGATAGAAGTGTATAAAATAACAGGAACAGCAACTGGGGAACTTCTGTGCTTCCAGCACAGGGCCAAGAGGATATGCCAAAAGGGGCATTAAAAGATGGCAAATCCAAACCTGGCAGATAGGAAATACTGCTTCCCTGCCACCCCCTATTTCAACATCATAGAATGGTTAGTTGGAAAAGACCTTAAAGATCATCTAGTTCCACCCCTCCTGCCATGGGCAGGGATACCTTCCAATACCAGGTTGCTCAAAGCCCCATCCAACCTGGCCTTGAATGCCTCCAGGGATGGGACATCCATAACTTCCCTGGGCAACCTGTTCCAGTGCCTCACCACTCTCAGAGTGAAAAATTTCTTCCCAATATCTAACCTAAATCTACCCTCTTTCAATTTAAAACTATTACACCTCATCCTATCACTGTATTCCCTCAAAAAGAGTCCCTTCCCCATCTCTCCTGTAGGCCCCCTTTAGGTACTAGAAGGCTGCTATAACGTCTCCCCAGAGCCTTCTCCTCTCCAGGTTGAACAACTCCAACTCATTCAGCCTGTCCTCCATCCCTCTGATCATCTTCACGGCCCTCCTCACTCCACCAGGTCCATACCCTTCTTATGTTGGGAGTCCCAGAGCTGTTTGTACTACTCCAGCTGGGGTTTCACCAGGACTGAGTAGAAGTATATGATTAAATGCCAGAACTTACTGCCACAGGAAGGTAGTAAGACAAGGAACTGCCACAGGAAGTAAAGATCCTCACATCATTCAATACAGGACCAAGCAATCCATAGGAAAATAAAACTATACCCAGAGTTATCATCACTAGAGACTCAAAGCCCCTGCACTTACACCAATCTCTAACCCACAGACGTGGGATTAATCCACACCTGCCTGTGGCAAGGTCTGGACACCTTCTTGTGAAGTGCTCCCTGCTGTGGTTAATCACCGGCAGTTATGTACTGGACCAGCCCCAGCTCAGCCATTCCTCTTTCATCTGAGCTGGATGGTATTTATAATCAAGGCAATCACATTTACTGCTTGATTTTTTGAAGTGCCTAAGCATACAGAGGCCATAGGCAGACAAGAAACAGGTCTCTGAGCTGGAGCACAGAGCAAGTAAGACATCATATGAGGGCAGCTGTGAGTAGCAGCAGATGAAGCGGGCATCAGGGTTAGCTTTTCTAACGCTCATTTGGGTTTTTCTTACCCTTCTGGGATCAGTTTGCTCTCATCATTTTGAGTCAGACCTTCACAGATCAGGGCAAGCAAACCCTGCTTAACATCCCGTTTTCAATTTATAAAAATAATCATTTGTACCAGTACAGCTGCTATGATTCATGCTAGTTAATACCCCAGAAGGTAGAGACACCTTTCAGACAGCTGCCACCTTCCACTCCAGTCACTGTCAGAGAGGCCAGACCAATAACTCTGACTAGAAGTGCCCAACATCCTTATCCTAGTCACATCAGTTTCTTCTGTAATATAAACAGACAGAGGAATGTTTGCTTAGCTCAGTGTCCAGGGAAAATGCAGCTACAAGATTGTATTGCACTGGGATGCTGCAGTCACACAAGCCAGTTTCAGGATAAGTAGATTGCTTTGCCAGCCAATTTTTTTTTTTTGCTATGTTTTATCTAGCTCTGTTAGCCTGAGTGCCAAATGCCCAAGCCTTCTCTGAGCTCCAAGCATCTTTTCAGTCATGGCACTTGACCATCTTTTCTTTATGGATTGCCAGCCGATCTGAACAGTGCTCCCAATTCCTAATTAATTTGCTACTCATTTTCTTATCATTGAACAAGCGTATACATGCAGGATTGCAGCTTACACACATGTATTAATGAGCAGCTAGAGCACATGTCACTTCCTTTCAATGTAAGATAGTTCTAAATCTCAGTAACGTCACTCCCTGCCTGCTGCTGCTTTTCACTGCTCCCAGGATACTGCTTATTCTCTCACATATCCCTTGGCGTATTCCTTATCTCCTGTTCTTTTTGCACCACTTCCTACTCCTTCCACTCCCCTCCCAGCTCCCCTGCCCCACTGCCACAATTCCAAATATTTTCTCTTCCGTTACTCTCCTGCCACCTTGCTAGATGTCACTACTTATACTCCCTGCACATGCCCGCCTTTGCCCTGACACATTCTCACTTTGAAGCCCTCCCTCTTCTCAGGAAAGCAGGGAGGGGGCAAATGCCAGTTCTCATTTTTATATACAGCATAGACTCAGACTGTTTTTAGATCAGGCTCTGGCAGAGCCAGAGCACTGGAGCTGCCTGGGATAGCTAATGATCTCATCTTCTGCAAACCATGAGCTTTTCTCTTGGCTCGTTCTCTTTGACCTTAACACAGCCTTAAATATTGAGCTGCTGCATCCTCCTGGAATTCAGCATTGATATCTCTTGCTCCTGCCCAGCTTCTCGTTTGTGATACATCTGCTCTCCCTCCTTATGGAGGCAACTCCTTTTCTGCTGTGCTGTCTCCACACGTGCTTTTGCCTGCAGTGGCCTTCTGATCCCCTTTTTAAAAATGAAACCATAAGTGGTCCCTCCTGGACTGCAGCAATACCTGGAAACTGCTGCTATTGTAGATAGAGGCTCCAAGCTTTTGTCACTTCTGACAATGGCACCCAGTAAAGTCCAAGACACCCTTTTAAGACTTGTGGGTTTTAAAAACCTACAGCTAGAGAAACATAAGTCTTCCAGTCCGGCTGACTGGTAATTGCCATATTCCTTCTTAATTTTGTGCTTGAGCTGATGCTTCTCTCCCTAGAAACATGCGAGTCAGCAGTGACAGAGGCACAGGCAGCAACCAGACATTTTCTCTAGGCTCTGACTAGAAGGATCCTAGCAACAGTTTCTCCTGCATTTCAGCTGGGTTGAAAGTGTCACAAGCCATGGGGCATTCATCAGCTTAACAACTTCACAGGCACAAAGCTCTTTTGAATATTCAAAATATTTTGTCCCTTTCCTCCTCCATAAGCCTCCAGCATTTCTACAGTCTTAAACCAAATCCTCTCCATCCCTGGGACAGAAACTTTTCCTATTGTTGTAAATTCCTTCCAGGCTCCCCCTTGACTTGTTGCTAAGTCAAACACCACATAATTGGCACTTTTAATCTTTCCTGCTGAAAAAACTCAATCCTTTCAGACCCTTCTGCATTTCCCTTGTTTTCTCTTTCACTGCTTTTCTCATTTCCTTCATCCTAGAATCCCCCCAGAGCTCAGAGTACTCAACGTGTAAAAAGAAAAAGGAGTACTACATGCCAGATCTGCTGTATGACATCTTGTTGTACAGCTAGACATTAAACTCTTTTGAGCAGGGACCACCTTCTCTTCCTATGCTAACACAGGGCCTACCACAATCGATTCCTGGCCCTCCTAACATAATGGTGAAAGCAAAGTGCTCTGAACTTTGCAGGACATAGGAAGCTTTTCTGATTTTTGTTTTACCCCCTCAAAAGCCCCCTTTTCAGGAACTGGTGTCTGCTCCAGTGCTCCTGAGGGTCCCCCTTGCCCGAGAGAGGGTTGCAGAGGATGAGACACAAAACAAGAGGCATCACCAGTTCTGCTGCTCATCATTATTCTCTCCAGCCTCTTCAGGTTTGCCCACCTTCCTTAAGTATCACAACACACTTCAGGTCAACCTTTCCTGCAACTCTATGCATTCTGCACCACTCCACAATGTTTTATCTCCTCCCTATGTTCTCAATATCTTCTCAACAGTTTACTCCCTCCCCAGCCTAGGTCCATTCCTTGTTCCCACCAGGGCACCCTGTGCAGCACAGCGTTCCCTACTAGCTTGGCAAGCAGTAGCAAGCACCGTGGCTGCTCCTGCACTGCACAAGTGCTGGTTGGCCACCTGGCACAGCAGGCTGGCTGACAAGGTGGTCACTGCCTTTCAGTGACTAGTGGACCAAGCAGAATAGTCAAGGACACTGCTCTGCCCATCCTTCCTTTAGCGAGGACACCAGTAGGACCAGTCTCCTCCATTCACCCACCTCAGGTTATGAGATTGAAACTAGCCAACCAGTTCTTACAGGGGGCAATCACCTCCATTTCCTTAGGAGAAAGCTAAAAACAATAGTAGTAATAGCATTAACAGTGCAGCCCAAGACTGCACTGAACTTTTCCTCTGATCCATTTATTTGTAACTTCATATCTAATTTACTTACCTTTATTACCTACAGGGCTCTCTAAACATGTGCTGCACATCTGAACAGCTTTCAGGTGTACAGATGGGAAATATTTAGTAGAGGAGCCTTATTAATCAGTTACAGTTTCCTTGAGTCTCCCCTCCACTGCAATCTTCATCCATGTTTTCATTTCCTCTTATCCTGACCCATTTCCCTATTTTGCCTTAAGTCCCACTTCACTCGAACATGCCCCCAATATCACTCTCTAACTGTTCACATCGTATAAGGAAAAGCTATCATCTTTCTTGCACTTGAATAGCTTCATTAATCTCCACTTCATTTAAAAGAAACTAGTTTAACATTTCCACTTTTTAAAAATTCTGCTCTGGCCTCTTTTCTACCCTTTTCTGCACTAAAAGTGAAACAATACTGCTGAAGATTGAGAGGCCAGGAAGAGAAGTAGCTCAGGAACAAACCAATATGATAAAAAACAAGAAGCTGCTACTCCAAAACATCACACCCATGATCTCTGAATGACTTGCAATATGAGGAAACTCCATCACTCAAAGATTCAGCAACATCAACCAAATTGGGAATTAACAGGCCACATATTGCATTTGGAAAGCAACTCAAGAGCCAATCCAGAGATCTCTAGCCAAGGAACTTTTCAAGTTAAGCCAGCAAATGGGATTAAATAATCTTTAAAAGTAGAGTACCTAAACATCTGGAAGAACATACTGTGACAAGCTCCATGCCTTTTTTTTAATATACACTAAAGAAAATCATGTCTTATCACCCCTTGAATATTTTAAACATGACAAGCTAGTGAACGAATTAAATTGGTCAATGTTTATACCCCAGCAGGATTAAAATCCTTACTATAGCAGTGAATTAATTCTGTGATGGATAGAGATTCATTTCTAGGCTGCATCACATGTTACTTAACCACACTTATTATCTGGAAATGAGAACACCCAGTGAGTGACAAAATTGCAGACAACACCAAGTTATTTGAGGTAGCCAAGACCAGAAGGAACAGGGAAGAATCCGAGTGAGACCTAAGCAAATAGACAATGTGATAATAAGTTACATTCAATGTTGGTAAATGCAAATAATACCTCTAAAGAGGGGAAAACCACACATTATTCACGCATCTTTCAGATTTATGAAATAACTGTCTTACCAAAGAAAGGAATAGAGATGGCAATAGGAACAGCTGAATGCTGAGCTCAGCTTACTGTGCAGCTGTGGCAGAAAACCCAACGATGATGTGAGAATGCAGGAGGAACAGGATGAAGTGATACAAAGACTGTGCTGAGCCCTCTATAATTCAGGGGTGGGATCACATGCAGATTATTATATGCGGTGCCGATCACCATCTCAACAGAAAAAAAAAAAAATCAAACCAGAAATAGGGAGGGTGGGTAAAACAGCCATAACCACGATCACAGTAAAGAATTTAGAAGGAGACACACTGACAGCTCTTGTAGATGGAGTATCCATCCAGCCTAGGGCCATTCCCCATGTCCCTACCCTGCTCCACTGCATTTCAGGCAAAACAGCCACCTGTATTTTCTCAGATACCACTCCCTACCAAGGTGTTTCAGTTGTTTAAGAACTTGCCCGCAAGAATCAATCTTGCATTGAATTTAACTCCTTTGAATATTAAAGCTTGTAGCTGGAAACATCTCTCTCGTTTTTTCAGTGGTTGATTTCCCCCTTCCCTCCTCTGTTGCTATTATTGAATTCCCTACTTCTGTTATGTAAAGTAATTTGTGCTATTGTGTTCGGAGAATACGGCTAGCACGGCAGATAGCACACAAAATAATATGATATTGTATCACTTATCTGAAAATCTGTGCTTACAGCAGAGGAGAAAGGCAGAGAGAGGGCGCCTGCAGAAACAGGAGGTGGGGGGGTCTGTGAAGGTTACTTGGACTATAGCAGTGAGGTGGGCACTGCCCCATGGCACTGCATATGCCACTCAACAGCAAACAGCCCAGGGGAGGTGGCACATGTGTACCGTGGGTCCTCAGTCCCCACCGTCCCAGGTGATGCTCACTGAGGAGCAGAGCAGACACACACAGCGAGAGGGGTCCTCCATCCCTCCTCCATTCCCTTCCTAAGCCAAGGGCAACAGCCTGCAGCAGCGCAGGCTCCTGGCAGCTCTCCGGGTTGCCAGCTACTGGCTCCTGATTTGTGCTTCTGAAAGAGAAGCTGTGGCAGAAATGATAAAACTCTCCTCCAGTTGGACCAAGGAAAGGATTTTGTAGCACATGGGTTTGCTTTGGCTAATTAAAAGCACGAGGCCATGCAAGGAAAGCAGTGCTTTAATCACTGAAAATAGCTGGAATTAAAACTAATCACGAGCATTTAGCATGCCACAGATAAAGATGTTTGAAAGTCTTTCTGCCAGGGGCCTGTGGGCTGCTGTTACATAGCTACAGGAAAAAAGGTACACAGAGTGCCTTGCTGATGAAGCGCCATGTAAACCTATACGCTCTGCCACCCTCCTCACGGGCTTCAGAGCCCTGCCAGGAGACAACAGAGACCACTTCTCAAGCAGCAAAGCCCAGCTCCCACCTTGACACAAAGTCACAGAATCACAGAATCATTTAGGTTGGAAGAGACCCTTGGGATCATCAAGT
>JAOXJM010000001.1:54786655-54804783 GCA_026413425.1 Tringa solitaria
GATATCTCTCTTGTATTGAGGTGCCCAAAATTGGACACAATACTCCAGGTGTGGCCTCACCAGCGCTGAGTACAGGCAGACAATCACCTCCCTACTTCTGCTGGCCATGCTATTTCTAATACAAGGCAGGATGCCATTGGCTTTCTTGGCCACCCGGGCACACTGCCGGCTCACATTCAGCCACTTGTCAACTAGAAAGCCCAAGTTCTTTTCCACTAAGCAGCTTTCCAGCCACACTTCCCCAAGCCTGTACCGATGCATGGGGTTGTTGTGGCCCAAGTGCAGGACCTGACACTTGGCGATGTTGAAGCCCATACCATTAATGTTGGCCCATCGATCCAATCTATCTCTGTAGAGACCCAAGTCTCTCTCTGTAGAGCCTCTGTATCCTCATGCAGATCAACACTCCCGCTTAACTCGGTCCATCCGCGAACTTACTGATGATACACTCTATGTCCTTATCATCTTCCTCCTTCACTGATGACAAGGTCAGTGGTTCCACCCTACCTTCAGACCCCTTACCGATCCACAGGAGACTGCCTCTCTCATACGCCAAGTTCACCGCGGAGATGCTGTCCTGGTTTGGGATGGAGCAGAGCCAACTTCCAGCTGAGTGGGAGAAGCTCTGGTTTACACTCATTGCTGTGGCAACCAGGGTCAGCTGACTTGCTTGTTTACGCCACAAAGGGGAGGTGGGGACAACAGGTCAGGTGACCCAAACTGGCCAATAGGGTGCCCCACCTCTTCTGCCACACTCAGCAGAAAAGCTGAGCCATCAAAGGGGTTGGGTGGGCTCCTCTTCTGGAATGGACCCTCTTCAATGAGGAGGATCCTGCGAGTTTGTCTACCTTTGATCCCCATCAGTGAGTTCTGGAATCCAATTCCCATTCACCACCAAGTCCAGTCTGGAACTTTCCTAGTGCCTGCTAGTGACATCTTCCTAGGAACTGGGTGTAGTTCTGTATGTATTTATATGTATTACATCTATTTCATTATTTCCTTTTTATTTTATTATTAGTATTTCATAAAAGTAGTTTAGTTTATTCTAACTCATAAATCTCTTCATCTCTCTTCTTCCTCTCCTTGGAGCAAGAGGTGGGGGAGAGCATCTATCATCTTGTCATTGGCCAACCCAGCCTAAACCACAACAGATGCTGAGGCACATCCCTTCTGTTCAGGACCAAGATGGGGAACCACTACCTGTCAACCAGGGTGATCCCCACTTAGATGTCACAACTGGCCAAATCAGACAGCATGCTTTAAATCAAAGAAAGGCTCGGGAGTCCATGCTCTGGTCCAGCAGCTTGGGCAGCTAAGAGGGCTGTATTAACAGGACTATAACCAATAGATTAAGGAAAGTGATTATTTCCCTTCATACAGTACTCGCTAGATCATATATGGATACTTGGCTCAATTTTGGATCTCTCCATACAAGAAAGATACTGATAAACTAGATCAGGTTCAGTGAAGGGCCACCAAGATGCTCAGGGGACTGAAGCATTTGCCCTGCAGGAAGAGGCTGAGGATCTGGGGCTTGTTCAGCCTGCAGAGAAGATTTGAGGGACCTGATAGCCCTCCATCTGGTACATAAAAGGAGATAGAGCCAGGTTCTTTACTGCAGTACATGGCAGGACAACAAGAAACAGTAGTCTGTAAGTGAAATAGGTGAATAAAAAGTTTTCCTACGTTGATAGTGAACCTATAGCAGACATTGCTCAGAGGAGTGGTGCAGACTCCATTCTTTGAGGTTTTCAAAGCCCAACTGGACAAAACCCTGAGCAGCCTGGCTTGAGTTCAGTGCTGACCTTGCTTTGAGCAGGAGGTTGGACTCCCGAGGGACTTCCTGAGGTCCCTTCCAGTCTGAAGGTTTCAATGTTATTTTTCCTCCACCTCAAAACTACAGCACCTATTTTCCTCAACTTCCAATCCTGCCCACACATTCAAGCACTGGGGACACCAAGTAATTGAATGCAATGGGATAACTTTGAAAAACTAAACCTGTTCCTTAATCACACACACAAAAAATCAATACAGATATCTGAGAGAATCTTCCCTCCCTTCATTACCATGCAGGTAATGTCCTTCTGCCCTCCACACAGAGCATCCTTTCCTGAGGATGGATGCTCCTTTTGCCCTTTCACTCTAATTTATTAGGTTACAGCTTTACCACTACTCTTACTCTAGGATTTGGCAGCCTTGTTCTCTTGCCAGAGAAGGAAGAAGTTTCTCTGCTATAACATGAAGAGATGTCACTTTTGTATTCCTGTCATTTTCCCAGCTGCACATCACTCTTCTGGTCTCCAAGGGAATGTGCATATTCACACAAAGTTGGAAACGAACATGCCTGGATCAGCCCCCAGACCGGGCATGCATACACAGCCTTGTGCTAACACACCCACCCACTCAAAGATTAACTAAATTTTGACCTGATTGCATCCAATTAACCTGAATTTCTCACTTTCTTGCAAAGCGGTTCCCTTCACAAGCCCATTGGCCTTTACCTTGTGGCTATATTATAAGTATGATGCCCCAGAAAAATTGAACAGGAGAGGAAAGCAAGGGTATGGAAGGAAAAATAAAAAAAGCAGCATAAGACAACAGTATAAGAAAAAGACAAGGGAGAGGGAGGTACATTATTTTCTTACCCAATATAATTTTGCTAGAACAACCATCTATTTGTTTCATGCCTCCCCTCTGTCTGCCTGTAAATTCAGTGACAGGACAAGAATTTCACCTTTTGACACATCAGGAAAGCACCTCCAGTTCAGCAGAAGCCTGCTGAAGCAAGGCATTTGGACACAGGCTTTAGGCTAGCCACATGCCATGCTAGGGGAGACACTGCAATCCCAGAGAGCAATGCAATGAGAAGAAAATAAAGCAACAGAGGGCATTAGTGAAGGAAAAAAGAATAAGAAGCAGCAGGAAGATGTGCAAGTAAAACAAGAGAAAGATGAGAAAAGAAAATGAAGAAGAAAAAGTAAAGCTAAATAAGATACCAAAGCAAAAAAAGAATGTATGGAGGGCTGGTGAAAGGCATGAGGGGGGTGCAGTATGGAAAAAAAAGTTATATTGAAATATACTTGGATCAAGGCAAAAAGGCTCCTGCATGGGGAAAAATAAAAGAACACCACCCTCAAAAAAAACCTCAAGGAACACAGAGCTAATTAGGAGAGAGAAAGCTACAGTCAACACAGACCGAGTTCCTGCAGCCCACCGCTCCCCGGGCAGAGCCACCAGTCTCCTGCACTATGGGGCAGGAGCAGGTCCAGCCTCAGCTGGGGACACCATGGCCCAGTATACTTCCAATAAATCGTTATGGTGACATTGCAGAGAGAACGGGGACAGATGGAGATGGAAACAGAGAAGACCAGAAATGGGATTAAATGAGACCAAACCCATTTGTCAAACAAAGCAGGAGAAAGAAATAGGGACTTATTTTTGGATGGCGCTTTTGAAGTGAGTAACCCTGCCCCCTCCTGCTTGGTCCTGTAACTCACACACACACACCCCCCCCCCCAGTTCACTGCTCTATTTTGGGTTTAATTATACACCGTGCACAGCAACTGGAACACACCAAGATCTTCCCTGGTGCAGAACTTTAACTCTTCTGTTTTGCCTTTTCCCCTCTTCATTTCACACACAGGCTTATTAAAAGAAGAAGAAAAAGAGAAAAATCCATCTTTTGTTTCTCAGATGAACAGGAACACCATTTGTTTCCCCCCTGCCTTCAATCAGGCTCATTCTCTGTGCCCCAATGCCTAAGCAGCTCTATCAGTTGTGAGCAAAGGTTTTACAGGGCCATTTTTTTCCACCTTTCAAAAGGAGAGCGCCTGAAAGGCAAAAAATGCAAACAACTGCAAAATAAAATAAGGGGGGCAGAAAGAGAGAAAGGGAGTGAGGATGTATTTATTTTTGCTATAAGGAAGAAGTAAAATGACCTCACTCAGACACAGGCGACTTATTTCCACTGCTCTGACCCCTTTGGGCAGATCCCCCCTAAATACCACTGTATGCCACCTGGCAAGATAAGGTAGTCACGCACACGGTGCAACAGCAAGGTGTGCCAGTTCTGGTGCATGTCCTGGGCCACTAAGATGGGAGGTGACAGCAGGGAGAAACCTGCAGCCAGCAACAGACCAGCAGCAAGAACTGGGCAGAGGTGACATGGGGTTAGAGCAGCCCCTTGTCCCATATGGACACCATCCAACGCCAAAAGACCAACACTCTCCCTGCATCCAAGGCTGCCACCCCACTCCCAAGGGAGCCCCTGCAACAGGCACAGACCCTATTTGGGGACACCCTGACCCAAGGAAGGGAGAGCACCAGTTTTGGGGACAGCATACAACGAAGACTACATGCCAGGAGTCCACAGAAGATTAAAAGGAAGGTACCACCACCACAAAAAACTGTGCTGATGGCACCCAGGATAGACTTGCTGTTTCTAGACACTCCTCTTCACAAAGCAAAGCCTTCCCTCTGGCCTAGCCAGCCAGCTCTGAAGTGTTCCTCTGCTGCCTGAGAGCATGCAATTAGCACTACTAATTGTTTGCACAATCGCAGTGCTTACATGCCCTGGTCTGGTCAGGACCCATATGCCAGGTGCTGCACAGACAGAGCAGAAAAGCAGGAAGACTATTTCTTCCCTCCACCACAGACCGCCAAGGGAACCACAGCGATATGAAATTAGGGTGGAGGGGGGTGGCTCTCCCCCTGCAGCCTCTTGGGGCAGGCAATGCAATTCCTCCTTGCAGCGGGCTCCCAGCACAGCGGGCACGCAGGGCTTTCAGATGAAGGGGAGGATGACAGAAAACAAGGCACAAGGCAGAGACTGATGCCGAGGAAACAATCCTCTTCCGTGCAGATAGTTACCAACGTGGGACCTTCCTTCTTTATTCTTCATCAATGGAAAGATGAATCAGTAGATGCATATGACAGACTTAAAGCTCGAATATGTCAGTCTGAAGAAATATAGTACTTTACTGAAAAGACGAAGCTCATACACAGAATACAAAGGACCGAGCAAGTCGCAGACTCGTGGGAAGCTGATTTAACCTTAACCCAAGCCACAGAGATTTTTCAAATTCTGTGAAATGCAAATTTAGACTTGAAACAGGAGAAGCAGCTATTCCAGGTGACATCATTAAAAAAAAAAAAAAGAAATCCCAAGAGCTGAAAGATGCAGAAAACTAAAGCAACAACCACAGATCTTCAGACCAAAAATACAAAGGGCCAACTCCGCATCCTGTCACAGCCAAGAAAAATCCTCTGGTGCCTCCACTGCAGCCATACCAAGCCTCACACAAGCAGGAACATAAGACCCAGAAAAACACTCAGCATTTGGTCAATTATGTCATCAATGCCTACACACAAGAAATGCTTTTTCAGAATTATATCACAGATATAGCAAAAGCCTCTCACATGCTTGGGCAGCACCAGGGCAATGATGCATGTATTTTGGTAACTGCGCTGACCACAGTACAAACTGCTTCAGGTTTGCTGAATAGAGCTGAATAGAGACAGAGCTCTATCTTTTTATGCCAGGCACTGGTGCTCTGGGCATCTTTAATCCCAGAAAATAAATAGCATAGCTAAGGAAAACGCACAGAAATCTAAGGTGAGGCACGCTGCTTACTGAGGACTTGAAGTACAAGGGCAAATAACTATTTCCACCCTGCTCAAAAAGAGAAAAAACCCCAATAGTAGCACTTGGTGACAACTTTCCACACAGTTCATGCAGATTAATATATCGTAGCTGAAAGCCTGCCTCACTGCAATGCCAGACACGAGGAGATCAACTGCAAGCGTCTTCTGGTACAGCATGGGCTGTCTCCAAGGCCCTTCAGAGATGCACGAGGCTCCTCTGTTGAGTTGCCCTCCCATCGTGAGCTGCATTAAGATGGAGGGTAATCACTGCTGAGTCATTCGGATGGGACAGGAAAATAACCTCCAAGCAGGAGTAGGAGGCGGCAGAAGCAACCTTGAGGCTGGAGGTCAGCTATCGGATGCATTTCAGAGGGAGAGCACCCAGAAAAAAAGTTTTTAAAAATAACTTTAAAAAAATCTCATCTCCATTGTGGTCAAATATTCATCTTCCAAACTGCACGGGCTGCTGAGGGGTGAGGATTTCCCTCTGTTTAACATTAACAAAGGCAAGTGGCAGGCTCCCAAGGCACAGGCAAGGGCTCTGCAAGGAGCAGGGTCTCCCTTGCATGCGCGTGTCCCAAAGCTGAAGAGCCACGTGGAGCTCCTATGTCTGATAAAGGGTGAGTGCACATAGCAGGATTTCCACTGCAGAGGCCTTCCTATGGTCTTTGAAGTCAACACGGCCTCCTTACAACAGCTTTGCTTCGAGACCTCTGCTCCTCTGTTAAAAGGTACTGAAGTAGGACCAAGGGTTCAAGAGATGGATGGTGCAGACACCTACATACTTTCCTTAAGAAAACAGAGCTAAAAATTCAATTTCTCCTAATGTGCAAAAACTGTAATAGTGTAGAAAGTCTGGAGAGTTGTTTAAGAAGTATAAAAAGCTTTCTATCAAGTCAGAATCTGACTGTTATTGAAAAGCCACATTAAGTATGACTAGCCAGTGAGTCGTGGGATTTACATAAAGCCATGTGAATACTGTCTGAGAAAGCCCACTGCTGAAGACAAAGCCTAGTTCCCAAATGACACAGGAGATCATATATGTATGTACATACAAGCATTTTGGAAAAAAAACTACCACGGGTTAAGCTTAAATTAGTGACAGTGCGCTCATTGTGCGGATATCATCTAAGAGTTCTCTACCTGGTTTTAAATCTTCTTTTCAGGTCTTGCAAAGACTAACAGATCATTACAGAATTACAAAACAGTGCATTTTAATTATTAAATAATGTATTTCTAATTAGAGTAAGCCATTAAAGGAACAATTAGAGAACAGGATCTAATTCTCCCCTGTGTTATTCCACTTTTGCAAGGTTCTGCCATGAATAAAGGGGCATAACAAGTGGCGAAGAGCATCCTACAGACAAGCTTTGCTGTGAATATACATGCATTAGCTAGTAAATTTATTAAAAGCATGATTATAGTAGAGAAAAGCATCTGTGCTACACAGCAGAGTTTCTTGAGATGAAGCAGCTTTTGGCAAACCATGCAACACCACAACTCAGAACCATAACACAGGTTTCCCAAGACAAGCTTCCTGCTGGTTTTTAAGATCAATCAACCTCACCTTTTGAGATAAGGGTCACAGTATTCTACCATGGTAAGAAGTCTCACTGGCTTTGGCTTATCATACTTCACTTATCCATTTATCTTCAAACTACCAGGTGGTGAAATTATCTGGTCTCAAAAGCTGTTGGACCTTCACTTGCGGGGGGGGGGATTTTGGGATAAAGGGGATCAACATTCACACATTTCATTAAATGCAGAGAACCTCAGCATGCCGAGGTGTGAATACTACAGCACAAAAGCACACATGCAGACATTTAAGTCTTGCACTCTACTCAAGTAACACACATATGAAATCCATAAGCTATGGGATGATCACAGCTGTGTTCATCCATGCAAAAACAAGGTGAAGAAATGCATCTCCCACATGATAAATCAGTATACAGCATATGCATGCATACACAAAAGCAATCGTATTTCATGGTCACATGTGCACAGAAAACTGGTACAAATGGGACATCTACTTACATGCAAAACTTTACAGCATACATTCCATTTATGCCAGAGAGGAATTACCTTGGTTCAGAAAACAATATGGACATTTGTTAGTGGTGTTCTTTGCAGGGCAAACAGTTCATCTGCACAGAAATCACAACTCATCTCCATTTCAGGAGCGCAGGTAAGGACAACCTCACACACACACTGATGAAATCCAGGCAGATACCACAGAGGAGGATTCCTCACACATGTCTGTCCACCTAGGAGCCAAGCAGCAGCCAAGCTCTGGGTTATCCCTGTTTTACGTGGAATTTGACTTGCACGGAATGAAGGTGATTTAAAAAATACACAAAATAAAAGTTATGGAGAAAATAGCCACACCAGAACTTAAGTGGAACTATAAGAATTTGTGAGCTTGATAAAGCTTGAACAAAAAGCATTGCAAATCTACTATTAGGCAGTAAAACTACTTCAGGAAAGCACTAGAACATGGCTTACCTCCAGCAGCTGGTTTGAGTGGTGTAAAAAGGTACTGGAACTGTTAAACACGCTGATTAACAGGCTAACTTTATACTGTTGTTTAAATACATCAGCTGCAATGTCAGCAATTCCCTCCCCCCCCCCCCAAGTAGGTACAGAAGAAATTTGGCACCCTCAAGAGCAGCAGCCAGTTGCATTTGGGTTGCAATCTCTACACAGACCTAACAGAAACCACATCCAGGTGTTTTGTTACCTTGCTTTCAAACACAGTATTATATAGGAGAGAGAGAGATTTAACTGGCTGAAAACCTTTTGAAAGGTTGTATGCCCTTTAGCTTGGTTTATTTTATGCCTACCTTTTAATACAGAATAATAAATTCCCTGATATAAAATTACAATCTCATAAATATCAAACAGATGGCTGCAGGCTCCTCTTCGGAGCGTGCTTTGGAGCAGCACCTAGACTACAATATACGACGCCAAAGCTGAAAAGATAATGGAGGTTGTTTCACCTGCAGTTCAATAAATCCACTTTGCACTTCCAAAAATGACTATGTTGTGGTGCGAGGGGGGCAGCAAAAATTGCCCTTTATTTCCAGTTGGAATACAAACTGAGAAAAGAACTGAGCACACCCACAGCGACATCCGCATTGCTTCAGAGTGACATCCCTGAATACACAGGTCACTCAGGACCAGCTTCTCCCATGGGCAGAGGCAGAACGCAGGGGTTACCTGGGCAGCCACTCCTGCTTTCACAACAATACTTGGACTTGGAGCTCTCATGCAAGGGATGCAACTGGCAATCTCAGCTTTCATTAGAAAACTTGCTACCTGAAAGAAACTTTCTCCCCTATGCAATTTCACTGAAAAGTCTTGAAAACCAGCACCTTTGCTACAAAGGAACAAGAATTGCACCTGCATTCTCCCAAGCTTCGGGTGGTTTTTAAGGCAATGTCTCCTCTTTGGAGCAACGCGAGTGCATTATACTTTTCTCTGAGTGCTTGTGTAAGCATGTTTTCACACCTTTGGGAGGACCAAAACTTGCCCTGGCTTTGCTCTTGCTCAGCTCCGAAAAGTTTCACATAAAAGGGTTGTCCATACAGTGTCTGTCCCGCAATGCACACACCCCACTCGTGCTCAGCACCAGCGGGAAGATGTGACCACATCAGCACAGCACTGAGTCCAGTGTAACACTCTGTGCCCTCCACACAATATATTGCTTTATTTCAGTGTCAAAAGGAACTGCATGGCTTTGACTTTGCTCATACCAGTCCATTTCAGAGTGCAGGCATGCAGAATTGGTGCCTACCTCCAAACAATGGCACAGAATAGCTTTAGCGAAGCAGCTGTCTCTCCACATCCAAATGTGCAGCATTTCAAGTTGAACGACAAAGAGACACCTAATTTTGCATAAGCTGCAATTAGCAGTTTCACAAAGATGGCTTGCAGCAGAAGCAAACTGGGATGGCATTGGCCATTGAGGGAAGAAATGAGCAAGAGGAATGTTCTGTTAAATGGAGCAAGACAGATTGCTCTAACAACACCTAGGAAAACAACACCACTTGTTCAAGTGCATAGCAGTCACTCATCTTGGAAAAATGCAGGTAACAAAGTTATTTAACTCTGCAATAGGGAGAAAAGCTCAAACAGCAAACTAGATAGTTTGCTGCAAATTGAAACACAGGAGTCCAATTCTCAGCTGGGAAGTTTTAAAATTTGACTAAAACACACTGATTTCATCCTTTTACCTCCTCATCAAGATGCACACAGAGAACCAGACGTCCCATCGGACAGCTAATATGTATGTCTAAAAAGAAGCTAAAATTGACAATAAAAAGCTACATCTATCTCTGCCGAATCTTAGAAACACACCAATGGAAGGATTAGATTTCCTATCACAGATGCCAACCAGTAGACAAACAAGGACATTTTTCCCCCCACAAGACACCAGTTATCCAAATCTAAGCAAACACCAGACTTGCAAATACAGCTGGAAGAGAGGCAAAATGAACCAAATTTTTACTATGACATATAAAACCATCATTTAGACAATCACCCAGTATGGCTGAGATCAAACAATGACAGCTGGAAGTCAAAAATTAAAGCTGCTAGCCCTGCAACAGCGATGCAATTATGTACTGCAGGGTGCAGCAGGTCAGAAAAATGTTTCCTCACCTCCACAGAGGAAAAAAAAATAATCTGTACTTTTTGGCATTAAATCAAAGTATTTATTACAGCAAAAAAAAAGATGAACTGTTTGGATCTCGAAATGCTGCTCTGTGGGACTCTTAGCCACTCCGCATTCAAACTTTTCTCTCTGCATTGGGCTCCCTGTTCATACCCCTTTTGTAAAAAGCAGGGCAGCTATTTTGGCAGCGAGGAGCAGCAAAACTCAACAGCCAGGCAGCTATAATACATCGTAAGAAAAGGTGTCTGGCTGATGTCATACCCTGCAGCTGACCTGCTCTCTTATAATGAGCCAGAACACACTGCAGAACCTGGATACTCAGGGCTTAGAGCAAGCATCGCAGGCCCTGCGGCGTTACGCTTGTTGCCCCAAATAATCCTTTTCCGTGAAAATGAGACGTTTTCCATGGCAAAGCTTCCATGAAATTGAAAAAACAACTTTCTATTGAAAGACGGTTGTGATGAGAAGCTCTCTGGAGGAGATCAAAATACAAAGGTACAAAAGAGTAAATAACTAATATTTATCTGAAATACCCACAACAAAGCAGGCAGAAGTTCAAACAGGAAGAAAGAACAAAATGGGGTTCCCTCAGAGGAACCATATTTCTCATATGGGAAATTTTCCATGTGGGAACATTCTCATATTTCCCAAATATTCCCCATATGGGAAAAGCAGGGCCCACATTTCCCTGCTTGCAAAACTGGCAAGAGTTTTAACACAGGTGTTTGGCTCCAAAACAAATAATCAATGGATGCTCCCACTAGGTGCCAAGGCAACATCCCACTGATCAGCTGTCCCTGAGAGGGCTACAGCTCCCGGTCTCATTGAAACCCAGCAAGAGCTAAACAAGCCAAGGGTCTCACTCCACCAGAAGCTAAGGGAACAGCCACCATGGCATCACCTGGAGCAAATCATTAGCATGATCCCAATATAGTGTGAAGCATAAGGACCTGTGTCCTGACCCCTATACCAACCCCACTCCTTGCTCCTCTGGGAATGGCTTTTACTACCATGAGAAGGGCATCTTGGTAAGACCTCCTTCCAACTTTGACCATAGGGCCAAAGCCTGAGCCAAAGGTATTGGGATTTCCCTGCTCTATAGTTTTGGTGCAAAAATGAATCCAATTAGGAAGTTTCCCATATGGTGACTCTCCTGTGCCAGCAAGCATGGACTAGCCCACCCAGCACATCTTATTGTCTCCTGACAGCACGGTGCAATTGCACCATCTGGTAACCCATTGCAATGGTGGCCCAAGGGGACTTTCTTCCAGGGGCCTGTTGCTGTCACTGTGGGTCAGAAGAGAGCTGAGCACAGGAAGCATCTGACCAGAGACTCTGAACTCCAGGCAGAATAAGTCACTTTAAACAAGTGGTCACTAATTCTGTTATTTTCAATACACACTACAAACAAGAAATCCAGATTGAGGGATGACTGACAACTCATTTGTGCAGCTGGAGGCTCCACATTTTGAACACAGGAATTGCTACACTCTGCAGGGTCTGAAAAATACTAGTCCCAGGTATCTCTAATTAGGATTTCAAAAATCACTGGATGCTTCTGATTTCAATCTGTGCCCACTGTCATCCCCTCTGTATAAGCAGGGAGCCAAGAGCAGCCCTTTCCTCCCGGGGGTGTTGTAAAGATAAATTAATGTTTGTGAAGCACTTGGGTTCTATAGTGATGAGCACTCAGATACTACCGTGATAAAAAAAAGGCTATGAGGAAATCAATAATCCCATCTTCAGAGCAGGACTTAAACAGTGTGTTGTCAATAAGGCCTAGAGGCACGCATTGAACAAACACAGGAAAACAAAGTGTAATCTGGCTGCTCATTAAGTGAGCACAATCCTTTGAGCACCTGACAGAGGTAAGACTGAGAGGAAGCAACATGGTTTGTGAACACATAAGGAAAGTTGCTGACCAAGTTAATTCTGCCCTTTTGAAGAACGGAGCACTTGGTTTTGCAACAGTTCCTTATTTTTCCATCTTCCCCTTTGTCCCACCTTCTTCCATTACTCAAGGAGGCCTTAATGAACCATCACAGCAGGTAGCAGAGAGTAATTATCCTTATGTTCAGATGAGAGAGAAGTACTGAGGAGTCCGGCAACATTCCTAAAGTTAATCTCAGAGGGAAGGGGAGAACTTGGATGATTTCAGCCTTAAACTTTCTCTGCGGGACAGCTCATCCACTAGCCAGGTTCCTGACTAAAAGACCGTGCTTGCGCATAAAAAAACCTGTAAAGATGATGCTTTCTGCATCCTCATTTAGGGAAAAAGGGGGAAATGCTAAAACACTCATACTGACACATTCTAGTAATAATCATAAGAGAATGAACAGCAGAGCACCAAACATTATTTTCTTTCTATGGAAAACCATCCTCACACATTTAAGTGACATTTCCAGACAAAACTGAGCCCACAGGTCCAATTCCCAGTTCCAGTAGACCTAGAATTTGGCACTGTGACTCTAGCCTGAGCTGAATGGGCAAATCTGGAAAATCTCACTCCCAAGAAAGAAGGGCCCAGGTTTTGCTGGGCTGCCATTGCTTCAGTCACAACTGTTTGTTTTTTTTCCTGATTTTCTTAATTATATTTAAAAAAAAAAATCAAATGGGAAAGGATGCTTCCCTTGACCCTAGGGTTAAGGAGCAAATGCAATCAAAAGGGCTAAAGCAGACCCACTGTGTGCGCTATGAGATAGCTATTCACCAAGGAGAACAACAAATTAGAAGGAAAGTGCCAAGAACAGCCACCGTGCCTTGGATTAATGACAAGAAACAACATCTTTATGTAATAAGATCCAGTGCGTCTAGCACTGTAAACTGCAAGGAAAAATTGAAACATTTACAAAAAAGCTGAAACATTTCCAATTTTGCTCTCGTTTTTTCAAGCCTTGAGCACACTGGGACACCTCTTCCTGCCAAGTCAAAGAATAGAGAGGATCTGGGGAGCGAAGGCAGAGAAAAGGCAGTGGCAGGAAGAGCGCAGGAGTCAGAGAGAGTTCCTCACATCCCTACGCCTGAGGAGCCGCATGTTCACACACTCACATTGCTCCACTGACAGCCCTGTCACCTACTGGGAACCAGCACCAGGGAACAAAGCACCCGACTGCCAGCACTCAAAACACCAGTCTCATCCCTGATGAGAGCCCCATAAGAGCACAGGATGCCATTACCGATGTGCTCAGAGGGCTGGTGCAATACGGCTATTAGCAGTCCATAAGAGCAGAGCTGCCTGCTGTGAAGCAGGAGGAGGACAACCAAACGACACACGTTCAGCACAAGTAATGGCAGATACCTCCCACACACACTCCCTTATTCAGATTCCCCTCATGTCATTTCAGCCAGAGACAGGCAGCCCATGGGAAGGTAGGGATGCAGTTTAAGCTAGCAAATCAGGCTTCCTTTCTAGTCACTGATGGTGGACAGGCCCCTCCAGAGGCTGCCCAGCCCACCTGCCTTGGACATCAGCAATTAGGCAGCTTGCTTAGAGAAGAGACTTGTCTTCTAGACAGCCTCCTTCCACATCTCACCCCCCTACCCTGTGACAGGCCTGTCTGAATTTGAGAAATCAATTCTCAGCCAAATAAACCCCCTCCCAGGGGGAGGGGAGCAAGCTCCCTCTGAGGTGACTTAGGTCTATCAGCACCTTGTGCTCACCTGAGCTCAAGAGCCACTGCAATGCCAAGGTGCTGAGGGCACCCACACTATCAAGCCTACAGGTGCTCCACAATGAGGTTGCAGCTGATCACAACCTCTTCTCTACAGGTCTTGTTAACAGTTCTCCTGGTGGTGCCCATGCAGAGGGGGTTCCCGCAGCTCTGCACAGGCTGCAGGCATCTACGGCTCTCTGCCTCTCAGGTGAGGCTGGCAGCTCAGACAGGCCAACGCTGCTGAAGGTGGATAGAAAACCATCCCACAGAGCAGTGCCATCATCCGCCCCTCCTGACAGCTTCACGTTCTTCTGGCCAGTTCCCTGTGACTCCACTTTGGAAATATGGTTATGTCCCATGGCCAGCTTTAACTTCTGTCATTGCAGGCCACCTTAACTTCTGCTCTCATCATCAAGCCCTCTCTCCATTTGACACACTGTGTTTCCCTGTCCCTTTACAGCCACTCAAACTGTTCTTGTGCACGAGGACCTGGAGAAGAAGACATGCCTGGGGAGAGTCAGTGCAGGAGCAAGAAGCTCCCCAATGCAACACCTCTGAGCATCACCTGCCACATTGTGGGCAGTTGCTGATCTCCATAAATTCCATCCTTGCATGAATGTAGAGCAGAGGCTTTCATGACTGGTTTATGCCACTAAAGGTCAGAGCTGACTTAAGTTACACAGGGATTTTGGAGGGGTCAGTTCCCAACCCAGGGGACACCTGATCTCCAGGTCCCCAGGGCACCACAGCCACACTCTGTATACATTGCATCCCTTTCCCATAACCACCACACAGCATTTCCTCACCACTGCTCCAAGGGAAACCAGAAATGTCAACTGAGGTTGCAATGGATCAATGAGGGGTGGAAAAAAGCCCAACCAACAACAGGTAAAGGAGTCACTGAGAACAGTAAGAAACAAAGGAGAGAGCACCCTGGGGAGGTGATGTAAAGAGACTAGAGAGATAGAAACAGACATGCTTAATAAGGTAAGAGCTATCAAGGTGATAAAACATTAGATAAAGACCAAGGTGCCTACAACATAAAACAGATGGAGAGAGTGATTTGGGGAGAGGGCAAATAAATTTATATACAACTACAAGAGACAGACTTCAAGGCAATGTTGCATGTACACCTGAGAGCTCTATCTACAAGCCTCCCTCTCCGAGGAACACAATATTCATCCTGCCTCCTCTTCCAATCAGGGCTCTTTCACACTGTCTCATCTTACCTTCTGCCCAGACAGGGATAACCCACAAGGGAGAGCTCAGACAGATGCTGAAAAAAAAAAAATATATATATCAATGGTGTCCCTACCTGACTGCCCATCAGGCCGTGCCACCCACTGGCAATTGAACCATCTCCCAAACTCCCTCTGGGTTCCTATCACTCTCTGCCCCACTGAACAGTCATTTTCACCCTCTGAAATTTAGCCCAGTGCCAGACAGAATAATTTTTGCAAGTTGTAATTTTCTTTAAGCAACCTTTTAGTCAAATTAGACACTTTATCCAATTTGAATAAATCTCTCCCTTTAACATCTGTCCTGCCCCCCACCATAAATTCCCTCCAAAGACTGTTAACATCAGCTGTATCCATATGTTTTTGTATTTTCCCTTTCTACCTATTTAGGCACACGGGCTGCTTCCACTAAGGTGGAGCAGGTTCACTGATGACCCACTCCTCCAAAGCCTCAGTCATCTTTGTCTCCATTAAACTGTGTTACTGTCATAACACCTGCAATCAAACACCAGCCCCCAAGGACTGAAAGCAGACTTTTCCCAGGCAAACAGAAAGCAGCATTTTCTACTCCCTTTCATTAAGAAATTAAGCAACTACTTCTGCATGACCCTCAGTCCTTTACAAGGTTGTTTCTTGGATGCCCATCGAAGCCTATGTTCATTTGCCCCTACCCCTCCCCTTCCAGGTCACCATCCTTCAGACTACTTCATTCTTGCAGTATCTCATTAAGTGTAGTCCTGGAAATTAAGCATGGCTCTAGAAAATTGATTACTAGATCTTAAAACCACAAACTGTGCTGAGTCTAAAGAAAAGGGCGTGAGAACAGCACCCAAAGCTAAGCCCATTATAAAGCAAAGAGACCTTGGGTTGGGAGGGTCGGAGGAGCAGTTCATAGAAAATACCCACTTAACTAATTCTGAGTGTGATTTGACAATAAAACCAGAAGAACTAAGAACAGTTTCCCTCACACAGACAGCCAGCAAAGAGCAGAAACAAAAACAATTCCCTTTGAATCACCTGTATCTCTTGCTGATAAATACTGGTGTTATGAATAAATCAGAACTTCTCAGCCTGTGGAGCTTCAGCTGTTGTGAGAATACAGAAAACACTGCAGATCTGGTGTAAAGCCACAAATGGGACACGCAAGAGTAAAGCAACAGGTTTTGGCCTTTGTGCAATGAAAGAAAAACTGCCCATATAGTACTTTCCTACAGCAGCCTCAGGCTGCTGAATTGCCTGTGCGCTCAATTTCTGTGCTACAGGTTTGTCCTTAAATGAACTTCAAGACACGGCTGAGCCTCCAACTAGTCAGTAAGTTGGTCAAGATCTTTCTTTGTAACCATGGACTGTACCACAGCCTAGAAGGAAAAGGTCACTGTAATTAAATTTTTAGACTAAAGGCTCATATACACTCAAGGAGAAGAGTGGGAAGACAAACAAAGCAAACCATGAAGCAGAAGCCAGTGTAGCCAGACCAGTCAGAGACAAGCTGACCTGTCCAACCAAGAGAGGTAATCTCCCCCTTGCAAGCAGCTTATGTCCATGTTGCACCTATTTATCCAGCGAAGGGAAGTCAGAGCCCGTATTTACCTGCCTCCTCTGGAGGGGCTCTTACTCCTGGATCAGTTTTCAGCAGGAGGGATGGAGGATGGGACACCACAGGGTCTGGGCAGGGACACAATCCTTCAGCTTGACATGCTCTTTGAAGTGCTCTAGTCAGCAGGTAAACATGGGGTGGGCACCACCAGGTGCTGAGATGTTAGCCTCCAACCCCATCCCACAGCTATTTATCATGAGAAAGAAGTCCCCACCAAGAGGCGTTGAGTAGCCTTAGAGCAGCTCCTGTTGCCTCCAGAGCTGGAAGTCTGGTGTCCCCCTGACTGGGAATACCCATCAGAAGTGCCAGTAACTTGAAAGCAAAGGAGTGAAAAATCAGGAAAAAGAATTAAGCAGAAAGGTTGTTTACTAAAGGAAGTAACCTGAAGTGTTCTACAGACTCTCAGCCTACACAAGTCAGAAGAATATAACAAAAACAAGTAAATGAGCATCTCGAGTTGGACCAAATGTCTGTCCAGCCAGGTCTGCAACACGGCTGCCCAGAGAAGTGTGTAAAAATGGGATGAGCAGACACAATACTTCCCTTAGGCACTCCTCCAGCTGCCAACCCCTCTCAGCTCATGGGCTTCCTGAGCCAAATCAGGTTTCTGTATTTTTCACTCCCCCTTCCTGGATTCCTCCTAATGAGGGAGGAAGGGGAACAGCCAAAGATAATAACAACACTTGAGGAGAGCTAGGGTAATACTTGATATCAATCTTGATAGAGGATAATAGAGAGACAGCATCAATATGTAGGCTTCCCATACATAATCTACTCAGATTTGAACTGCCATAGAGCTCTTACAAATGCAGATGCATGTCTCATCTTTGGAAGAAATTGGATGATATGCTACTGCCTTCTACTGCAGATGTTTTATCAATATCCTTAACCAGACATTTCAGTACCTGGGATCTTATTACAAAAACGATGGGGGGAAAGCCCAAAAGATTTTCTGAACATTTTCTGGCTGTGATTACCAAAGGGTGGAAAAAACCAGCCCAGGCTTATTGGAAGCCATCAATCCTAGGGAAGGATGCTAGTTCATTATGAAAGCCTGTTATTTTGTCATCTGAGATAACATTTACTTTTTGTTCACTCCTTCACTTTTATTAACTCATGCTGCTATAGTCCTGTAGCACATTTTGCCTTAAAGACAGTAATATTTGTCTACTGAACTGTGTCTTGTGATGTTTTCTGATGCCAGACAGACAGAGCACAGTCAAGAAAAGCTGGAGACCAATGACCCAGGCTCACTCGCTTTGTGAACCATGTCAAATGTACCTCTTATCCTTCCTTCCTTGCCACCCTCCCTTCTCCTCCCCCTC
>JAOXJM010000001.1:54804883-54848706 GCA_026413425.1 Tringa solitaria
AAAAACAAACTAACCCCAACATGCACTTGCTGACCTGTCACCTGCAGATCTGTTGAATCAGCAAGAACAGACAATACCACCCTCTTAGAAAAGATCAAGTGTGGTTCGCAGGGAAGGGGAAGCAGTGAACAGTGGGCAGGACACACCATGCACAGGAAGATCACAAAAGTAAGATGTCTCCTGTCACCCCCAAATGAGGTCTCCAGAGCTGAAAGATTCAGAATTAAGCCTGGATTTTTTTCTACATTTAAAACACAGTGACTGCTACAGGTGTTGAGATTTTTTTTAATTGTTTTTAAACCAAACCAAAGCCTGATCTAAATTACTAAGTTAATTGGGGTTTGGGGGGAGCACAGCCAGGTATTGTATTTGTTAACTCAATGGACATGGTTTTCCCCTCCTTTCTAGGTTTAGCTCTCAAACTAGGTCATGGTGATTACACACAAACTCTGAAGGCAACACCTCTTCTGCTTGCATGGAGGGAAGAGGGAGAAGCAAAGGGTGATTGCATAAGTGTGGCATCTAGGCAGAGTGCAGTACACATTGGTTCAAAACCTTATGAGCAGAGAAAGTTGAGCTTTCTGGTTTCTCCTGGGCTCTGCCATTGTCCGGATCCCCAGGCACTCAGTGACATTCATTATTTCAAGAGCTTTACCTCTGCCAGCCAAAGTGGGATCAAGTCAGAAAAATCCTTGTGGATACTTTTACAACCAAATTCTGCTCCTGCATCACCTCAACTGACCTCCAGGCTTCACAGTGCTGGGCATGGTTCAAGTCATCCCACTCCCAAGAGCAGACAGTCAAAGGGACCAGGCACCACATAGGGAGAAGGGAAAGGGTTTGAGGAGGTGACTCCCCATCTGGTGTCCCCAGCTGCAGTAAAGAGAGGGATGGGGAATGGGGTGAGAGAGAAGGCATATTTGTGCCCAAAGGGGACAGAGCTACATCCTACCCAAGCAGTAAGAAGAGGGGAGCAAGACCCACCTTGCCTGAAGTTGGTTATTGTCTAAGAGATGCTATAAGCTTGAGGAATGGGGAAAAGAGGAAGAAAGCAAGGAAGACTAAAGCAAGAGAAAACTAAAGACTCAGAGGATGAAGAAACCTTGAGTTCAGCACAATTAGAAACATGTCACTTCTACAGAATAGAAAGTAAGAGGTAAGAAGCAATATGTAAAGACGAGAGCCACATGTTGTCAGGATATATTTTTTTAAGCTCCTCATTATCAGTCAAATTTTTCTTGTCTTCCCCCTGCCCACCACCTCACCACCAAGAAGTTAGTTTGGTGGAGCACCTTAAATATTTTATCCAGCCTTCAGACTCACAGTCCTTCTCTTCCCATCTGCTTCAGCCTGGCCCTGACAAAGTCTCAGCAGGCCCATGGCAGACTGCCTGGGCAAGGACTCCATTGACCCTCCTTCCTCTCAGTCCACCTATTTTCTCCTCTCCTGCCCTATTACATCTCCCATTTTTCCTCTCTCCAGTCTGCCTCCAAAGAAGTAAGTCCCAAACTAAATTTCTTCATCCCCATTTCCATGCTTCTTCCTCATGATTCACTTTTCAGCCTCTTCATTTCCTCTTCTATTAATTTTCTGGTTTATTTTCATTCTTAATGAGACATTGCCTGAGGTCAGGATTAATAACCCACGCTTTAGACACCCATTAATCTATCAGTAATCAAGAATGGGCACGAGGAACTTGGCAGCCCAGCGTGCAAGGAGGGAGACCTGTTGGCAAAGCTGCAAAGGGGCCTGGAAAGCTGAGGAACTGGAGTGGGGGCACATGGTGATCAAAGTGTATGTGTGTTGGGGGGGCAGTCTGAGGGAAAGAGGGTGGCAGGGATCTCCAAGGAGGGCTCCACTGCTAGATTCTGAGGGAATAGTGGCTCAACTGTTTCCCCATCAGATGGGGGAGCAAACAAAGGAAGTGATTTTGCAAATGGAGATGGAGGACAACTGTAGGCACAGATGACTAAGGGGCATTCTAAATGTGCAGAGACTCCTGTACCACAACAGCTGTTAGAGACAGAAAAGACTGTGGCAGGGAAAGATGCTGGGCCACAACCAGAGGACTGGGGTGAAGAAGATGTTGAGGGGCAAGAGATGAGATCTGACAAGACTGGTCCCCAATGCCCTACAATGGGGGAGAGCATGGCTTACCCAGCTGAGGGGCTGAGTCAGGGCCAGCAAAGGCACCAGCAGGTAGAAGGTCCAGAGATGGATGGGTCACAAGGCAGCAGGAGGTGGGAGACTGTGAGAAGAGTTTATAGATGAGCCACAGAACTAAACAAGATCAACAGGGTTAAATTTCCATCTTGTGTCCTTTCCATGCTACTAATCTCTGTAGGTCATGTTACCTATAATAACTTGTAGTCAAGGATCTTTTGACATTTCCATTATGGGAACCATTAGCTTTCTCTTCAGTCATTATTGAGTGTGTTAAGTAACCCCAGATATCCACCAACCTAGTTCTGCTCCCATTTACTGTAGTGGGAGTATTGCCATTAGTTCTGCTGCCTCCAGTCCTGCACCCACACTCCTGGCTTCCCAGAAATGTCCCTTCTCTCTTTCTGTTTTGCTGTTTGTGCAGAAGATGAGGCAGGTGCTCTCCCAGGCTCCCATGACGTGGGAAAGCAATAGGTTTGCCTTGGGTGGCAGGTACCAGAGAGACTGTTTTACCCAACCCATGTGGGGGAGTAAAGTTGTAGAGATGCCCAGGCAGTGGAGGGTGTGGGGGCCAAGGAGAGCACGCTACAGCAGGAGATGGAGTGCCTCCACTCTGCATTGTTTTTAATCTCCTTGCCATTCTTCTTTGCCTGAATGGGATTACAGAAGCAACAAGGGAGCTTCACTGCCAGGCACACTCCATGGCAACACATCAGCTTTAAAGACATACGAGCTCCTAGGAGCACTAATACACTGCCTCATCTTATTCCCCAGGTTCTCTTTCCCACGCCTTCTCCATGCTTCACCCTGCCTGGCCATCCCAGGAAGGTCCTGCCTAGCATTTCTCCCTCAGATGGACAGATACACAAAGGATCAGCAAAGTACCTGAACTTGGAACCTCCACAAAGCTCAGGCTTGCTATCACCTCTTCTCTTGGACCTTCCCCCTCATTCCCTCCAGCAACATGCACCATGTAAGCATCCCCAGAGTGACGTCCCACCAATTCACAGACAGCAACTAAGTACAGGCTCCTCTGGGAGCTCAGCTCCCCACCTGCAGTCAGAGGAGAAGGCAGAAGATGTTCTGCTTTGTCTCCCCTTCCCACTGGGCCTTCATGAAAGCAGAGAAATGACAACTCAACAGCTGCCTTGCTGTCTGGGGGACGGGGTGGGAGGTATGAGCATTTTGGGGAAAGGAGAATAAATCCGAACAAAGCACAAACCAAGTGAAGCTGAAACTCAAACCCAGCTTGCCAGTTCAGATTTCATTTTGTTTCAGTAAGTGCCTGGTTCAAACAGAAGCATGAAAACAGCACAGACAAAGGTTGTCCTTTGTGGTATATTCAGCCTGACCAAAACAAGAAAGGTGGCCAAAGTCTTGTAAGAAAAAGCTTGTTCTGTCTTCTAAGATTTATACCCCAGTTTGAGAAACCCAGGAGGCCCTGAACCAGGATTAAAGAGCAGAGCGCTGTAGAAGTCAGTGGAGCAGTGCCAATTTATTAGCTACAGCAGACATGGCTCAAACACTTGAGCATTGACCTGCACTGAGCCCAGCAGCTTTTCAGGCTCAGCCCACCTTCTCATGCAGCCGGCAGGCAAGGGCAGCCCCATGTCCACCTCTGCCAAAGTGGGGCCTTCCCATCACCAGCCCACAGACCGTTTCCTGGTTATGAACTCCAGTCCCTGTAGCACATCTCGCTTTTCAACCAAACCACCATTCTCATCCCTCACTGGCTGCCTGGATGTGCCAGACCACAGGGTGGTGCTCAGGAAGGGCTGAGAGGGATCCACTGCCACCATCAACACAAGGTTCCTTGCACTGGTGGTTTACACTGGGGTCCCAACACACCTAAACCAGTGCTAATTTTAACTGCCTGGCACACTTCAGTCACTACCTTCCTCCCTTCTGTAGTCTGCAGCTGGCCCAAAATACAGCAACGCACTAAATTTTCTCCATCATGACCTAGTCTCTTACCATAGCTCCACAGCCTTCCTTCTACATCTCAAGCAGGAACACCAAGTTTAAATCCTCACCTTCCAGACAAAAACTTTTAGGTCCCCTCAGGATTTTAAATACCCAGGGAAGGGCCTTCGCTTTGCCCTGTATCCCTCTGGCATCACCCAGCCAGATACACAGGGGAAGGTACAGCAAGTATCTCCGAGGGATAATTGCAGAGGAACTTGCCAGTAGGTCAAATATTTACCTAAGCCTCATCAATGCAAATGTCTTCTAATCCTCCTGTATCTTTCAGGGACAGGAAGAGAACAGTGAGTACACCTCTGACTTACACAGATGCATATAAATCAGAGTAATAAAGAACTCATTTAGGTGATTGATTATGTAGTAATTTTATCACTATTAGTCAAGTATATTTATTGTGTATGTATCATCCATATAGAGAGTTAATAATATAAAAGCAACATATACATGGCAGTAACGGTTCCTATAGTTTCTTCTGCCCAATTCTCAGTGCACTTTGATGGTCTGACTGCTGCTTGCACACATGTTTTTGCCAAGAGCCACACGGGCTCCATGAGAGTTATCTCCCAGACCACATCCTAGTGTGCGCATGTTGAGGCGGGGGGGCCCGGGGGAGAGAGAAGATTGAGACATAACGATCTTGTGACAGTGCATTTGAGGCCTCTGTGCAATTTCCAAACACAAGCATGTAGCTAAGTGCCTGAGGGCACCGAGCATAAGCAGCACAGTTGGTGGGGAAGGGGTGCAGAGATAAGCTTATAAATACAAAGCTTCACTGCTGTTTGGGGGAAGCAGCAGCATTTCAAAAGGGGTCATTCAGTGGGATGAAATAATCCCAGGTGTAACTGTTAAATCCCAAAAGTAAAGACTTTGCATCAGATTCTCTATTGGGAATTTCTCTTTGTGATCCTGAAAAGCTGCCCGAAATCCATGAAAATTTTAATCATCAGAAAAGAATAATCCTGAGTCCAGTGGGGTGAGGTGTCACAGCAATGGATGAGGAAATCCTTCACGCACGCAAAAAAGAATGGGAAATGCTGTAGGTACAAGACAAAGCCTCAAGTGCATGACACTAATCTGCTTAATCGCACTCAAGAAGTAGCCAGAGAAGTCAAGCAGCCAGAGGAGGAAATAATCACTTTTGTGCTCTCCTCCTAGAGCTGTCTAACCTGACACCTTTGCTTCCACTGATGGGACCACAGACATCTTCTGTGCTGTGAGGGAATGTCCAGGTCATTCAGACATCCATCCCCTCACCTCAGCACAGCTGCTCGCTTCTCTATTTCAAGTGATGCCCAGCACCTTCCTACTTTCCCCACTGCAGTGCCCTTGGTGGCACTGCTTCCCCCAGGGCTATACTCCTCCATCCCTTGGAAACTCTGCCCAGAAATGCCTCGACAGCAGCACACCCGTACCCACATATACCAGCAGTGAGGACACGCTGGCTGCTACCACAGCCAAATAAGCATTGGGCATTTTTATTGCCCAGAAACTTAGGAACATATCTCCCAGGTTGAGTGCAGGAAGAGGGGCGGGCCAAGTGCCACAGGCAATCTTTTGAAATGTAAAGCTGGAAGAAAGACTCAGCTCTCCCAACATGACAAAACAGGGACTGTCAGTGCATTTAACTACACTTCCAAAGACACCTGGTATTTATCTCCACTATGTTTGTCTCAGCAAAGGGGAGATGTTGGCACGGGCACTAGCTTCAGGGGCTTGCAGCAGTTCTTCTGCTCTACCTCCTTCCCATGCCTCTCCCTCTGATGTTGCAGGGGAGGGGAAAGAGGGGCCTTGCCCCAAGCACACTGCTCAGCCTGTCTTCTTCTCTATAGGGAACACCAAAAAGAGAAAATACAGGAACAAGATTCACCATAGCACAAGGACAAGGGGACAGAAGGCCATGCTCAAACAAGGTAGAAGAGTCTGGGAAGAGGAGTCAAAGCAGAAACACAGATCAGACCCCTGCAATCACAGGTGTCATTGGCCAACAGAGCAATGGCAGGTTCCCTTCTGTCCCTAAACCACAGCCATGCAATTGTGGCCTGAAACATCCAAATTGACTGCAGACCTGGCATTTAGGACTTCTTCTAGGGGCCAAATTCAGCAACACCCAAGCCTGAAGTCACAGCTTAGTTCCCACCTCAAGAACCTGGGTCAGCAGTGTCAAGAATTACCTGAAGGTTTGAGTAACCCCAAAGCTGCCACCTTCCTCCTCATCATACAGGAGCGTCCAAGTACAGACTTAATGCTACTTCTGTATCTTTGGAGCATGCAGAGGAGTCCAATGGAGCATGATATCCTAGAGCAGACCTCCCCAGCCTGTTCTGCCCCCCTTGCAGCCCTCAGAGGATGTTCTTCCATGGGAAGTTCCCCTTCACCCAGGGAAGGGAGCACACTTTGCACTCTGCAGTCTACCTATGATCTGGATTCATGTCTCGCACCCAGCCAGAGAATCCCTGATGTGACAGCTCAGCTAAATCAAATGAAGTGCCAATCCTATTTCATTTTTCAGTAAAATAACCCCCATATGGGAGAAAACACAGTTTCCCCAGACATCTGCCACACATTCCAGAAAAATGCATTACAGGCATGCCACTAAGTGTGAAATAGATTTTTAAAAGTTAAAAAGCTATTGGATATTTAAAGGATGTGTGACATATCACAATATGCTGGAAATGCATTTTAAAGAAATAACAGCACCTCAAAGATACTGCGGAAGGATGCAATTAATTCTGTGCTTTGAAAAAAAATCCTGGGTTATGGAGGCAGGTTTTTTTAAAGTACCTACTTTAATCGTTAATTATTGTGTTGTAAGGGAAACTTGAGGCTTCAGTGAGAGCTGAACTACATGGTAGAAGGCTGTATGCAGCTGCACTGATAACACTAATTTTAATTAATCCTACCCCAAACTCTTCTCCCTCTCAACACCCAGTCTCATTTGCTTAGAGCTTTATCTGACTGGCAGCTTGAGCTGAAACTTCCATAGCAGGTACGACTACATTATTTTAAAGTTTTTTTGGTGGAAAGCTAAGTTGAATTTCAAGAGTTGCAAAAAAGAAAAAGTTATTTTATCTGTCCAAAAGTATTTGAGAGGTTTTTCTGATTAGCACTTGTTGCTGGATGCTCTGAAATACTGCTTTCACAATGGGCAGCAGGGTAGCCTCCAAGACCTCTTTTGCTTATTCTTTAACAACCCATCCAAACAGAGATAAATGAGCAGCTGCCATAGTGAGGAGGGAACCAGAGGGGACAACAAGGGGCAACCACATGCTTTGAATATGCTCAGGAGAGGTTGTTTTGCTATAACTCAGTCCAAGAAATTAAGACCGAATTAAGGATGAATGTGGAAGCTCAGTTTCTCCCTTTTTACCCTGTTTTTACAACACAATCTTTCACTGCATATTTTTTCACTGCTCTTTTTCCATAGGACTCCTGCATCCACAGGATAAGTTGTCATTCAGTGAACAGTGATGTGACAACTGTTTAGCCAACGGGTCTTACAGGAGTTTGCTGAGAGCAGGGCAACAGAAATAGGCGGAATCGCAGCATGCAGGCTCTGGGGCAGGGAGATCATTTTGTCCCACGAGTCCAACACATGATACTCCCCATCCCACCCCTTCTTACTGCAGCCTGTGCCCTCCAGCCCTGCCAGCCAGCCTCCCTTTGGGCTCACTGCCCCAGCCTTTCCCTCCTCAGCCAGCTTCTTCCCATCCAGATCCTCACCTTGTTCCCCCTGGTTACCAGCCCCTCCATTAACCTTCCACAGCCCACCCAGTGCCCTCTCCAGGTTTCTCACTCATTCTATAGGTCCCCTGTCCCTCACCCTCTGGTGGGTAGATACCCGGTAGATAAGCTTTTCACCTCAGCTCCCTGCTGGCTGCCTTACCCTCTGGACTTATTTTCTTCCTGGGCTTCTCGTTTCCCATTCCAGTACCTTTCCCAGGTTTTTTACCTGATCTCTGTCTCCCAGACCTCAAATTTAAATTTTATTAAGGGATAAAAAGAGTGTTACAGTGGGAAAAGTTGGTCAGCTTTAGAAAGCCTTGTCACCACCTCATATAACAATGAAAACTAAGTCCTCCCCTTCTTTGATTCTGTTTTGTGTGCATGGCCCTCATAGAAACTATGTGGCTTCAGAGGTCCAGCTGCACAGCAGATGAAGAAAAAACATTATTCAGTGCCTAGAAAAGAAGAAACCATTTATAAAACAAGCAAGCTACCATCTAGGGCCCCTTCCAGTCACTGAAATCCCATTTCCAAAGAGGGGTCTAGATAGGAAAATAAGAGCAGTTACCAGCACAGAGGCTGTTAAACCATGGGTCAACAAGCATGGAGAAGAGAGGAGCAAACTCCAAAGCAGAGAAGGATCCTACTCCACCAAGGAAATTAATCCAAAAGGAGCCACAGGGAAAGAAGAAAGCAAGCAAAAACATTGCCCTGAGGGAAAAAAACAACATCCTTCATTAAGAAATCTCACAGTTGGCCAGTGGCACTGAACATCAGGTGGAACCACAAAGGCAATATATTATTACTGTTGCACTTCTATTGAGCATGTCTTTTTTAATATAATTCACTTAGGACACAAACACTTTCAAGGCCTGGCCAGAATCTCACACGTGGACAAAGCAGAGCCTGCCAGATTCACCCATAAAACCAGAAGACTTACTCAAAGCAAAAATTACATCACGAGTTGGTAAATATGTGAACAAAACCAGTGACATAAAAATTGTAATACATCACAAAGATGTTTCTCAAGTATGTTTTAGCTTAATTATTGATAACAAAGCTTGTCAACAATGCCTGCTAGCTGGCTGGTAAATGGTCTGTAGTGCATTTTGTAGAAAATAAGGACATATTTTGTATAAAATAAGGACATAGGAGGGCTTATTGCTGCACTAGATTGTCAAGTTCTTGGCTGAGAAGCAAGGTACAAGATACAGGTAAATGTAAGAAGCACCTTTTGGGGTGTGAGTGATGAAGCAAGGCAGATCTGCCAAGTACACCTCCCTGGTGTTTCAGCGTGCTCCGAAATAATAAGCAGGACTTGGAAGGCAAGCAGAGATTTTGGATCTCTGACTTGAGACTACCAGCCTCTGCATGGAAGAAAATATTTCTCCACCCTCAAATATTGCGCTCCTGCCTCTTCCATGCCATGAAACAGAACAGCTGCTGTTTGCTACAAACTGCCTGTTTCCATAGGGAGGTTAATATTTTACCATGTGTTTTCTTTCCATTCCTTCCCCTCTTCCTGCCTGTTGAGGCAAATCTTGTAGCTAGCATTACAAGCACTGGATTCAGCAGCTTTCTCCTGGATGAATTTGTACTGATGTTAGCCCTTTTCATCCGTGACTCTTTAAGAACTGAAATCCCACAAGAGGCACATTTGGTTCACTCTGACTCTCAAGACATCCAGTTACTTCAAGCTACAAGCAACCTGAAAGCCCTTGTGGTATTTCAGCATTTATGCTACTCCAGGGAGACAGTGATAAACAAAACCAAGTTATTAAAGTAAAGATGAAACAGCTCTGACAAAGGTTTGGGGGTCAGGAACAAGGCTGAGACAACAGGGTTGGTTCAACTTCTGTAAGCAAACCCTTGAGCACCTTGCCCAGCTTCCAAGCTGAGGCACAGGGCCAGGAGACCACAGCTACACAGCTCCCAGCCAGCCTGCTGAGCTTACATCTGTCTGCATCTGCCTACAAGAGCCAGCAACAAGCCCACCCCACCATAGCCAAACTAGGGTACCGCTTCAGGTATCACCACCCTTCCAGCCATTCAGCCTTGTCTCTCACCAAGATGACCTAATTTCCCCATCACCCTCACTCCTCACCTTGATTCCTCAGTCTGTCCCCCAAATCTGTCCCCTTCCCTGCCCTCCCACAACCCTATACTGTCCCTCAACTATGGGTACTCACAGATAGGGGAAACCTACTCTTTTCTTAGGTAAGCTCTACTCATCTCTGCAGAGCCCTGGCCTTTTCCCTGCCTCTAACTAAGCCAATAAGTTTTGCCCCCTGCTTAAATCTAACCTTCAAGACCTCCCCTTTAGCGCATGACCATTCCCCCCAGGAAGCCTGTTGCCCGTGATACTGGCTAAGAAGTACACTCTACAGAAAGAGCCAATTCCAGGGCGGCAGCAATCAACGGAGACAGGCAACTAGCAGCAAAACCCGGGAATGACAGTGAGGGAAGAAAAAAAAAAAACACACCACACAGAAAGAGGGAAAATTGACAGACTGCCACAGATGGAGAAAGGAGAGGGGAGAGACAGGGTGGCTAGTCACAGGAGGGGCTGCTGGAGGAGTTGCGGGGACTCGACAGCTCCAAGTCACACTCAAGGAGGGGGAGCGATGGCAGCTTTTATAGACTTGAGCACGGTAGGCGATGATGAGGGGAGACCGGGGGAGAGAAAACTAAAGGAAGAAAGGATAAGCAAAGAGTGTGGTTTTAGATCATTAAGCGAGGAAAGATTTCTCTGTCCTCCTGGATGAGTTGCAGTATGTAAGCGTAAATGGCACCATTGTCTCGGGGGACAGATGGTCACCCACATCACAGCTCTGCACATCCCTCATCCCACCCGAGGGAGCTGCTCCCTGCCCCTGATCTGCACTGGTGCAACAGGCAGGGAGAAAGCTGGAGAAAAGGGAGGCAGGGATGGGCATCCTTCAAGAAGGAACGTCAGGCCAAGCTCTTCTCCTCCTTCCCTACCATCTGACCTTGCAGCCGTGGCTGGACAGGTGAAAGCTGTTACAGCCACAACACCGCACTCAAAGCTCCAGCCCCACCAACCCATCCAAACAACTATGCAGGCCTTCCAGCAGGAGGGTTACACCACCATCACACCACTTCCTTACTCTCTTCCCCAGTCCTTGATGGCAGTCAATAAAGATCAAGCGCTCATGCTGATTCTCTTAGATCTATCGGCCACCTTTGATAACATTGATTACAAGGATTTGTTGAGATGCCTGCCAAACTCAGCAGGGATTTGCAGCGTGGTGCCAGAGTAGCTGTTCCCAACCTAGATAACCTCCACTTATCGCTCCCCATCAGTTTCTGTCTTACAGCATCATAATCACACTTCATCTCTTTTTTTACAAGTCCAGCTGCACTCTTTTGTGCCTTCCTTACTCATCTCAGCCTCCTTCCCTAGCTGGTCAAAATGCTACTGTCCTCTCCAGACAGAATTAAAAAAAAAATATCTCCCTTGGCTAGCCCGTCCCCTCCTCCAAAGGTTTTCCTGAAGTGATCCCTGCTCGTTTTAGCAGCAGAGCCCAGAGCACCCCTGCAGGGAGGGGAGGCAGGTAGGGCAGCAGAGCCAGCAGCATCCCTTCCCTGATGGAGGAGCACAGCTGACATGAGGCAGCACAGTGCAAACTCATGGCCCAGGTAACAGCAGCAACCAAGAGCAGAGCAGGCCCAACACACCAACCAGATCCATCCCTTTTAACAGCCTGGTGGCACTTCCCACCACTGCTAAGCCCTCCTCCCACTGCCCTCACCAGCGAGAGGCTGCAAACCCCATTTCAGAGAAGCACACTTCAAACAGGACCTCCTTCACCCCGTCCCATGGCAGGCAGTGAAGCACGGGAGAGGCTTGGAGTGGCATGGAGATGTGTGAGGGACTTAGGCAAGGGGCTGGCCAAGGTGTGCTGTGCCAACCAGAACCAGTGAGCAAAGTAAGCACAGACAGAAGTGGGTGCAAGCTTGACCCTGGTCCATCTAACACCAGACTGCAGCCTTCCTACACCTTCGTGTTCCAAAGACAGTGTCGCTCTAGGACTATAAAGACCTTCCCAGCTTAGAAGCTGACAGCTTGGCAGACTCTTTGCTCAGGTTCTCTCCATAGGTCTGAAATGGGCCAAGTTTCCCACAGAGCCTTTCCTTTTAACCATCCAGGGACAAGCTGCAGGCCATTTGCTGCAGAAGAGCTGCAACTGTTAACCATTCCCCACCTGAAGCAGCTCCTGTCAAGTATTACACTCACAACACACTACAAATTCAGCTGGCTGCAGGCCCTTCCCCACACTCTGGGGTGGGAAGAGTGTCAAGTCCTCAAATTAGCAGCTGGTCAATTTGTTAGTGGTTAATTGCATTATTTAATTCACATTGTTACAACAGAACATGCAATTAGAGGTCTGGTCAGAGTATTTTATCGGTCTTAAACTCAAAATGAGTGTTTTTATTGCCCTTTCTATTTCTCCAAGAGCCCCCTCCAGCTCCCTCACACGCCCTGCTCCAGTGTTCATGAAGGCTGAAAAAGGCAAACTGACCATTTTTCAGAAAGTAAATGGTTCTCATCTCCAAGGCAAAATATATTCCAGTGAATAAACACAATATGCTCCAGAAGGGTTTTTCAGCATTTGTTTCGGTTCAGCAACACGCTTTGTGGAGGGATGGTGAGGTCTCCCAAAGCAGGCACTGCTGCCATCCCCGCAAAGGGCAGAGCACATCGTCCCTCTCCTGAGTGACAATACCAGGTACCCCCCAGGCTGGCACAAACCACACTGTCTGCACTGGATAACACTGCACTATATGACAGGGCCAGACCAATCTTTCCCAATATAGCCTGAAGGGCAATGGATGGTGCAAATAGGTCTGTTTTCACTAGGTATGGAAGACCACCACCAATTTAGAGCAGACGAGGATGTGAGCTTTCATCTTCTACTCTTTCCCACTCGCTTCCCTACACCTTCCACATTCATTGACCAGAAATCCAGGGAATATAGTGGGATACCTCATAAAAAACCGTTGCAATAAGAGTCCATGCCCAACTTCCTTCAAGCACCAGGGCATGGAGCATTAGCAGGTATTTCATTACTCTTGTCATGTATTGGGGAAACAGGGCAGTACAATATAAACACAGAAAAAAATACCCCTCTCCTAAACCACAGTCTCAATATTTTGCAGTTAGCCCTTCCTCCAGCAGTAGGAACCTATCCTTCAGTAACAGGGAAAGTGTTCAGAGCTTCCCATAAAGATAGTTGGGATGCTCTAAGGATTTTTTTTAGCCTTATTTCTGATTTTGTTAGACTCTACGGACATTAAAGCTTCAGACAGTCTGAGCTCTGGTTTTGTTTGTGTTGTCATCCTGCTTCATTTCCAAAGGATGGTCTTTGACTTCTCACTATAAAAAACCTCTAGAGAATAAGCAAAAGGGATGGGAGGCAGTGAGATATCCTGTCTCAGCATTTGTGCTTAGATATACAGGGCCAGCTTGCAAGCCAGCCAAATTTAGACCTCATCCCTTTGCATCTGCCCACTTGCCTGGAATTGCATGTATCTCACATACACCCAACCCAGCCAATTTCTTACAGATCGCAAGCATACAAATCCCCTTCAAACATATCCGTCCCTTGTGTACTACTAATGACAATGCACGAGTTTAAATTCCATTTACACCACGTCTGACTGTACAAATGATTCCTCTAAACTTCCCATGGTAAACTTACACATCAAATGACCCACAGTAATGACATTCCTTCATCACTAGTTTTGCAGAGGGAGCTTCCTTCCCAACTACTTGTGCAGGTCCTGAGAACTTTCATGCTCATCCTGCCACCTGCCTCTGCCTACCGATCACAAGCAGGAAACAGGGTTGGCATCCCAGGAAAGAAGCTGGAATTCACGGAACTACTTTTTCCCAATCCAGATTCCAGGCAGATGGTGTGCCTTGCCCTCCCCTCACAAAAGTACAATTGTCCGGTATTTCATTATGGAAGCATTAAAATGTTCAGACTGCACTACTTCCAAAACCAGACCTGCTCCCTGCATTCCCCTTTGCCTCCCTCCATAGCACCCGGGAAGCCAAACAGCACAGCAATCCTAAAGGCAGCCCAGGATGCTAACCAGCAATCCCTGCAGCCCGCTATCCAGAAACTCCCTCTTTAGTAAAGAAGTAAAAATAGGCACCTCCAGAGAGTGACTTTGCACTCTGAAGGGAGGAGTTAAGCGTGCCGAATTTCCTGCTACAGATGGCAGTCTGTCAAATATCTGTGGACAGAGCCTGGATGGTTGGTTTTAGACAGGTAGAGTTAGATGGGGTGAAACCCAGCCATCTTCCCAAGAGAAGAATTAACAGGGAAATTAAGGGTCGGTTCACAAGCATAGGAAGCAGCTGCTTTTAAAGCTCATATTATTAACACAGAAGGGGAGGAGAGTAGCTGAGGATAGATTGGTCCTGGGGAGATGGCTGTGTTGGCCCAGTGGATGCATTGCCTTCAAATATTAATCAAGTTTATGGTCAATTGGCTTATTAAAAGTCACCCTTATTTGCTAATAGCAAGCTTCATTCCACTAGTAGGGAGCTTGCCAGAGTGGCAGAAAACCCAGCAGGATCTAAGGCAGGCTTGCCCCCTCTTGAAGCTTGAAAAGCATTTGGCACATGTGCAGGGGAACACCAGTGCCACCAACACCTCATCCACTGGAGAGCTCTGGATCAGCTCAGTTTCCCAAGCAACAGGGGCAACTGTAAAGTAGATTTAGCACGGTGTGGACTGCAGAGAGGTTAGATAACCTCTTACACAAAAACATCGTCTTGCATTTGTTGGATCTTGGGTATACAGATGTTATCTGTTGGCTGGAAAAAGGTCTACAGAGCTGTGTAATCAACAGAAATCAATCCATTCCTAAGGGCAAAGCAGTGACATCTGCTTGATTACCTAGAATAATACGAAGCTATCACAAGTCCTCAAATAAGCGTCAGACTTCACCCATCTTCTGAGCTAGATTTGCAGAGAGAGACAGAAGATATCTGTCCTTAAAACAGAGAAGCAGGAATAACATATGCATTTTAGTGTTTTCCAGGTATGCATATAAAAGCTGATAATGCTGACCCAAGAGTAGAACTCTAGACACCCAAGAATGATCAATGCTGCTTAAAATTCATAAGCCACTCAATTTTTGATGTATTATTATACCTTCTGGTCACATTTCCAAGCTTTTCTCTACCTAGTAGAGAGGCAAGAACATTTTTTTGTTTTATGTATATACACACACACATATAAGTAAATGTACACATGTAAAAAGAAAAGGAAACCTAATCAGAGGATTACAGGAGCTCAGGCCTTAAGACAGACATCAACTATTAAAAGACTCAAGAAATTTGCAGCTGGTGTTTGCTTATTAATTAACTACTTCCAGTTGTTATGAAGACTAAACCCAGGGTTTAACAGTACACAAGGCAAGAGCTTAATGCAGATACAAGTACAGCATACTACAGAATCTGCACATAAAATTTCACTTACACAAAAACAAATTGCCCAAACTGGTATTTGACCAGGGTGTAACATATAACACACCTACTCACCCAAAGCTTATTAATGAGCAAAAGATTTGTTGGCCCCTTGGCCATGTGTGTCACCTGAGAAGCTGTGGTTTTGGCAGCAGAGTCCCCACATACGATGGCATCACCTGCTCAATGTTGCCAAGAGAAGTTACCAACAACCGATCCACACACACATCATTTTCTTTGTTCCTCCAGCATTTGACTCTCCACTCTGGTCCCATAGGACAGTGCCTGCAGGAAACACCACTATTGCCATCGACAACCATCCTATACTCAGTTGGCTCATACATAAATGATATGAGGCACCAGGCAGGGAGGAGGCAGGGTATAAATCTGTAGGTTTTCCCATCAATATGCCAAAGGCCAGTCCTGTTTCCTTTTGCACGAAGCACACAGGCCAAGCCAATAGCACTGCTAGTACAAGTTATAAAGAAAGTACCTCCAGAAACCTGGTAGGACTTTCAGGGACAGGTACGATGACAAAGCCTCTACTTGAAGGATCTTTGAAGCTTATGATCTACAAGGCAGCTCGTCAGTACACACAAGCAGTCATACTAGCTTTGAGAAGCCACCCTGCCCTATATCCCATAAAACACAGCTCCTGGTACTAAAAATTAAGCGTGTATGAAGCTTTTGCACAACTGGGACCTGACCTACTGCTCCTACACCATTGAAATCAACTGGAAATGCAACACTTTACTGCCTGAGAGCAAAGCAGAAGCCCAAATGGCCAACACACTTTACAAATGAGGGAAGGGGCTGGTATATAACAAAAAGCAAGAAAATGACAGAGTGGTGAACTGCAGAGCCTATCTCGTTACTGCCACAGTTTTAGCATTGATTTTTTTTAATGGCACCCCTCACTCTTGCTCTCGCTGTCATGTCAATATTATAGATTCAACAGCAAAGGGAGGTCTGAGCCTCCTGGAAAGAGTTTCTCTTTTAAAGAAAGGCTCAAAGGACAAACCAAATCTATGGCATTTGACCCTAGGGATGGATGAAGTGTAAAGTCTTTATGGAATCCCAAGGACTCAAACAGAGATGCAAACATCCAGGCATCTCTCTCATAATCTTCTCATAATTTGCAAAGTGCATCAAGATCCATTTGAAAGGCACCATGTGGCATGCCCTTTATTTAGTCCCAAACACTTTATAAATTCATAAGATGAATGCTACACAGTTGTTTTGGAAACATGTTTTCACACTTTTCACCCCATTTCCCCTCTGAGCTCAAATTGAAACCCTATTTGACATGGAGTTTAGGTTTTATAAAAGGAAAAAAATAAGTCTTACAGCCTCTCCCATAACCGTATCTCAAATATTGACTGTGTTAACATTGTAGCTGCAACAGCCCCGTGGTCTGCAACTCGGAGCAGCCAGCCTTCCGCCTGTTCATCAAAACAGAAATTAACCTAAGCAAGATGTTTGGTAGGTTGCTCACGTGGTGCATCATGCTGGACTCGGTACCGACAAGCACACTTCCCAGGTGTGCGCTGCACTGCACACCCAGCTGATCACACAGCAGGTACCTGTATCTAACACGGTTAATCAGGATTTAAAAAAAAAAATAATCTGCTCACCAATAAACTAGGGCAATTCAAGCACTCATTCACACTCTGTGTAAAGCCACCCCAGAAACACGTAATCACCTAACTTAAAAGCATCAGGCTCCTTTTCACCATATAGCACAATAGCAAAAAACATAGTAAATAGTCCCTTTGGGGACAAACACCACAGTCTCACATGGAATATAGTCCCTATCTTAAGGGGGAGTTAGGTTCTACAATTTTTGCAGTAACAGCATTACACATTTATACAGTCATATGTATCCAGGAGAGATTTTAAAGCAGGGAGATAAGTGATTCTTTCTCTTCTTACTGCACTGCAGCAAAGGAATGTGGCAGCTGTTTAATAGCACATAACAAAATTGCAGGACTGCTCATGGAAGGAAAAATAATCTTCAGGGGAGGGGGATTTAAGTAGGTAGAATGCAATTACCTAAATTGAAATTTGGTGGTTAATGACCTTGTGCTTACAAAAATTGCTACATAGTCCTTAATGATCAGAGCTTCCATTTTAAGTCTCATTGACAATACTTCTATAACAATGATCAGGAAACTCTGGCCTAGTAGAAAGTCAATGAGAAGATTAACAGGCTTTTAATTAGTACCCCATCTTTTTTGCCAAATCTTCACAAAAGGCCAGGTGTTGTGCTGTGACAGCAACTCAGCCCACCCCTGCTTGACACAAGGGCACTGGAGACCCAATAGCCCAATATAACAGGGATGGAAAACTTCAGACAGGGAAAAAAAATCAGGCAAGCATATAAATTCTTAGAAAACACGATTTGACTTTCATAGAAGCATCCCTGACAAAGGGGCTCATTCCTAGCCAGGGATGAGACCACGGTGAGTCATCTGCCACCAGGCCATGTAACTGTACTATTTCTATGGTGCTATCAAAAAAAACGCTTGATGCCCAGAACATATGATTGCCTGCAAAAAACCTTCAGGGTGCAGAAACCATCCTCACTTGTAAAAAAAGTATGGGAACTACTTACTGCATGATCCATTCAAGACGAGGACTACAGGAGTGGGAGGGGAGAAATCAAAGGAGGAGATGACTGTTCTCCACTCAGTTTCTGCTTTTTAAATAATCTCTTAACGTCACATAGCTGAGCTGAAATCACAAGTCTGAAGCAATCTTTTCAAAAGTTTCCCAGCAGCCTCACTGTTGCCCTTCACCCCCATCCCATGTAGCCAGGTATAATGTCATCAAGTGATTGCATGAAGCTTTTTCCTTCCTTCTATAGCTTCTGCTATGAAAGAGTCCCTTTCAGAGTCAAATACCATGCACGTCTACAGGTTAAAGGAAAAGTAACATTAAAACACTAAGATGGGCATATAGTGCCAAATTGCTTGAATAACGCAGCTCCAACACCTTAAGACAAGCTCCTTGCTATGTACCAAATTGGAAGGACTGTTTTGACTGACTTTTTAGCCAGAAATAAGAACAGGCACTTCTTCCCCCACAACCTCCTTCCCCCTTTCAAGAGCAAATCTTCCTCCCAAGCACAGGTTATTTCCCTTCTCTCATTTTCTGAATCCAGCCTTTGCACTGAGACACAAATCTTTCATGCTTTACTCTGAGGCCACCACATGCTGGGACAAGATTCCCAGGACATAATGACTAGTGCAGACACACAGTGATTGAAAAGCCATGCATAATTCAATATGAAGTTTTTAAATTTTAAGGAGCAGCCAGTAGAAAGGAAAGCAGAAAACCTAAACTTCCAACAAGTTCTCAGTCATAACCTGTGCTTGAGACTGCAACACCTTTTTATGAGCTTCTGAACTTTCAGACAAGAGTTCAGAGCTGAAATCCAAACCTTTTCCTACATTTGAAATTGAAACAAATCTGCAGATCCATCAGCCATCTAAGGTCATCTGTTATTGCTGACAGCACCTCAAGACTTCACCCAGGGTTTTCCTTTTGAAGATAAAAAGGCTCTTAGAACCAACTTGCAAGTCTCTGCTGTGTGCACAGACACTCAGATTCAATCTAGAAGCCAATGCATCAAAACCATACCAAGCATTCTTACAGATAATACCCACCAAACTAGGAACCAAGGAACTTCCAGGGAGAAAGTGTCAGCACTTAAAATTTCTGGACAGAAAAAGGTTCAAGTAAAACTTCAGACCAACCTCTCTGACAATTCATCATCTCCTCCACTTCCTCACCTTCTGAAAGGTCCCATAGTCCAAAAAGGAGCAAGTGCTTTCCACCTGTTCTTTATATTGCATCAGGCTCAAGAGCCACAGAGGCTGTTGCTTCTTAGCAGCCCCAGTGCTAACGAGTTGTGCAGGTGTTTGCAATTTGCACTTGTGGGTTCCAGGGGCCTCCTTGCAATCAAGGCACCGAGGGTGAACGGTGACACACACATGTGATCGCTGACTTCCCATGCAAAGGAAGGACATGCTCACACCCTGGAGGTCTCCCCCAGGGTGTGAGGCTCAGCATCAAACTCTGAACAGATCTTCCCATTCCTTCATGCCTAGGCATCATGGCAAGACATCAGCAGGACAGTGACATGTGCCTGCTGGAAAGGCAGGGGGTCACCTAGGTGTCCTTGCAGTCAAGGTCCAGGAGTGGTGGTTCCCTCACCAAGGGCAAGATGAGCTCTCATTAAAGCCTGTATGCTCAGAGGGAAGAGACACCTCTGCCATTCGTGGCAGACTGCCGACAAGCTCCTGGGCTAGCAACCCTGCTCTGTCCCAAGGCAGAGGTGAAAAGGGAGCCAGGAAGGGGAAGAACAGGCCTTTCTGAAATGTCTCCCCTCACCCACCCCTCTGTCAGCAGCTCTCTCTGAAGTCCCCTTTTTCATAATCAGCTTCTTTTGCTCACACACTAAAACAGCTGAGGCTCTGTTTAAAACACAAGCGAGGAACAAAGCAGTTCATTAAATATATAGAAAACTTCATTCCTTACCTGCCAGGTGCCCCGGAAGGGCAGGGAGAGGGGAGGAATGGGGCAGGAGGGAGCGAGAGCTGGGGAGGGCGAAGGGGCAGCTCGGAAAGGATATGGGTTGCAGACCATTTTGATGCACCAGTTCCGCGGGCTGGTGGTCTGCTTCAAGCAGAAGAAGACAACGGGAGCCAAGTCGGGGTAGGGGACATCAGGGTCCGGTGGGGATGTGACTTCCTCATCCTCACCCAGCTCTGGGGAGGATGGTGGCTGCTCTGGTGGCATTTGCTGCTCCAAGACCCCCAGATCCATGGGCTCCAACGGGCAGACGGTGGAGGCGTGAGGGGGCTGCGGGCCCGCAGGCCAGGTGGAGGGAGGCTGGGGGATGTACTCTGCCATGCCAGCCGCAATCGAGAACTCCTGGAGAGGAGGGGAGAAAAAGAAATGAAACCCACATGAGGAATCAGCAGCAAGAGCACAGCACCCCCGTGCTCTCCCAGTGAGCTTGTAGCAGGGGATTGTGCTGCAGCAATTTTAAGCAAAACTCTCTGATTTAGCCCCAGCGGTGCAGCATGGCTGTTTCTCTATGCCAGCAGTGTGAGCAGGACAGCTTCTAAGCAGAATGGTCAGAGCGTGTGGGTGGGTGTAGGAAGAATAGAATAGGTCTCGTGCTCGGTGGCACCCAAGTACTGTAGAGCACCATGTTTTTGCTAAAGGACATCACTTTGCTGGCTGGGTGCATATAACAGTGGCCTTCTTCTGGGAAAATGCAAAGCCAAATGTTGTCCACTAAGCAGCACAGTGATGCTCTTAGAAAAGAGAGCTTGCCCAAAGGACTGCCCGATGGGCACTTTCCTCCCTTTACCTTGTTGGCATGCTCAAATGTCTGGAGTGCCCGTGCTATCAGTAGTTTAAAAGCAACATAAGAGCCTTCAGACACACAATACAGAAAGGGCTGATCAGCATCAGGAAAGGATGTGTCTGCCACCAGCATCCACAGCGCAGACCTCATCCCCTCACACCCTGGCCATAGGTTATCCTCCCCAGCACTCAGCTCAATCCCCTTCGCTTTAGGATCACACAGCCCATGCACATCCCTGCTGATGCTGCTCTGCCTTGGCATCCTGCACCCTTGATGTTTCAGCCCAGGACCCCTTTGATGCCTACACTGCTGGATTCATCACCTCCAGTGCTCTCCATAGCACTCATCTGCCAGGTCCAGCCAACCTTTCCACCTTGGGCTACTGTGTCACCTGTTATCCCCACTGAAAACCCTGCAAGATCTGCCTATCCACCCAGTTCTCTCAGCCCCCTGCTTCCAATAGGCACTTTGATCCAAAGCTTTGCTTGTTCTTAGAGGCTTGGTATTTGTCAGAACAAAGAGCAGCAAGTGCTGAGGTTTAGAAAGCAGACATAGTGTCCCTTAGGGGATAGCACGGAGACTCTTCGAATTCATTACCCCAAAGGCCTGCAGCTATTGGAAAGAAACAGGTATTGTGGTCTCCTGACTGGCTTTGGAATGCTGTTCATAATTTTTAACCCCTGTGACAAAAGTGGCAGCACATCCTTCCCACCATCCAGCACCTCAGTTTTCACTTTCACCAGGTTTTTAACTCCGAGCACCCATGCAACTCCTTGTACCACCTTTTCCATTCCCTATTCCCACCAGCTCCCCATTGCCTGCTCTGAGCTGACTCCCTTGCAGGCTATTAAGATGCAGTGGCTGAGCCCAGCTTCTTTCCCATTAACAACACGGAGGAGAAAGGTTAGCAGGGAGAGCCAAGAGGAATGACTTATTATGGCCCTCAGAGCATCCACGCTGATGAGGGCATGACAATTCCAAACTGCAGCGTAGGAAGCTTCATAATTAACAATACAACAGAGCAAAGGAATGGGAGAAACAAATTCATCAACATTTCCCTGCTTTCCCTCCAAGCAAATGTTCAGGGCCTCTTCTCCATCTCACCACTGCCACATGCACCCGGGACTTTAGGATGCAGCTCTGCCCATGTGAAACACACGTGCACAAATCAGGTAGTGGTTGCAACACGGGCAGTTTATAGCTCTAATTTGTGCAGCCCACAGCGACTCATTAGAGATGATACAAAGAGCCAGGTGAATCCCTTTGGGAGTCCTGAAACTAAACACAGACCTTGAATGACAGCTGTCCCACTGGAGCTGTGAGTAATACCCCTTTCCTTCTTGAGATTAAATGTCATTCTGCCACCCAAACCAGCCCCCAGGGTTTGATCATGGTGTATTTCCTACATTAAGCAGGATTAGTATGTTGCGTCAATATAGGGAGAGGGAAAATGAGGGAGAGGGAAAACCCAAGCAGCGGGGCGCTTTCGAGCTCTTTATGCAGAGCCAGTCCTCCTGTCTTAACTTCAGAGGGGAAGGGAGCAGCTTTCCTGCTGGAGACACATCCAGGATCCTCACCACTACCAGCTCAGATGGGGAGGTTGGAATCAGATATTTCCACTATTTTGGTCAGAATGCAACTTAGACAATGCTGATATTTTCTCCAGAATGGCAATTATTGACCTTCCCATGCTGTAGCATTGGTCGGTGTAACAAGGTTGGAGTGACACTGCTACAATATTTCAACCCAGGAGAGGTCCGGTTTAAACCAAGATGACCAAGCGGAACAAGTTTGGCACATGCTCCCATATGGATACATGGAAAAACGTACATCAACAGAGAGGGCTCATGCCCAGCTAAAATACCAATAAGGCCAGACAGGACTATAAGGCCTCAGAGCTTGCCTCCAGGATGCCTCTCATCTCCCTCCCCTTTGTGCAAGCGCTGCTTACTGTGACCAAGGCAACACAAGAGGACCATTAGAGGGTCACAGGGTGGCCAGATGCACGTTCTTCCCACTCAAACTTTTGCTTAGGCGAGCCTATCCCCAGCAGATGGTGGCAGGTCAGACCCATCAACAAACATAAAATCCTCCCCACCCCTGACTTTTCTGGCCAAATGCCCCACAAATGCATGAAAACATTCCCCTGCAAAAGTTGCACACCGTTGGAGGAGCGATGCTATACCTGCTGCACTTCCCTCCCAAGGGAAGGGAAGATATCTCTGGTCTGGCAGCTCCTCCTGCCTCCTCTCCCTGTGCAGCCTGCACCAAAGCCTTCCCCAGAGCCAGCTCTCAAGCCTGCACGCCTCTTTTCCCCACCATCCATTCCCAAGAGCCATTTAAAGCCACTGCCATCCCAAGCCAAGCCCCCGCTGGTCCTGCATCTGGCACACACACTTGCCCCGGACACGTGTGCTGGCAGGGAGCTCACTGACTTGGCAGGCAGGGGACAAGCTGCTGGCCTCTGGCTCAGCCCTTCCCTGCCTTGGAGAAGGCACCTGGTCCTGCCGGACGGCGGGTCTTGTGACCCCACTGGGGAAGGAGAGGGCAGGATGCTCTGAAATAGCAAGGGAAGTGGTGGACACAACGAGCAGGGGAGATCGTTTGGGAGAAAAAAGAGGAGATGTCATGATTCAGGGGAAGCGCTTCAGATTGGGGCCATCTGTCCCCAAAGGCCCATGTCACCTCCTGACCCGCTCAGAGGGGTCTCTGCTGAGACACGTTCCCCTCCAGGACTGCGACTGGCATCCGAGGTGTGTTAATGCCATGACCTGCCAGGTATGCCACAGCTGAGCAAAGTGCCACGAGCGAGACAGCCCAAGGTGTCCCATAGGCATCAATCCTCATCTGAAGCATTCTCCTGGCTCCTCACCACCCCTTCCTCCCCCAGAGAGGAACCCTCAGGGACTGTGGGTGAGGGAGGTCTGATGGGACCTTTGCAATGCTCATGCAGACCTTTTCTGAAAACCTCTAGGATGCAGACAGGATAGGAGAGACTACTGAATCTTGCTAGGGAAAGAGCCTTTTACAGCTAGACAAGAGAGGGAAATACTAGAGAGAGGTCCCCAGAGCACCATCCCAGTGCTGGAGGCAATCCACCCAGATCCCAGGGGGACGTCTCCCTTCCTGCAGGAGCATCCAAAGAGTTCACCTTCCCCACCACAATCCTGAACCTCGTATCCCTTGCCAGCCCACACTGCCCTGGGGCTGTCCCTTCCTCCCTGCACGCTGCTTGCCCGGGCGACACCAGGGCCTGCAGCCGAGATTAAAGCGCAGAGCATATTTCCTTTAAGAGCAGCGATAGGTATATACAGCACCTCCCATCCTTGAGGGGACACAAGTCCTTTATGGACCACCCATCATGATCCTTCACTTGTTACTGCGAAGCAGCAAGAAGCCCGGCAGCTGCTCTGTCCTGCTAACACCCCCGTGACACCCTTGCGGAAGAGGGACAAAAACAACAACCTCCAGCTGGCATTGCAGGGGAGGGAGAGATGGCCACGTCAACGGGAGAAGCACCTGCGGCACACGTATTTAGGTGTCATCTCCAAACGCCCGTCTGAAAGTTGACAAGCATCTTGGGGCACAGCTCTCACAGCCGGCTTCACACAAACCCAGACTTCTTTAAGGATGTCTCTGGCTGTGTGGCGTATTTATGAACGCGTGTGGGTGACCCCATTCGGTAGCTGCCTGTGCGCCTGTGCCTCCCGGGGTGGCCTGTTGTACACGGTTGTGAGCCCGCGTTTGTTTGTTGCTATAAATGGCAAGCGCCGGTTGTGTGTTATCTTTGATGCATGCGTCTGGCTGTGGGGATGCGTTAGTCATACAGGTTTCACATTTTGAGCGTTTGCAGTGGTACAATATAATTAGTGGCACACGGCTCCCTCTGTGTTTATGTTCATCTGGCATCGGCATGTTTCTCTGCCTGTTCATGTGAGGCAGCGCCTGTTCTCGTCTGCCTGCTTGTGCGTGGAGGTGTACTAATAGTGGGTAAGGAACAGGGTCACTTTTATTAGCAGCTAATTTGAAAGTGGGGCTTTCAAATGATCTCCGTCATCTCAGCACCTCCTGATGCAAGGGGACGTGGCAGAACCCAGCAGAAAACGTTTCAAATGGTGCCCAAATCCATCACCCACAGGTGCTGGTGTGCCCGTGCACCCCTGAAACATGCCATCAGTGGCCTGCACAAGGGCCAGGCTCTCCCAGCTGCACTGACTGGTCAGATGCCCATGAACTATTGCCTTTTGGCCACACGCCGGATGATTGCTGTGCCTTATCTCTGCAGATGTTATTAACCTCCGCCAGACTAGCTCAGGAGCTTGACAGCCTCCCCCTTTCCACCCTGGTGATTTTGGATCCCTCCTCCTGCTCAGGACAGGGAGCAGAAGAAATTCTCCCATCCTGCCGAGCAGGGAAGGAGCAGTGTGGTCAGCACAGGATCAAGTAAAGATAAGCAAACTATCTGTCCTGAAGCCTCGGAAATACCCTGCCTTGTACCACAGGCGGGACACCCCAGCTGTAGGAAGAGCAAGCCCAGATCTCCTGGACTCTCCCACCCTTATCATCACAGCCGATGTCCACCACGTTGCTTCCCCCTCGTGTGGCTGGGATACTCCCATCCTGGCCTTGCCTCTGGTCCCCATACCTAGTGCAGTAAAGGAGGGATCTGCTTATGCTGCTAAGAAGCCTTTGGCCAAGCCTCAAGGAGATGTTGTGGAGACCAGTAAAGATCTAGAGAGATGGGGGAAAGGTAAACGATGAGAGAAGAAAAGGCAGAGGAGCAACATGGTCTCTTTGGGTTGAGGAGGTACAGAGGCAAAGGAAATTTCTGGGTGAAAAATCATTCCCTGGCCTTGACTATGTGGGGAGATTGAGACCCAGAGGTTAGTGCTACTACTCAGCCTCATCCCACTGCTCCTCAGAGAATACGCATGCTTGCTTTCAACAAATCAGTTTCAGTTTTTGGTGTCCCAAATAAACAGGCACCCAAAAATCTCCTTTTGGGGCTGGCTCCACTTTCTAACAGACCCATCTATGGGGAGGTTCTTCCCCAGAACCAGTGTTTTGCCTTTCCAACCTTCCCCCCTTGTTCCCTGAGACCCGCTTTGGTCTGTACCACTCACAGCGATGCCTCCTCCTCGGGCACATGGGCACCTTTCAGTGCATGGATTCCTGTCATGTCCTCTTGCTTAAAACCACCGCTTACCCAAGCTACACATCTTTAGCACTTAATCCTTGCTCATAAATTAATCTCCCTCGCCCCGTGGTCATTCCATGCGGATCAGTGCTGAAAGCCACCTCTCGCCTACCAATGCTCTCCCGATAATGATGTGCCAAGCGCCGCTTTCCCGCAGGGCTGGCGCCTGGGCCGGCCGCAGAGGCGGGCTGCCATCCTGATGTCTCTCTTGCTGGCCCCGTCACGCTGCAAGCCCATGTCTGATATGCCATCTACTGTCACACCTCGGTCTCGTGGTGTGTGCCGTTCCCCTCCCTTGCCCCTCACCAGGTCCTCAGAACGCATATTTCAGCTTTCATTGCCCCCAGATGCATTAGCTTGCATTTTTCCTAAGATGAATCTCATTATGTTATTTTCTGCCCGTCTTTCTGACCTCACTAGTTCCCTTTCTGTTATTTTTCTCTGTCCCCACCAGCAGGCAAAAAAACAGTTTTATCATCATCCGGGAAAGTCATTAACATGCTGTTTACTCCCTCCTCCAGATCAGCAATGACAATGTCAACTAACGCCCGGTCTGATGAGGATGATGAAGAGGAAGATAGTGGTCTCATAGGCTCCTAGCAACGACGGCTTTAGGGCCACCCTCACACTCTCAGCCCTTGAGCCAGAATCTGAAGTGCTTGCAGGAAAGGCAAAATGTGCAAATACTTCAGTTATGCCTCCTGGAGAAGCCTGCTCTGGGGGAACGGAGCTGCAGCTCCTGCCCACCGCAAGGGCTGCCAGCGTTGCACCTGCACTGAGAGTGGATAGAGAAGGGCAGCTTGGAGCTGTGGCCAGGCTGGTTGCTCCCACCTGGGCTAAGCCAACAGCAAGGAGCTCTGCCCTTCCACATCATCCTTCCTGGACCAACCTCTTTGCCCCTTTTGTCCCGGTCCCGGTGCCCAGCCTGACCCAGTGTCCCTTCAGGATCCATTGCAGTGAGCAGGTGTAGGAAAACAGCAGCATAGAAGGAGCGGAGAGACCCCAGGAGACCCCCTGCTCCCTGGCACAGCACAGCACTGGATGCAACCTCCCATCCCTGCACAAGCATCCTCATGCCACCTCCAGACTTTGTCCCAACCCACATCACCATGAGGAGATTCCCCAGGGTGGGAAGGGAGGTGGGGAGAAGTGAGAGAGGAAGGAGCACATCTAAAGGGAACACAATGCTAAGGGATTTGGGGAGCATCAAAAGTTATATCTTATGCTTCTCCCCTCCCTATAAATTACTAACATCACCAGCCCCCCGCAATCCCCTGCCTCCAAAGGAGATAATCTGCATAAACCCAGATGCATATTTGGAGCAAACTAACTCTGGCAAAAACAAAAACAGGAAGGGAGCTGAAGCTATGTGGAGTGTGATGATGCCCCAGGCTCTGCCTCTAGGAAGAAGAGGGGATATGGGAAAGAAATGTAGCCATGAAGATGGGAATCATCTAGAAGCAGAGAGGAGACAACAGAAGTGGCTCTTCTGCAAAGGAGTACAGGCTGTTCAATCTCAGGCCAGTAGATAGACCAGGACCTTGTGATGGCTCCTTGCATCCCTGTCAGTGCTACTCATTTATACAAGCCCGAAAAGTCCCCTTCTCTCCTTGCTGTCACCAGAAAAACAAAAGAAAACAAAACCAACAAATCAAAGCTTATGTGGTTGCTTGAATAGAAAGCACTGACAAGGAGCAAAGACACCTATGAAAGAATATTTGACCACAGACCTGAAACAGACCCCTGTAGTCCACGTCCAATCCCTCCCCATAGCAGACAATCTTGCAAGAAAACTCAGTCCAGAAGAGTCCATAAACAGATACCCTCTCCCTATCTCCCACAAACTCCACTGGCAAACTTAGAGTAACTCAAAAGACAAAATAGTCAGAAAAAAAAAATGTCCAAGGCAGACGAGAAATTGAGGGCATCACCACTGCCGAAATTCCTCACTCCAGGAGGAGATGAGAGATGATGCTGGGCACACTGCAGGCACACACATACAGCAGCAGCAGAAACAGGATCGCATCCATCCCTGGCAGTCTGACCTGTAGGAAAATCCATTCCTAACCTCTGTCCTAGAAAGCAACTTAATCGAGCTTGTCAGCAAGACACACTAACCTAACACCTGAGAAATGTCTAATACCACTAACCCCACCTGTGCTCTCTAGACAGTGCTGTTTTTCTAGCCACGGCCAAACTCTGACACTTCAGAGAAAGGAAATAAAAACCTCCCCTCTGTCTAATAATCACAACACAGAAATATTTGCAGCATCCACATCACAGCCACAAAATCCCCAGTACTGGCCACTTCACCAGCTACCAACAGCGCAGGTCAGCAGCTCCTCTCCATCCTGTTCAAACACGCAGCCATAATCCCAAATCTCCAGTGGTTTCGCATGCAAATGCCCCTTGCTGGCCTTCCCCAGGACACCCCCACCACGCGTTACATCGAGGCACGATGGAGCAGGATGTGGTGCCTGTACTGCAGACGATGGCTATGTCAGAAGCAGAGACCAACTGCCCTTTTTTTTCCCCTTTTTAATATATACACTCACATTAGATAAGAGGGGAACAACCTTTCCTTTCGGAGGCACCTTTCTGATCCTGCCTTGGTGACACGGAGATGGGGCTGCTGTACTGCACTCTGCGGGTGCTAGGAAACACAAGCTACTGCAGAAAACACCAACAAGCAGCATTTCACACCAAGAGCCCGCAGCATGTCCACTCACCCACAGGCTGCAAGGACTGGCATCAACCTGCAAAGCCCCCCATGATTGAGGCTGGCTTAGCCAAGAGACCACCTCCCTCCTGTGCCACCACAGCAGCGTACACCTTCGGTCCAAGGCAAGCGACAAGGCGTTTTCTGAGATCTCCTCATTGCAATTAGTCCCTGATACACTGGGCTGATTGCTCTTCAGGGCACACCGCAGTGCTTCAAACACGGTGGCCTGACGAGTACCGGGAAAGCGAGGAGTTTATTACCAAGTTAGTGGGTTGATTTATGCAGGCAGAGTTATGATTAGAGGGCTTAAATAAATTTTATATCAGTATAAGACATTTTTCAAGCCACTATGTGATTTCTAAGAGCTTCAAGGTATGCATTTCAGACACAGCTGAATAAACTAAATAAGCTGACTATCTTAGGTCATTATAAACAACTACGCACCTCTGCACAACTGGGAAGAAACCTTTACTTCCAAATAACAGGCTGGGGTTTTGTAGATCTTTAACACTCTTAAAATCAGCCCTACATTGTCCCATCTTACAGATTTAAAAAAATATAGCTAAGAAATGGTATTACCTGGTCTTGCAGATCCACCTGTGCCACTTGATTTCTCAGCCCACCCATGCACCCAGCAGTTTTAGGAAGGCTCTGTGCAAGTGCATCCGTTCTCCTGCTTCCTTGAATTTGCAGGATCAGGATTTTGATTTAATAAAAGATCAAATTTATTGTAAATTGGTGGCCAGCTCTTTTAAAGCTTCCTAACATTGTGTGTGCATTTCATAAGTTTCCAGCTGTAGATACTTGTTCTCGTTAAGAAAAAGGAATAAAAATTAGTTTCAACATATTTTTTTTCCCCAGGAAAAAAAGCTGACCAAGCGTATGGCTTCTTTGCAGCAGAGCCCGGAAATGCAGGCTTTTCCCAAAATCAAAGGTAGCTGAGGCTCAGCCTAAGCCATCCTGGTCTGGGATACCCTCTTGGTGCACCTTGCTGTGGCTGGGACAGGGAAGGGCTGTAACACTAAGTAGGGCTGTAGGTTGAGATGACATCACGTGGACACATGGATTCTCCAAAACCAGATCAGGTAGCAGTAACGCAGCCAGGTGTGAAGTGGGTTGGCAGGAGGAAGGAAGGAAGGAAGGAAGGAAAGAAGGGAAAGGAAGGAAGGAAGGAAGGAGGGAAGCAAGCAAGCCCAGGAGTAGAGAAGCCAGAGCTGCAGCCTGGGGCAGAGGTACATTACTGGTGCTTCAAGGATGCCTAGGGCTGGACCAGCAGGGAAGGTGCTGCTCTTGGTGGGGACACAACATCACAGGTGCACTCTTATAGACCCCAAGCAGCCCAACTGGTCTCTGAATATCCCAACTGAGGCCCCTGTGCCTACCCAGAAACACCCACAGGCAAGCAGTGAGCTCCTCGGGAATCAGCAACCCCCTCCCGCAACACTTCCCCTCGCTCCCTTGATGGCTCTGGCTGCACTGGTCCTGCTCCAGCCAGGTCCACTGTCTGAAAACGCTCCTGAGGCAGCAACAAGGGCAGATTTTGTGAGACAAAGCATGAGACAGGTTTGGCATAACTCCCCCTTTATGATAGGCACTGTCAGATTGATCCAGGCTTCACAAGGCAAAGCTCTTAGATGTGGCAGATCAAAGCTCCCTCCTTGTCCCCCTGATTCTCCTCTGACATAATCACCACCAGATCTCCTGGCAAGGCACGTGTGCATCTGCTGGTGCATCGACGTGGCCAGTGCTCAGACACACGCTTTCCAGTAAGATCTGAAGGAAAACCGCTTTTCCCCACCTTCCTGCTACAGCTAGGGGCAAGGCTTTCCCGGACAGGTACTGCACCCTCTCCCAGCCAGCATGGTGCAAGGGCCCCGCCAGTGGGCAGAGAATCCATCGCGATGCCCAGATTCTATCCGTGCCTGCCTCCTGGCTCCCCTGGGGAGGGGATCGTGGCACTAGACCTTCACCAACAGGCATGCACTGCTGCGGTTCTGAGGAAGCCCACGTTCGATGCCAACGCCATGAAACTATTATGTTATTTAACGGAGAGAGATAAACGCACCCAGTGCGGTGCCATGAGCCCTTGCAGGCAGCGGGCAGCTGCCTCCTGCCCAGACCTGAGGGATGGGGCAGTGCTGGCTGGGGGAGAGACGCTCCCAAGGTGTCCTTAAAATATAAAAGGGAAGGGGTCTAGAAACGGGGCTCTTGAATTCTCTTCCCACTGCTTTGAATTAAAAGTTTCTTTGCAGGTAGGGTGTTGAGAAGAGAACGAGCTTGCGGATTTCCTTCCGCCGACAGAGAAGTTTACGTGTTGGAGTGAAAACATCGAGAGGTGCGGGGGGTGGAGGGCCAGCAGACCCCTTCCTTCTTCTGAGATAATAAATCCTCAATCACCAGCCCAAATTTAAGACCAAGAGCTCTGCAATAGCACACAGAAACAACTGACAATTAACATAGCAGTCTTCTAAGCGACAGAGATACAGAACCACTAGCAACTCCCAGATCAATGAGAAAAACGTTTCCTATTAACAGAGAGAAAATGCAGAGCAAGTTCTGCTTTTTGATGTTTACCATTTTTCTTTGTAATAATTTGCAGGGAAATTATGCATGTTGTTGTTTTTTTCTTTCTATTTTTTTTCTTTTTAAAGCCCCTGGCACTTTTCACACAGCTGCTGTTACCAAGAAGCAAGAGGTATCCATCAAGAGTGTTACGAAAACCAGTATTGGCAGAAAATATGCCAGATAATTGCCAGTCAACGATGTCTAATATTATTTCTCTTTTAATTCTTCTATTTCTTTCCCCCCGACTCCAGCCAAAAGCTTCCAGTGATGTACAAAAGATGATGCATTTGCTATATTAAAGTACATCCTATTCCCTGTCCCTTTTCAGACACTTTGGATGTTGCACACGCAATTGAAATGCAATACTAATCATAAACAAAGCAAGAAAACATAATTTACGAAACCTTAATCCAAGATCCAACTCTTTCTTTGCAAAGAAATAAAAATACCCCAAACCCAAGAAGCCCCTAACAGTGAGATGGTTTAAAGAAAAGTTATAGATATATACAAGTCTCAGGCAGTTACCTCTCCAGGGAGGAGATTTTGTAACCCTTCCTCTTTCCCACCATCCTTCCCCATCATAACAGTACAAACTAACCAGGGCTAAATTTGAAATTTCTGGGATTATTCACACTCCTTGTATCATTTATAGTCATGTATAAAGAGCTGCTGAAAATGTGTGAGAAACACATTCCCTGCTGCAATCACTTATGGACGTGAACTGCCGGACACACAGTCGTTCCCTTTCCACCACCACCCCTGCCCAAACCACAGACCAAAATCAATTATTGCTACTTGTTGGGTAAACAGAGGCAGCCTCACATACATGGGCACCGCACATGGACATACACATACGGCTGGACATGCACAGAGAAATAACTTTCCTCTCTGGAAAGATAGAATTATTAACATTACAGACATGTCTACCCTCAGGCTTTAATTCTGCTGGAGAGGAAACAGGTACAAAACAAAACAGGAATGATGCAGGTACACGGGTGGGCGCAAGTTTTCTATTAAAAGGACAGCAAAAAACAAGTGAAACGAGACAGACATAAGGTTAGCCAGGTGTGCATGCGTCTCACCTACCTTTGCATGGAAAAGAAATCTCCAAGGGAGAAGTGTCCAAGTCAGAGAAGCAAAATAAAATAATAATGAAGACGCTTTGAAAAAATTCCCCCACCAAGAGAAAAAAAAAAGCCCCCCCCCACCTCCCCCCCTTGCACACAGGCACACTCACACACAGACACACACACCTCAGCGCCCGGGGTGGGGGGAAAAATAGGAGAAAAAAGATCAGGATCAGCTGAGTGACGGGGAGCAAAGAACCTGCAGGCGAGAAGCGGGGAGTTGTGTTAGATCCGTGGCTGCAAGGACTGAGCGTGTGCAGGAAGGAGATGGTTTAAAAGGAGAATACATGGTAAGAAATTGTGGCTGCTCAGGCTGGATTCTGAAGCTCTGGAGTCAGAGCAAAAGAAAAGAGGCCAAAAAAAAAAAGGACCCCTTCCTTCGCGGGAGGGTTTGGGGGGCTTTGTTTGTGTGTGTGTGTGTGTGTGTGTTTTTCCAGGCAGGTGGTGTTAAGAAGTGACAGAAGCTTCCTTCCAAAAAAGACCAGAGGGTCAAAATAATCGTGGGGTGCTGGGAGGTGATGGAGGTGTGGATGAGGGCAAGTTTAGCTATTCCATGAGGGGAAAGCGAGGAGAAAGGGCTGGTGTGTGGTTTCTGTCTGTCTCTCTCTCTATCTGTGTCTTATGGTATGTTCACCAACAGCTTATGGAGCGAACGGCACAGCGAGAGAGAGAGAGAATAACTGTACAGGCAGAGAGAGAAATGCCGTCCTTACAGTGACACCAAATGTCTTTAGGGGAAACCTACAATTAGAGGCGCATAAGGCAGGAATTTTAGCAACACCAGAGGAAAGGAAGAGTATATACCGTTGCACACTCACATCCACAGTGGGGTCTCAGGACAGCAAATTTTCCCCTCCCTTTTCTGACAGACACTGCCTTCGGCACGCCTGCCTTCCCTGAACTTGTGAGCGTGTGTCCTGCCACAGGTCACAGATCAAGCAGGTTAGAGAACTACTCCTTGGGAAGAGAAAAAACAACCTAACAAGCCCCCCAAAAAAGCCCCTCCCTCAAAACCAGTCCCTCCCCTCCCCCCATCCTACTCCCAAATCTGTTATGGGAACTCAGGGTGGGGGAACAACTCACTGCAAATTAGTTTCCTACTGTGTTTTGCGAAGCCAGGGTGAAAAGAGCCGGATGGAGAACACACAGAGTATGTTATATCCTGGGGCTAGAGTACAGCCACCCTGAGCTCCCTGTGATGGAGGGCCAGCCCAGCCATCTCCCCCACTGGTCCTATCCCATGGCCAAGCAGCCTTGGCATGGCCAAGCACACCAGCACAGGCCTCTAATCCTTGGAGCATCAGCCTTCAATTTTCCTGCTGAGGATCCCCAAGCCAGCTCTGCGAAAGAGATGCTATGTGAAGCCATCACAATCCTCAAGGTTCTTCATGGGTTTTGCCTGTTCAGACCAATAAAACCCTGGATGTTAGGAGAGTCAGAGATACTCTTGCATCTGCCAGGGGCATATATTGTAAATAAGCAGCTAAAAAACACCCAGCTCCCAGTTGGGGTGTGGTACAACAAGCGCTGCAGCCCAGAAGCTCCTACACTTCCTCTCAGGGTTTTACACAAAGCCTTCTCCAGCCCCTCTCTGCCAAGACAACGTCTGCGGCAGACTTTGCGTTCACGGCTAGAATAGCTGGGTCAGGGTAATTAACACATCTGACCTAAAAATGGCTGGGAAACCAAGCACTTTAATCACACTGTGAAACAGGCCCTTAGTCGTTAACTCTCCGCGGGAAGGCAATGGAGCAAGCCCACCTTCCAGTAAAGCCAGAGCATCTCTGGTTTGACCTCAAGAGAGCTCACATGCATTCACCATCTCGAGTGAAAAACACCAGTTACGTACCCTTTCCTCTGCTGCCCATCTCCATGTGGTTTGGCTTGACTTGGATGCACGTGCCTCCAGAAGCCACGGAGGCCCCAGCCATTTCCATCACATATGCCAAGTTCCCTGGATTCTGAGTGGGATGGTTGGCATCGCCTCCATCTCTCCTGAGGCCCTTAAAAGTCTTTGGAGCAAAGATGACGGCTGCTGTCCACTTTTAGTGTAACACTGTTGTGTTTTATAAAGTGTCTAATCTTGTTTCCTCTCCTGAAAGACAAACTCAGCCCTCAGAGGATCCTCAGGGTGCACCAGGAGTGCTTTGAAAAAATAGAAAACGGAGCAGAGTTATAAATTACAGGAATGTTGTGAGCATTAGAAGTTACCTGATTAACAGCTCTCATGAAAAACAGCCCTTCCTCAGCAAGTCCAGCCTTTCTTTTTTCATAGCTTCTGACCAGGACTGCGGTCGCATGGTAAACTCATGCATCTTCCACAAGCTGGAAAGAGATTTTATTCCAGGATAAATATTTGTGCTGGCTGGACCTCTCCCTGTCAGTGGTCAGAGCCTGTTCGTACTGAAGCCATGCAGGACAATACCTCCAGCCACCTTCAGTACCAAAGAAGGTTGTGGTTACCCTGAGTCCCCCCATCCTGGATGAGCTGGGGGGCTCCTGTGTAGGTGCAGGGAGAGAGTAAGTGCCCATCCGCAGCAGGAAGCCCCCTGAAGTGCAGGATGGACATGATTTTGTGACACACAACTTCTTAGTGCAATGGGGATATGGCTCTGGGCACATCCCCAGACCCACAGCAAAGTTTGGGGTGATACCAGAGCCGCGAAATCATCCCAAAAGTCAGCTGAGGAGGATGCCTGGACAGATCTCTAGACGATTGCTCTGAATTCTGGGGTGCTGGGCTGCCGGCAACTGCTGAGACATCAACTAAATCTTGGCAGCCCCCTACGAGATGTTACTCTCCCCTAAGGACACCACATGTAGCAAATATGCAAGCGACTATAGGCACTCACCTACACACACCTGTGTATGCCTTCCCCATTCTTACATACACCAGAGGGGCTGGCTGGCCTTCTAGTCCACTCGTGCCAGAAAGTCCACCCTGGCTACCAAGGTTAGTCCCCTTGGCTTCCTCTTCACCAGCCACAAGACATTTGCCGCTCCATCCCCTCACAAAAAGCATCCTCTGTTCCTTCCTGAGAAGAAGGGCTTCAATTCTGTCCCTGAAATGATGAATCTGAGTATTATATGATTTCAGATGCCTGCAATTCACCAACAAGCCCCTTCAGGGGGAACAGGGAAAAAATGCAATTGAATTTATTCATGCATGAATATCAAATGAGAAAAAGAGAATGAGGAGGAGGGCAGGAGAGAGAGGAGTGGGTGACACAGGAGGGAGAAACAGGGCAGCAAGGAGAGGCAAAAGAAATGAAATGTTAGGGAAGAAGAAGGGTACACACAGAGGGGCACAGGAGGACAGATGCACATAAATACACACCCAGGATAATCCGTGGGTCATCACTGATGTCCACATCTCAGGATCATATCTGTTTGCGTTCCAGCCTACCCACAGCATGGGGATAAAGAGACATTTGAACTTTCACTCAGACAAACCCTCCAAATTGATAAAAACACGCAACAGGCTTAGAAAGAGGGGATAGGGAAAGGGGCTGGGTGGAGAAACGGAGCCAGGCTGTTCATCCCTTCACAAACTTGGAGCAGGTGAAATGAGTAAGCCCAGGGCAGTTCATGCTCCAGAGCAGAGCCCCCTTGTGTCCTCCCTCCAAAAGACCACACACACTGGGAAGGATTTCCCTGGGCTTGCTGGTACCTACACCGTGGGCATCCCCTGCAGTGGCAATCCCAGTGTCATCACTAAGCCTTGGGCTGGGAAGCCGCTGCCCTCCCTGAGCAGACCCTCCTCTCCACCAGCCCCCAGGGAAGGGTCTAAAGGTGAATGGCTCCTCATCTTGCAGGTCACAGTAGTGACAAGACTCCGCCATCAACCCCCAAGACACTTTCAAATAGTTTTGTCGCCTGCCCCCATGGGGCTCTTGGGAGCAACGTCAGGGTGGGTCACACCAGAGGTGAGCATGGCACAAGCTGGTCCTTCAGATGTACCCAGAGCATTTCCAAGGGTCCCTCCCTGAACCGTCTGGGATTTTTGAGAGGAACAGGAAAGTCCACATCGCCCCTATCACCACCTGAGCCAGCAGCACTGGTGGAGGAGAGAGGTTAGTGGGGAAAGTGTGTGAGGAGAATGGGGAAAGTATATTCACTGCAACTGCTTCAGAGAGGGGATGGGTCGAGAGGGAACAAGCAGGAAAGGGGAGCAGTATCACAGCAGAGAGGCTGCAGGGGTAGCTCTGGGAGACACAGCCCTCTCCTCTGCAGGTTTGCAGGTGGCTGTGGGCTGAGCCCACCAGGCAGCAGCCTACACTGGATTTAAGGGCATCCTCTAGCCAAGTCTCACGGGCACCATCCTGCCTTCTTGCCAGGCTGACCCAGCCCCGCTCCCTCTGCCAGCCCCGATGGCAGATCCTGGGCAGGACACAGGAGCCAAACACTGACCGTCACTGTGAATCCTGTTGCTGTTGCCCCCAGGAATGGCTGTGCAGCCCAGCCCACCCTCCAGCTCATCTGCCCAGCACACAGGCCCTTCAGAGTGGGTCCACTGTGTGCCCACATTAGCCACGGCCGCGTGTCAGCTGAGCTCATTCCCAGGCACTCGGCAAGGAAGAGGAGTGGCCAGACACAAAGCAGGCTTTTTCACGGTGCTCCCAGGTAGGGCATCGGGTCTGGCATCTGTTGCCATTGCGGGTTTATGTTTGCTGCTTCCAGGAGACGGTGCTCAGCTTTTCCCACACCCTTCAAAATAGAAAGAGAAAAATAAAATGAGAGAGAGAGAGAGTAAGCTCTGACGTGAACCTAACTTTAGATCCAAGGGCTGATGACTCACTCTACTGGGGGAGAAGTGGCTGAGCTGGCTGTAGGTTTCTGTTTATATACCTCACTGAGCTAAATATATAGACTGAGAAGTTCTTATGTTCTAGCCCAACAACTTCAATCTGCATTTTATCCCTCTCAATCTTAATGTTCCCTTCCCTTCTAAATCTCTCCCTCTTTTCCCCCAGCATTGCCTTCCTAATCCCCTTTACGCTTGCTTTGTTGTAGGAAATTGAAGAAACACATGTCTCCCCACCTTCCACTCTCCCCAGTGTTTATGGTTAGACTGACAGGGGATTTCTGGGAAATGATTCAGTGTTGTGGCTCTTAAGCACAGCTCCTCACATGGATCTGCCGATGCATTTCAGAGCTGGCCCAGAGCTCCCAGTAGTGGTGCCGGCAATCAGATCCACGCCACCTCCTGATCCTGGTGGCTCTTGGGATGGACGTCAGCTCCCTCCCATGGCCCCCTTGTCCCATTGTTACAGTACAGAGTTCCGCTCTGGCACCCACCCATGCATCTCAGGGCTGGCAGGGTGCATCCTTCTCTTCTTCAGCCCTGGGGCATGATGCCACTCTGCCAACATGCCTCTGGCCCCAGCTGTGGCACCTGGGCATCAGAGGTCTCCTGAGGAAGGGCTGACAGCCACTGCCGACAATTCTCCACTTACGTGACCAGAAAAAGGACTTTATCATCAGCAGAAGGCATCTGGATGAGACCTCCACAATTCTTTTCACCTGTGATCTGCCAGCGCAGGAGGCTCACACAGCTGGCACCCCACAGCACCTGGCACAGCTGCACCCGTACTTTTATGTGCATTTATGGCATGGTGGTGCCACAGGCACTCTCCCCTTCCACAGCCATCACAGACCAGATGCAGGCTGCAACCTGCCCATCAGCTGGGGCCCCATCAGTCTGGAAGCTCACAGAGTCAGGGACCACACATCCCCTCCTCCTCTCTACTGGCTGCTGCCATCCATCCTCACCGCCTGATAAATACAGCATCATCTTACACATTGGAAAAGAAGCCCCTCAAGAGGTAGAACACTGGAAAAGGGCTGAGATGAGGAGTCCAGCAGCACATGATGCTGCAGGGAAGCAACACTGACATGCACAAACCTGCCTGGGCTTCTCATCTACAACTACCTGAAAGGAAGTTGTAGAGAGGTGGGTGTCAGTCTCTTCTCCCAAGTAACAGGCAATAGGACAAGAGGAAAAGGCCTCAAGTTGTGCCAGGGGATGTTTAGACTGGATATTAGGACAAATTTTTACACTGAAAAGGTTATTAAGCATTGGAACAGGCTGCCCAGGGAAGTGGTTGAGTCACCATCTCTGGCGATATTTAAAAGTCTGGTAGACATAGTGCTTATAGATATGGCTTTGTGATGGTTTTTGTCAGTGTTAGGTTGATGGTTGGACTAGATGATCTGAAAGGTCCCTTCCAACCTAGGCAATTCTATGATTCTGTGATTTACAGGGCCAGAGTGGTGTAGCAAAGCTGAAATAGATGGTTGAGCACACAAAGACCATTTCTGGTTTCCCTGAATCCTACCATGAATCTGTAACATCTGCAAGCTGTGATACCCCCTCACCTCACCTCTCCTCATGCAGAACAGGTCAAAACAAGTGGAGAAGGGGATGGTAAAAGAGAAAAGCTCAGAAAGAGGCATAAGGGAAAATATAAATTAATCTCTCCAGCACAGGAGAGAAACAGAGTGGAAGAGAAAAAGGAATCTCTGCCCCCAAAGGGCAGCTCCAAGCTACAGTGGCAGACAGGTTTCTAGACAGGAGACAAAGACCATTTAGGAAAAGGTGGTTTGTTAAGAAAAACAAGAGTGGAGAAGAAAAGTATAATGACAGGGTGTGCATTTAAGGGAGAGGTCTCTAAGGGATGGAATTCAATTTAACCCATCAGCTCAGTCTAGGAAAGGAAGATCACCACTGCAGTTTGCTGAGCAGCTGCTGGGAAGAGGCGCGTTGTTTTCAAATGCCCTGGATGAATTGTCTCTAGATGCAGATCTGCAGGATCCAGTGGTGAAACCTGGATCCGAGCTTCCTCCAGGCACCCCTTGGGTTTAGACCCAGACTGAGGTATGCCTGTCTCTAAAAGTCTGTCTCATACAGTACCTATTTGTCATCTTGCTCAAAACCTTCTTATCTCCGCTCAAAGTATCAGAGAGCTAGTTTGCCAGCCAGTGGGCAAGCACCAAAGCTAAGCTGATCATCCAAAGGACACCCATGGAGAGCTTGTGTACAGCAGCCTGATCATCCTCTATGCAAGAAGGACCAGTGCTTCATTTGGAACGAGCCAAAGCAAGTTAAACTCAAGTGTGTGAGCGTTTGCAAAATGCCTGTTGCAGAAGCACAGGCTCTGTCTCGGCTGAGGTCAACAGCCCCCAAGAGATCCATTACCCTCTCGGCACAGCTGTGCTCCCTGGCTCTGTCTGGCAGCCCCTGCCTGCCCTCACACAGCCAGAGGGAGCCCAAAGCAGGGACAGAGAAGGCAAGACGCATCCTCCGATCAGCAGCTATGCCAGGGAGCAGAGAAAAAGGCAGCAAGGGCTAAAGAGCCCCCCAGGCTGGACTGGGGTCTCCTCTCAGGCATGTTCACTGCTCCTTAAAAATGAGAAGAGAGCAAGCCTACATCACAAATAACAGACAGTCTTTCTCGTTACCCATCCATCACTTTGGCCTTAGCTCTTTGAGGCTCTGTGCCATGTTCTGCACAGCTGCTTTATCCCAGCTGGCCCTGACCCATGGTCTGGCCTGGCTTTGGACCCAGGGGAGCCTCTGAGGAAAACCAGACAAGCGTCTGCAGTCAGCTGAGTGGCAGAGAGCAGCAATGGGCCAAAAAGCAAGAGGACAGCGTGGTTTAGTATGAAAAATGGAAAGAGATTTACAAAACCAAAACAACAACAAAGGCAATCTTGTGGTGCCACCTCCTGATGGGTTTGCACAAGGAAGCCTGGGCCAAGAATCCCTGGGTCCAAGGGCAGCTGCCTTTCAGGGAGTGAGAGAAGAAGTGGAAAGGGACCAAGATGGAAGTCCATATGCAGTACAAAAAGATGAGACCCGTTCAAATTTACTATGGATCAGGAAAGACAGAACCTTGGCTCAGACACTGCTTTTGCTGAGAGCAGCACAAGCCTGGGAAAGGCAGTAGGTAACTCCCAGCACAAATGATAGAGGATGCCTAAAATGCCAATGGATCCGATCCTTTCTCATCCTACTGTGCCCTATGGCAGAGAAGCTTGTGGAGTAAAGGTGCAAAACAATATAGGAATTAAAAGAAGAATGTGCCTTCTATTGTGGGACTCACCACTGCAGTAAAGGGGTGGCTGAGGTGATGGCTTTTCCTGAATTAAAAGCATAAACTGGCACAACACAGAATCACAGAATCTCCATGGTTGGAAGGGAAATACGAAAGGCCTGAGATTCACCTGCCCTCTAATGTAACTGAAAATTGATTTCATCCAATGATTCTTATTCTGGGCTCCAGAACAAGATGAAACAAGATCAAATCCCCAGGATATAAGCTGAGAGGAACATTTTCCTTTGGGGTGATTATCTCCCCAACTTCATCTCCTTTCAGCTCTATCTGAAGCACAGTGCATACTGATTTCCCCCTCATCAGGGGGAACATGCCCTTTCATGTACTTGATGCTACCAGTGAGGAATTTTCTAGGTCTAGAGGCAGTTGATGCACTTTTCTCTTCGGTTGTTGAGGTACAAAACAAGGCATCTCCTCCAGCATTTTTCAGCTGTAGAGATGTTATATAAGCACTCGATGAAGGGAACAGATCTAATTAGCTCTCATCTTAGAGATGAGGAAACTGAGGCCCAGGGAAAGAAGATGTTTCATCCAAGATCACCCCACAGGTGGGGTGGGAAGCCAGGTCTGCCCAGCCCCAGCTCAACGCCAACACAGTGGGTCATCCTGTACCAGCACCCAGCTGGGAGATCCCCTGGATACCAAATCTCATCAAACAGAAAGCAAATCTGACACATCAAGGTGTGCATTGTCACAGGGAGGGTGAGGAAGGTGTTTCTCACCAAATCTCCCATCACACTGCTGTATTTTTCTCTGGGATGGATGGTTTAATTTTCCACGGAGGCAGAGTATGTGTAGAAAGAAAGATAACGGATTAGACCCACTGATCCAATGTGGCATCCCCTGTGCTTCTAACTCTTCCCAAGTCCCACAGTCGTCTTGGGTATATTTTCCAAATAAGAAAGAAAGTAGAAGAGACAGAAAGATACAAATATTGGAGACTAAATTCGAGCTACAGCAGTGCCTGAGGGAGAATTAAAGAAAAAAGAAACAACAAAGGAAAAGAATCAGAGAACAGTTTATCAGATGCAAGGTTAGGAAGGGACGGGGGTTATGGTTAATAATAAGCCTGTTTGCTGTTCTGCTCCCAGGCTACAGACCAGTCTCCCTCTCCCCTCCCCTCCCCCAGCTCCTCCATCGCTCCCATCCTGCCTCCCGCCCTCCCTGTCGCTCACTCTTTCTGCTCCGTCACTTCACATCAGGCTGGGAATTTGATGCAAGGCGCCTGCCGCTTCCCACGGCTTCACACCACTGACCCGGCCATCAGCGCGGGAGCAACCACCCTCCTGCTACCCCCAACCTGATGGAGGGTGGGAAAGGGGTGCTCAGAGCACACCAGACATGCAAGGGTTCTCCATTTGCTGTTGGCGGAGCAAGGAGAAGGGTCTGCCCGAGCACCCAGGGGCACATGGTACAGCCGGAGCTGAAAGGGACACACGGAGCTCGGACGAACCAGTTCGTCCTGCCGATAGAACTACACCATCGCTGGTACCCAGACAGTACCTGCACAAGAGCTGCTCAGGAGGCCTGGGCAAGGAGAATAGTGGCTCATCCCCAGCTTGCAGCACAAGCAGGCTCTGTGTCACCCCATCTGACCCTGCCCCCCTCTGTTGTACAGGCTTTGAGGAGAAAAGCCTTCTCCTTTTCCTACTCTGCGTGCAGCCCCCTGGGACACAGCCCCAGCAATGTGCAGAGCAGGCAGGTACTAGCGAGTTGGACAGGGAGGAAAGGACTCCTGTGTTTGCAGCTGGGAGATGAAGAGGAGGAAGAGACCCATGTGGAACAGCTCCCCGCAGCAGTACACCAAGAAGAGACCCACAAAATACTCTTCCTGTTTGAGGGCAGAAAAGACACATGGCTTCTTGTCACCATCAGTACTCCAGAGCCACCGTTTCAAAGAGGAGCTGCCTTGATGTTAGCTGGGGAGCTGAGCTCAGGCAGCTGCCCTGGGGTGGCCACGGGCATTTCAGAAGTGCTCCCTCGCATCTGCACATCAGGCCAGCACAGCGCCATCCTCCCTGGCAAAAAGGCTGCCGCACCAAACTCCTGGGAGAAGCCTAAGACATGTGGCTACTAAGTGGGCTGGCTTCCAAGCAAACCGGGGCACTCCAAGCCCAATGCAGAGCCATCAGGGGCTGGTGCTGAGCTGGGATAAAGCCACCATCAGCTGATGAGCTGCTGCAGCACCCACGGCACAGCCTCTGTCTCCCGCTCCCTCCCAGGCTCCCTGCTGGCACCAGCCCCCGGTGACTCTCCGCGTCCCCCCTCCCCAGGCTGCCACAGGAGTGTGAAAACTAGCCAGGCAGAAAGCCCAGCTGCTGTGAAAGCCACCGGGGCCAGGAGGCCTGTGTGTGTCTACAAATGCCCTCCAGTGCTCACACATCTGCCTTACATGTGTGCGCAGGCATTAACACCCGAAACAAGGACAGCCTGCGCCCACACACCCGCATCTCCACACCCACGTACGTCACCGGCGGCGGGATGTCTCTCAGGCAAACACATCCAGGGACAGGCAGGACTGTCTGCTCAAGGAGAGGAGAAGCATCAGGCAGGGGTTAGGCTGCCTGGATTGAGGAGAAGCATCAGGCAGGGGTTAGGCTGCCTGGATTTTCCTGCCAGCTCAGGGGCCCCGTGTGGGTCACCTGCCCCCTCTGCACAGAGCAGGTAGTATCTCCGTCTTTTTGCTGAAGTGTGTTGGAGCCCAAGACTGAAGAGCAGCCCGTAGAAGCCCAGTGCTTATTATATGTCTTAAGCACACGCTCAGTATTTCTGCATGCGTCACTGCATGCGAGTTGAACTTTCGGCAGAGAGGGAAAGGAGAGAGGAAGGGGATAGGAGGGAGGGAGAGGGAAAAGGGCTGGTGCCATTTCAGCTGTCCTTGGCAGGAGCAGGAGAGGTGAAGAGGTGCGGGCAGGTGGCTCCCAAAACACAGGGTTCTCGCTGTCACTGTGGTGAGACCACAAGGAAGCAAAGCAGCAGAAGGAAAAGCGAGCAGGGAAGGAAATATTTTTAAAGCACAGAGGCTGAATGGGAGCTACAGCAGCCAGGAGAAGAGGAGACCAAGGGTGAGGAGACTTCAGTCAAGGTGGAGCTGAGGCAGAGATACACCAAAGCAACTTCTCAGCTGTTGCAGAAGGCGGATAGGCAGACCCTGCAGCCATAAGTACTGGAGTACTGTGTTCAGCTCCAGGGCCCCCAACCAAAGAAAGTCGGGTCCACAGGAGTGCCAAGATGATGACCAGAGGGCTCGAATACCTCTCCTGTGAAGACAGGCTGAGAAAGACAGATTGTTCAGCCTGGAGAAGAGAAGGCTCCAGGGAGACCTTATAGCAGCCTTCCAGT
>JAOXJM010000001.1:54851347-54864489 GCA_026413425.1 Tringa solitaria
GGGCGTCACATTTGCTAGACACCAGTCAGCTGGGACCTCCCCAGTTTGCCAGGACAAATCAGACCCTCTGTCAGAGACAAAGCTGTTTTCTGCAGCAAAGCAGCCAAAAGGGAGAGCAAAAAAAGAGCCTCAGCAGTGGGATGCATGGGTAGATCTGCCCAGCTGTTTCACCTGGCCATTTCTCTGGCCATACTTTACAAAGGCCCGGTGACAAGTGGCGGGTTCCCTGAAAATGCTGTCGTATTTTATCTCAGCATGGACCCACATCCTGTCCACCATGGTACAGCCCCAGGAGACGAAGAGCTGCCTGATGTTACCCTTTGCCCCTCAGTCATCCCTGATCACCTCGACGTAACGGGCCTGGGCCAGCCCCCCTCCCTGAGAAGAGGATGGGAGACGGGAGAGAGCAATTGCCAATTTTAATATATCCAGCGATAATCAGGCTGGCAAAGATGTACAGAGCACAAAATCAGACAGCAGGAGTACACAGGCAGGGAGCCGGAAATAATTACCATGATACTGTAACCAGAAAACACAAGGCCAAGCTATTTACCATACTAATTACTGTTTATCCCTGTTTATGGCTCCACATGGCAGTGGGACTGGCGGCCTTTTTGGAGGTGTAAATGCTTAAAGGAACAAGCTCTGGATATTAGAACTATATGCCAGGTAGAGGGAAAGCCTCTGCTGAGCTGAGGACAGGGAGAGATGAGCCGCGCATCCCTCTCTTCCTCTACTGGGGAGCTGGAGTTGGCGAAAAGAAGACTCAGCTACTCCTCCCAGGGCACAGAGATGGGGAAGTGCCCAGAGCCTGCTACATGCTATTTATCTGCTAATGCATCACCGTATCTTCATCTCCCTCAGGTCTTTTTCTCCTACACTATTTCTCTTGGATGCCGCTACTGGATTAAAGATTTCCCCAAAGTGTTCCTTAATGTTCCTCCTTCTAAACTGCATCTGTTCCAACAAAATAAGATACAGCTTTTCCCATATTAAGGCAGAGCTGTTTTTCCAAGGCAGTTTTCCCACATCTTCCCTCCCTTGACACCTTTTTCTTTTCTTCTTTTTTTTTTTCCCCCCCTGAACAGTAGAGGCACAGTAAGAAAGGAGGGATCTGCCACAGACTGCCCATTTGCCACTGACAAAATTGAGCATTAGAATGAAGATTCAGGAGCTCAGAGCAACAGCCCCCACTCCAAATCTTGGCCTCCTGCTCCTTTCTGTGTGATCTCCTGCTGGGATGTTCTGCCCAGCAGCAGCCAGCCAGCCTCTGCTGCCTCTCCTCACCACTGCCTGCTACAAAGCTCCCTTGACAACAGCAAGAGGTACCTGAAATACTTTCCTAACCATTTTATAATATTTTTTTTAATACTGTGGGCTATGTCACAGGGAACTATGTCCCCAGAGGTGCTGCCCACGCTAAGGAAGAGTCAGAGCATCCAGGCATTGGGCACTGCTGATCTCTCCAAAGCCTGGGTCCATCCCCCCTTCCTGCAGGGCTGATTCACTCTTCCTTTCCACTGATCATCACTCACTGAGCTTCCCCCCTAGAAGGCATGTGGCTGGTGGGTCTTGTCTCTGCCCCTTGCACTTTATTCTTCAGCCCAGGGATTAGAACAGCGCCTACCTCTCACGAAGCTCTCTCCCAAAATAAAATTAGAAAACGCTGTTGGCCCCAATCTGTCCCTCTGCCTTCCCTCCATGCTACGTTACCAGATGCTCTTGTGGAGCTGGGAATGTCCTATTCACTTCCATCGAGGATGTGATATCTGAAAACCCCTGGGAGACAATGGCTTTCCAGTCTGGAGGATTTGCCTCCCCCACTGCATCAGATGTGTCAGAGCAGCATTTCATTTACCTTTTCCAGTGATTTTTATCTGTCTGGTTATTAATGAGGAAGTTTAACCCGCTCCTGGGCAAATCCCTGAAAGTCGGACAAGTCACGGTGAGGGGGAACCAGTCTGTAAGAAAAAACAATCATAAGGTGAGACAGACTCCAAGCAAGAGTCTGAATCCAAGCCCTGACACGAAGAATGACTCCTCCATGGCTGATCCAGCCCCCTGCAAAGGCACGCGGGTGCCCTGCCTGCCACCAGCACAGTTGCTGAGCACTAGCCACAGTCTCCCCAGCTCTCCCAGTATCAAGCACCCTGCACCACTGTGCTGAGAAGCCAACCCAGCCTCAGCCACACCAACACAGTTTCTAAGCACAGCCATGACCAAGTCATCAGTGCCTATCTGGGAAAGACATTTAATTTCCTTCACATAAAAATGAATTAATAAAATCCATCTGAGTCTGTTCCTCTGATAAACTGTTTGTTTCTCTCCTCAATTTTCCTCCTCCGTGATGATGCCCATGTTTGCTCAATGCCCAGACTTTCACCCCTCTCGTGTATTGCCCCCACTAAAACCACCGCATCGAAGAATGCCACCACACACCATTCGTAACTCAGACACCTGAGAAAGTGCCATCATGAAAGTAAAATAATCTTCTCAAGGGGAAAAGACTACATCAAGATCTCACTCTCATCCTTCTCCCCCTTCAATGGAGGCTGTTCTAAGTCATCCGAATTCCAGCATTTTCTAGGCCTCCCCTCTTCCATACCCTCCTCACTGTGACAGACACAGCCATAACCACAGTGCTGCCTCTACACCACCCCTCCCAGCCCTTCCAACCGCTGCTCCCGTCATGCCAGAAGATACCACAAATGCATTTACATTTACAGTTTGGCCACAGGTAGGGGAAACCCAGGGCTGTATTTATGCTGGGGATGGACCTACCCCAGCTCTTGTACAACTGCATGTTTTACAACTCCATTCCCACCAGTCTGTACAGAACTCACACTGACATAGAGTGGCTTTTTGCCCATGGACCGTGTAAGAAACTCATGTGCCCACACATTGACAGCTCAAGCAGTACAGACTCGCGCCTTGGCTTGCAGGATGCAAATTACAGGGACAGCTCACGAAAGAGGTAAAGCTAATCACACCTCTCATATATGCGTTTTTCCCACACTTTCCCAGCACACGCACACATGCTTTCTGCCACCCTACTGCTGCAACAGAGGCAAGTGCCCAAACAATGTCACTTGTTCCTAATGCCTGTGCGCATCTCGCAGCCTCAGCACAGTTGGCTTAATAGCCAATCTCTGCTGGGAGGCAGCTTAGGGAGAAGAGGGAGAGAGAGAAAGAAAGAGAGGAGTGAAGGCGAAAGCGAGCAAAACGGGAAGAGAGCAAGGTGAATAGGAAGCCCGTAGAATAGGAAATAACACTGCCAGGCAGAGAGGCAGCTGAATTGGCTGTGACAGGCAGACCCTCTCTGCACCTGGGATTCAAACACAAGCTTATTTTCCTGGTTTCTTCGAGAGACAATGAGTCCTGACTACCTGTCAGCGTGCACCCAGGAGATGTCATCAGCAGAAAAGGGGCCCCAGGTGCTCCCAGCCCGCACAGCTGACACAGGTATGATGGCTGAGGTCACAGGTGGCATTTCCTGGAGATGAACAGTGAGGAACACAGAGGGGAAAAAAAGAAAAACTGAGCAACAGCATAAATCAGAGACCAAAGGCGATGCTCTTGCCAGGACTCCTGGTGTTCCCAGGGGATGCAGGACAGCTCTGCTGCCTGCACAGCTCCTGTCCTGCTCGTCTGAGGGGCAGGGGAGCAGGCAAATGGTGTGTCCCTTCAGGAAGACACGCTTCTTCTCCCCAAAGTCCCAACAAACACACAAGTGAAGATATTCACTGTCTTTTCTCAGCTTGCCAGCTCGCTGAGAGACCACGAAGGGTATACTCCCAGAGAGGCAAGGTCAGGCTGTGCCAGGTCTCCTAACAAGCAAGCTACACCCTCAGTAACCCATCAGAACAAGGGTATCAAAACCAGCTGGCCATGTCCAACCACAAGGGACCCACAGTGGATCGCTTGAATGAGACCACTTTCACCCTTTAGCACGGCCCTCCTCCTTGGGACTGACAGCTCATGGGCAACCCCGAAGGTGAGGGGCCACCAGCTGGTATCTTTAGCCTCCCTTTTTGAGAAGGAGCAGAGCATGCCACCCCACATCTCCCAGTGAGGCACCCAGCCAGGAACCTGCTCCTATGCTCTCCTGTGTGTCCATGCAAAGATGCCACCCAGGACTTGCCACCTTCCCCGTCTCCTCCTCCTCACCAAATCACCCACACACACCCTTCCCCACTGCAAACAGCCAAGAAACTGCTGCCAATTAAACACTGCTGTTGTCACTGTTTTTTTAATAAGAAAAAAGTAATTGAAATTTAATTTAGTCAATGATCAAGCGACAGGGGAGGGTGTGTGAATATCAGCTGGTGTTAGCTCAGGTTCCAGCAGGAAAGAGCTTGAACCAAGAGGGGACCAGGGGACACCTGGGGCAGCTGAGGAGGATCCGTACAAAAGGTTTTGAATCGGGGGCTCCCAAACCAACAGACCTCCTGGCCAGATTTCTCCCCAGAATTATATGTAAAGCAGAGGCACCCTCCTTTGATTTTCCACATACTCCAGTGAAAACCTCCCCTCCCCTCCTGTCCCTGCAGCCTGAAAGGAGCACGGCGCCTCCCTCCTGCCCTCTTCCTCCTCTCTGCCCCCGGCCACCAGTGCTGCTGTGACCAGAGCCCCATCAGAGTCAGCAGCCACGGGCCCATCAGCACAAGCCCTCAGCAGAGAGAAAGGGAGAGAAGCAGAGGAGTCCTGGGGGCCGGAGAACACGACGGGGCTTGTGAGTCATCCCCTCTGCCAGCGCGTACCCACGGCCCCCGCTGGCTACCACCGCGCTCAGGGAAGATGCTGAATATTCGATGAAGGCATTTGGTTTTTTTTTTAGATCTGCTGAAAATGGCAAGGGAAACTCCACTGTCAATTTAAAAAAAAAAAAAACCAAAAAGAAACAACAACCAAAAAAAAACAAGGAAAGAGAAAAAGATCACAGTCTCATCGCCACAGCCGGTCTTACACCTTCCCCGAGGATATGTTAGAACAACCAAGGGTGTGAGAGGAAAGCAAGCCCGTGGGGATCTGTTTCTGGCAGGCTGGGGGAAGGGAGGACAAGGGAATGGCTGTGGGAGGGTGTGTGTTTTGCCATCCCCACCAGTCTGAATGGGTGCGGGTGCACAGGCAGCCTGGGTTTGCAAGCAAAGGGATGGAGCACATGCCATGCTGGGGGAGAGCATTACCTGGCTGTGACACCTCTAGATGCTAGAGGTCTCAGCACCTCTGCTATGGTTGCCACTCAAGGACCTCATCTGGGAAGAGCGAGCTCCAATAGGAGACCTTGCAATTCCAACCTGTCAGGGAAGGATGAGGCTCACTGGCTGCTTTCACACAGCATCACGTGCATCACCACAGAAGTATGTGGTGACAAGGGACCACATGGGGTCAGCTGGTCTGTCAGTTCTTTCCCCAGATCAGTGAGACAGAAGCCACCTTTCGCTGATGTTAGCAAAGCCTCATCGATGGCTGACAACTCAGACCTCACACTCACGTCCAGGCAACCCAGACTCATTGCTTCACCACCTGCTGCTTTGTCTGACATCTCCTCTAAACATCCATCCCTGCAGTCTAAAAGTATTGCTTTTTCCTCATTGTGGGCACAAGGACACACCATCTTCTTCCTCTCCACAATTTTCTCCTGCTTGTCTGAAGTCCATCATCTTCCCTCCTCTCCATCTTGTCTAGAGTAAGCAACTCCAGCCTTTTCAGGCACCTCTTGCAGCCCACAGTACCTAGGTCACATTGAACCAACAGCCTTGAGGCAAAAGCTGCACCCAATTTCAGCTCCTTTTTAGGAGCCCTTTTTAGCTCTGTTCCTGTCTTGTCCCTTTGAAGATGAATACAGGACAAACTGAAGGAGGAGTAGAAATCAGGTCGTTACTCCTTAGCTTGGATAGTCCCTTTGTATCAGCAGACACAGGGTTAAATCTTCATAGTCAGTAAAACTTCAGCCCAGTAAGAGAGGAAACATCTTGCACCCTCATGTGCCATACAGAAGATGTGGCACAAGCTCTCTGTCCCAAAGAAGAGGACTCGGATAGGCAGGTAGAGGGGAGGGCGGGAGCTGGGAATTGCAGGCAGGGATGGGGAGCAGAGGTTCTGGGCTGAAGCCCGTCAGCTCATCCCTAGAGGAATCACATTGCCACCAGGATGGTGCAGGGGGAATTTGAGTCTCACAGCATGGCTGAGGGAAGAGAGAGTGCCTGCGTGTGTGAGGGAGCAAGATGGAGAGATTTACGGAAATGACAGAAATTTTCTTTTCTCCCACTCTCCTCCACCCTGTCACTTTCTCTTCTCCGCTTTCTCTTCTGGTCTCTGTCTCACCTTCTGTCTCTCCCTCTGCAAGCTCTTATTGGCAAGTTTTCTCCAGAACACAGCTATTTTGAATGTGTGTTCCTCTCCTTCCCTTACAATATTTGCTCTCTCACTCTCGGTATCTTCCTTGCTGGTGAAGCTGATCAGCTTAATGATGATAATATTGAACATGGTGAAATGGCTTCTTTCCCACCAATTCCTATTGCTCTTCTTTCAGGTACCAGCCAATTCTGTGCCTTTCCTTGTCACATCAGACCCAGAAACTCGAATATCACTTTCCCCCCCATCTTCTCCACTTGGAAAGGAAGGACATTCTCTATCATATATTTTTAATATGCTCCTTGAGAAAGCCTGAGATGTAAAGTGGCCTATTTTAGTCCTATCCCTCATTCCCAATCAAATGTCACCCTTGGGGAACCCAATCTCCTCAAGTTAGTTGCTTGCGTAGCGTGCGAGTAGCAAGCGATATATTCCTTGACTTCATGAGATCTACATCTCTACCCAGCCCCCATCCCCATCACTTTCATGCTCACTGCACAGACGTAACTCCCCCAAAGCAGAAACTGAGGGTCCACGGTAAGGTCCCGCATTTTCCAGCAAAAGAAGCCCACAGATCATTTGTGCTGTGATTCATCCTACGGGAAAGAACAGTGTGGGCTCCCCATTGCGCCGTGCGTCACAGAACCTGCCCCCGGTGGGAGCCCACAGAATGAGTGGTGTTGAAAGGTATCTCTGGAGGCTTCTGGTCCAAATCCCTGTTCAAAGTAGGGCTAACTTCAAAGCCATATCAGGTTGTTCAGGGCCTCGTCTCCTCAAATTTTGAGTATCTCAATGGATGCAGACTCCAAAATAACTTTCGGCCACCATCTCACATCTGAACCACCCTCATGATTGTATTTTTTCTTTGTACAGAGTTGGAATTCCCCCACTGCAACTTGTCTCTGCTGCTTACTGTCCTTGGTGCACACTTCTGAGAAGAGCCCAGCTCCATTTTCTCTACAATGTGCCCCCTCCCTCCCCTATTACTTAGTGGAAGACAGCAAACTGATCCCCCTTGAATTTCTCTCCTCCAAGGTAGACAAAGCCAGTGTCCTCAGATTCTCCTCGCACATTATGTGCTCCAACTCCCTGATCATCTTCCATGGCCCTCCACTAAACTCCCTCCAGTTTGCCACTATCCGTCTTGTAGCTGGGGGGGGAAGACAATGACTCTACTTGCTTAGGACCCCACAAGGCTGAACTAAAGCCTGAATGTTTCCTCTACTTCTTTATTTCCCTGTTAAATGGATGGTAACCAGCCTCCAGGCGATACAAGTCAATAATATTCAACAGAAACCATGGTTTGGACCATCAGGTTCAAAAGACTGCATCTAGATTTTATTATTAGCAAATCATATTCCTGGTCCAGTGGAAAAAACAACCCCCAGGCAACACCAGGATGAGGAATCTGATGATTTTGTGAACCTCTTAACAGGGGTGGGGAGCCATGAAACAGACTTAGTCCTGTCTCCCCTGCCCAGCTGTCAGTGTGGTTTGGGAATTAACTCATCACGCTTTATTTATCATCAAAATTTTCAGTCAACAGCCAGAACAGAGAGGCACATTTTTTCCCCTGTAAAATGTACTCAGGCATATACCAGTCTCTCTCAGCATTGGCTTGCACCCAGCATCCTAAAACCTCCACTTGATTCTTAACCAGGAGGGAGACAAGCTCCAGGAGTCCCAGCTGTTCTTGCTAAAGGGTGGAGGAAGACGCAGAGTCACACCAACTTGCCATGCAAAACAAACAGAGAAAGGAGCAAGGCCCCAAAAAGGTGGTATGGGGAAGACTCTACTCACTCTGTGCCAAGGATGATTGACCAGGGGAACTCACTGCTGCAGGACATCACCAAAACAGACAGCTTGAGTAAGTGTTTAACTGGAAGTGAGTGGTTTTAAAAGCACAGGTGGCAGTTAGGTCTTCCAGTAAGTGTAGCAGCATCCAAGGGCTTCCAGGTGGAAGTCTGTGAAGTCATTAGGGACCTCCCCTTCCTCCTTCTTAGCCAGGCACCTCAAAAGAAGCACGACATGGGGGGGTAAAATGGGAAGGATTCACCTCCTTCTAAAAGACATGTTTGCTAGCTCTCTCAGATTTACTGTGTGACCTACACACATGGGGGCTCGCCCTGTTACAACAGCTCCAAGGAGAACTTCAGTGGCGCCCCAAATTCGCTAGTGGGAGAGTGCCATGATTTCTGGGGAAGAGTGCTGTGATTTCAATTACCTGGAGGTATTTGAGAGGGATTCAGAGAGAAATGCATGGGTCCCACCTATTCCAATTCCCCACCCTCAAGCTCCAGTTGCCATGGCAATGGTACTGACAATTTCAATGCATAAACCCAAATTTGCATTTTAATGGGACATAATTAGAATGCTGAGATAAACGATTCTCCCTCGCTAAAAGGTAACATAAACGGCACATCTCACAAATATGCTCTACCAGCAAGTGTTGCGCGTACACACACACACACACACAGAGCCCATACATTGCCGGGCCGTGGGAGCTGGGAAGTTGCTTTCTGTTCCTTTATGCCTAACTGGGAAGTTTTACATCCAGAGCACAAATCCATCATTTCCAGATGAAAACAACAGATGTACCAGATGCCCACTGAAAAAACACTGTATCACCTCCTGGCAGCTATCCTGCCACACCAGGGTAGCTTCCCCTCCCAGGTCCAAGCAGGGTCAGGCCGTATCTGCTGTCCCAAGACTGGACCCAGAAAGGCTCTGTGTGCTGGCAGCTCTCAGGGGCTCAGCAACAGGGATCATTTCCCAGAGACGATGCAAAACCTGTTCCTCTCCAACTGTTCTAATATTTATTTTCCTTTTTTTTTTTTTTTTTTCCTGTAGCTAGATTTGTAGCGAGATGGGCTCTCGCTTGGTTATCTGCAATATGCCCAAGAGTTTATTCTCCAGCCCTTGGATCAGGAAAGGAGTACTGTGTAAGCACCTGTCCCACGCTGTCAGCAAAGAGGCCAAGTAGTTATAAGAGGGCAGAAGGAGATTTTAAAAAGGAAATGTTTCCAAGACATCTCTCTTTACTTCTGCAACAGGCAGGGAAGGGAAATAGAGGAGAGGGGGGGGAGAGAACCCATTCTGCACCAAATAGGAAAGCAGAAAATGAATTTCTCCTGCCCTTGATACAAACTAAATTCAAAGCAGGCAGCTGGCTGGAGTGAATAGAGACAGAAGAGAGAAAGGAGAAAAAAAATAAATTAAAAAATAAAAAAGGAGAGAAAGGGAGAAAAGCAAACAAGTGAATCATAAACGCTGCAAACTGCCTGGAAATTTCATTTGGCTTTTCAATTGGGAAGTGACACGATGCCTGCTCGGGAGGGGGCAATCACATCTGGGAGAGGCTGAAAGTAGCTGCCCTGCTGAACCCTTTGGGGCCTCCCAGCCCCTGGGGACTGCAGGCAGCTCTGCAAAGAAGGGGATCTGCCTCATCCCACCTGCCTGGGATGTGGAAGCAAAGCCTCAGTTCCTGCTGAGCAGCACTGACAGGGCACCACCAACACTAATCTGCTGTCTGCAAATGCACTGAGCAGACGACACAGAATTTGCTCCCCAGGTTCTCTATGGCCTGGATCCTGCTTTCCAAGGGGTCAGCGATCCCCTTCAAGCGCTGCAGCTTCCTATCAGCACTGGCTAACTGGCCATGCTCACTCAATTAGATCTGTACAATTAGGCCCCAGAGGGTTCAGACAACCTCCTGCTCCTCCTTCACGATCACACAGTGTTCAGCAGAAACCCAGTGGTGAAAAGCTCCACGTCCGACCCCTAGAGATGCCTGGTCTCAGCAGAGCTTCGTGTCCAACAGGCACCAGGGCAGACCACTCAGAGCTACTGCTTGCAGAGAGGAGGTGCTGATTCCTCCTCCAGGAAAGTCTAGTCCTACTCCACTCAATATTAATTGGGCTGCGCTGTGATGGAATGAATGTCAATACGCCTTGGCACGCGATCAAGTGGGGCTGGATTCAGCCCCCAGCGCGGCACGTGGCTGGAAGAGCACAGCACGGAGAGCCCAGCAGAGGAACCTCTGGGGCTCCCCACAGCAGGTCGCGGGGCTTCGAATCCAATCTCTTTCACATCCTATTTAGCACATGCATACGTAAACACATGTACCCAGGGTGCACACAAACACACACGTTTACCTGGAACCATCCAAACTCCACGCAGCGAATCGGCTGTACAAAATCAGCGGGGCTGCATGCTGAGATCTCACACACTGTACGTCCCATGGTGCTGTTTCCATTCATCTGAGTACACCCAGGCGGAAACTCATACGGATGCTAACATGTATATGGGGAGTGCTCTTATGCCAAGGTAAATCATGGTGTACCCAATAAGACAGGAGGCTGTATCCCTATGCACAACCAAACCAAAATACTTTTCCGCAGTTGAGGGCTTTCCACATTAACCCTCGTTCCCTTGTTTCTGGCTTGCAGTTGATTAACTTAAAATAAAACCACATAATTCTCCAAAAGACCATCTATGTCACAGATATGGTGGTTCACAGGGCATTTATTAGCCAATTCCTCTCCCTTAGGACACAGCTTACAGGTTCTGCACTGTAGGGACCCCTCAGAGGATGGAGACGTGATCGCAATGTCCAGTTCACAATACAAAGTTTCAGGAAGAAACAGTGGAGTAAGGGAGGAAGTTAAGAAAAAAGCAAAGAGCCGGCCTTATAATTTAGAGGGACTCAAGTGCTGGGAGTCAAGATCAAGAGATAAAAGGCCAGGTTGAACTGTCGTCCTCCCAGAAATTGCTGACCCTGGTTGGAGAAACAAGGGCTAGAAGGAGAAAGAGAGGACAAGGAGACAGGAAAATAGGCAACACAAGTCCAAAGACAGCTACCAAAAGAGAGGGAGTGAAGGAAGGAAGAAAGGAAAAAGGGAAAGAAGAAAAGCCCTAAAAAATGAAGCAATTAAAAGAGACAATAAAAGCATCTGCCACCATGCTGAGAAATGTGCATGCCGACAGTGGGACAGAAGATCTCCTCGCTCACTGCACAGGGAGCCTTGTGTGAGCCAGACTCCCTGCGGGTGCTTGGGTCTGCCAGCTCCCACCCTGCAGTCATGCCCCACGTCTTTGGGAACAGGGACCACGTGGTTGGCTTGTCACTTGACTTCTTTGATGAGAGAAAAGGCCAGCCCCTGGCAAACCTCCCTACACCACTCACCACAGCTCCCCCGCTCCCACTTCAGCTTTAGGGGCTACCATGGTGCCTCCCCAAGGGTTCTCTCCCCCATAGTCCTGCCAGGGAGGCAGCGACATGGCCACTTACTGTGTGAAGGTGTGCTGCAGCCAGGGCTACAGATGGGCAACAGCAGATGGGGGCAGTGAACAGTGATCCAGGGCTGAGCATTAGCAAGGGACTTGCTGCCAAATTGGTATCACAACCGGCAGGAGATGAGCACAACTCAGACAAACGTCATGGTAGCCAATTCACACTAAGGCCCTTATGGCTACCAGATACAGGCTGGTGTGTTCAAAGGTGGTGGTATGGAGTTGCACCCCAAAACACTCTTGCACCTTAGTGGTTCTGTGCCCAAAACCCACAAGGACTGGGTAAAGCCTACAGGGCTAAAGTCTACACTTGTCCTGAAAACTTCTGCACCCTCCGCCTGCTCCTGGTAGGGCCTTCCTAAAGCTCAACACCCATCTCAGCACTCATTTCTCCTGGCTGCCGTGCTTCTGGCAGGCAAAAGCCAGCCTCACAGTGACATCTAGTGAGGAGAGCCCTTGTGGCACCTCGCACAAATGGCAGCCTGACCTCCTCTCCTGCTGGCGTTTGTTTCCCGGACTTCAGAAGCCACAGGCAGAGCAGGACAAGTGGTGAGCATATGGGTGCCTGGTATCCAGCACCTCCAGGGCTGCCCCTGCACCCCGAGAGAGTAGGGGTACCCCAAGCACACACCGGTGGATTTTCAGTGTTTTCTAGAAGAGCTTTTTCTACACTCTGCTGAAGAGAGCTGGATGGCAAGGGAGAGAAAGGAAGAGAGAAGAAAGCCAGCTGTATCATTTAGAGGGACACAACTGCTGTGAGTCAAGAACAAATGCTAAAAGGTCAGGTTGAACGTTCACCCTCCCACAGCCTCAGAAATTGCGGATCCTGGCTGGAGAAGCAAGGGCTACAAAGAGAGACAGCAGCTAAGGAAATGGAATAAGACATGGAAAGACAAAATACAGCTATTAGAGAGAAAGAGCAAAGAAAGAAAATATTTTTTTAAAAAAGGGGGGAAAAAAAGACAAAAGCAGAGCACATGGAGAGAGGTCTGACACCATGCTGACAAATGCAGCATGCCAGCAACAGCACAGAGTATCTCCTTGATCTGGGCAAGCCTCACATGCTATTTTGTGGGCTTTTGAGCAATTCTGGAAAAAAAAAAAAAGAAGAGTCCCACAAATTAGGAAACCACAAAGTGTGCATCGTGGAAGTAAGCATCCAGTGCCTCTGCTGCTCGCAGCAAAATCTATGATGCTGCTCAATTCCCACATCAGAAACAAGGTGGGAAGGAGATAAGCAGATCTGACCTGCTCCCTTCTGATGCTTGCTGGTGGCCTGGCTGTCCCCTGCCCTGCAACACCTTCATGATCCACTCTCTCCTCCCTATTTTTCCTGTCTCTAAATGGTTCCCTCCCACACTTGAAAGGACTGGGGAACTGGGACTGGGGGGGGGGGGGACTGTAGAGAGGTGGGGGTTGGCCTCTTCTCCCAAGGGAGTAACGACAGGACCAGAGGAAATGGTCTGAAGTTGCAACAGGGGAGGTTTAGATTA
>JAOXJM010000001.1:54864589-54879283 GCA_026413425.1 Tringa solitaria
GTTGGACTCGATGATCTCAGAGGTCCCTTCCAACCATGGAGGTTCTGTGATTCTGTGAACAGGAGGGCACACGACACACCTTTAGCCACTGAACCAGGGGACACGACACACCTTTACCCACTGAACCAGGGACATTACACACCTTTAGCCATGGCAAGATGGGAACGGTGCCAGCAGAGGATGGAGCAGGCAGGAGCCGCGGCAGCAGGCAATGCTGCCCCCAGCTCCACCAGCTCTACTCTGCACTGAGCAGCAGAGACATGGGCTGACAAGACCTGCCCAAGGCAGCAAAAGCCCCTGACAGCCCAAGCCCACCTCTTGTCTGTCTCCAAACCCTTAATAGTTGGTGACAAGCATAACTAGCTACACTTTGTTGCATCCAGAGCCAGCTCTGGGGCTTGTAAACATTTTAATGCCCTGGAGCAGAGAGGCTGGGAACAAAACACAGAGCCTTCCACCTCTTTGTCACTGCTTTGAAAGCAGCCACATTCAACGACTGATGTTCCCCAGTTTCACATCTGCACAGCATGAGGATACTTAAGCTCTCAGCTCCAATACAGACCCTTCTCTGTGTATTTCCAAGCTCTTTACATGAGAAAACATGATTTTCACTGTAATCAGGATAAAATGCATCCTTCCTGGAAGAAACAGACTCATCAAAGGCCACAGTATTTCCAGAACTGAGAACCACCACTGCCTCTTTTACAAATCCCTCTGGTTAAAGAATGTTATACTCAGAACCTTGTCTCAAAATCCGTTTCAATTTCTGTCCATTTTCTCTGTATTCAGCAGGGGAATATGTTTAGGGGTGAATTTCTCAGATTCTGGCATGGAGTATCTACAGTTCTGACTAAAACACAAAAGAAAGCTACAAAGAGCAAATCAAACAATGTAAGGGAGGAATAAAGAGTTGAAAGCCAAAGGTGAAATAAAAGAAGAAGGTCAAGTGCCAAGCCAGGGAGGCCAGTCTGTAGTTGAAAAGGGACAGACCAATTCTAGAAGCACAAAAGGAAAAAGAAAAGATAGGCTGAAATCCAAAGGGAAGAAAAGAAAAAAACTAAAGTCAATAAAGTAAGCTGGTTGAAGCTGATTTGAAAGGAAAACAAAGCTCCTGGTAAGCTTGGAGGCTCAGTTGCTGGTAACTGAGGTGCATGTCTCATCAAGCCCATCACAATGTAAGCTTTTGAGTAACAAGTGAAGATGTCCTGGAAGATTCTTCAAGGGATTCCACCACACAGCTCATAATTTCTAGAAGCTGTGCTGATCCAGCACTGCCAGGGACACAAAAACACAAAAATTAACAAGTTGGAGCCCCAAAAAGCAAGATACAGGCACAAAGATCTCAAGTTTTTCAATAACCCCCAGCGTGTACTGGGGTACTACTACCGGGGTACTATTACTACTCCACTAAAGTACGTGTTGTCCACACTTTACTCACTTTCCTCCAATGCATTTCATTCAGACTGGCAATCTATGAAGCAAACTTGTACTAACTCCAATCTCTGTGTCCACCATCTGCTACATCCCTTCTACAGCACCTAGCAATTCATGGTCTGCAGCCCCCCTACAGTTTGTTCACTCAGGCCCATCCCTGTTCCACCAAAGGGCATTTATCCTCTTTTCCCTGGTTTTTAGGGAAAATAAAAGCAACTACAGCAGGATAGGTTTTGGCCTTCAACACCGGGGGATATGGTGGCAGTAAACTCTGCCATCTTATCCCAGAGCCGATGCTGCAAGAATGAAGTAAGGTGGGGAGGGCAGGAGGAAGACCAAGGAACCATCTCCATGGCCCAGAGAAGGAACAGGGAAAAGCTGGTTACTCTGAACCCTGGGATCCTTCTACTACTTTCTCCCTCTCCTGACATTTAAGGATAGTGGTGGGAAACAGAGAGAGAAATTGTTGCCCTCCAGTGGCAGACCCTCCAGTCTGCTGCACTCTAGGAGGCACGCAAGAGCAGCAGATGCCCCTCTGAAGAGATTTCTCCCTTTGGGCAAAGATAGAAAGTATGACACTACTGGAAGTTCAGGCATTTTTGTGAGTCTGGACACAAAACCCCATTATTTATGACCACACAAAGCTTGTGACGCTAGCTCTGTATTATGTGCGAAAAATTACTAGCAAAATGCTTTCTTGTGGAATTCTAAGCCCTGAAGAAGGACTTGTTTGGTTTTTTTCCAAATATAACATTTATGTTCTTAAAAATTTTACTTCTCTCTACAACGTGGGCTCTTACAGCTTCAACAAAGATACTGGTGCGTACGCTCTTCCCATTTGGAGCCAAAAACCAGCATGTGGAGAACAAGTATATGTTTTGGGCTGAGCCTCCATGTTGTCATTCAGAAGATCCATTTTGACCGTTAATCCTGTCTCAGCTACTTTGCGAGTTGTGTAATCTTTGTGCCTCTTTATCTCACCTGTACAGGAGGACAATAACTCTTGTCTTGTTTGGGGGCAGAGTTCATTTCCTATTACAGCATCTAGTATGGTGGGAAGCTGATTTAATCTTAACTTGTGCCAACATTATCTGTAAAAGCTGTGCAAGGCAGAGCCAGCTTCTCGGTGACCTGGAACAGGCTGAAAAGTACATGGAAGACGCAGGTATCTGGACTGGATTAAAAAAAAAAAATCAGAATAAGAGATTTTCTGTCAGTCTAAAGTAACTAGACACTTACCCATGTAAGTGCATGAATCAAAAGCATTGTCCAGCCTTTGTTCAAATTCAGTAGGCCAGAAAGTCAAAGCGCTTTTCAAAGGCACGTTGCACAGTTAAAGGACAAAGGTTCCTGTGTACCTGAGGTACAGGGCAGGCAGTGATCCATGGTTCTTTGTAGGAACAGTGACCACAACACAACCAGCATCGAGTTGGCAAACACAGCTAAATATTAATGACAGCGGCTTTGAACACTGCTGATGGAGGGAAAATACAGAATATGGCATGTGGTGAAACTGGACAGCTGACTAAAGCAAAGCGTGTTCCATAATCCACACATGAATAAACATGCAGAGGTGAAAATCTGTTATAAATAGCTTGGAAATCAGTCTGATTCACTTCAGAAAAGAAAATACAGATATATGTGTCAGAGTGGACAATACCAAGTGTTCAACATCAGGATCCCATTTCCCAAAATCATAAGACTGTTTTTAAAAAAAAGCCCTAAACGAAATAAATGCTTGTGATTGTTGCATTTTACTTCTAATGTTGTCCTCAGCTTCTGTTTTCTAACATTCTTCACAATATTCCTTCAGACCAAGACTCCCACATGACCCCACATGCACCCAGAAGCTGGAATATAAAGTCAGAGCTATTAAACAAACAGTTATTATGAACTGCCACAGACAGCAATATGATTAACCATAAATATCAACAATATCTTTGTTAGCATGTAGTACAGAATAATAAGGTGGAACAGGCTGTACAATAACTTCAGACATCTTCCAAAGCCTAGAATCATTATTCTAGGAGAACAATTCTAGGAGAAGAATAGTCACTCTAAGATGAATCAGAAACTTTATCAACATATTCAAACAGGGAAAATTTCCATTTTTCAATGCCATTAGAAAGAATGAAAACAGAAAGTGAACTGATAATATTCACATATGGAAGTTACTTAAAACTTAAACTGATCTCTATGCTGGGTTATCTGCAATTGAAAAGCCAGCTAGCTCATGGGTACCCACTGAGGCATGAGATTTAAAGCAAGCTATAAACCATGAACATTAGTGTCAGGAAGCTTTCGAAGATAGCTTAACTCTCAGAAACAAAGACATTCTCAATCTGAAATGCAGCGCCTGTGGTTTTTGCCATCCAAAGTTAAGATTATTCAGGCTCTAAGGACAGCAATTTATTTGGATGTTATACATTTAAATGAACATCATTTGACATTCATTCTGTCCCCAAAGCGCTTCAAAGAGCTAACTGCACTGGTTTTTGAGGGATTACAAAGTGATGAAGTTTTCTTGGATGAAATTTTAATTTGAGCAGAGGTCTTAAAACAGTACAATGAAAAACTGATTTATTTATTTTTTACTGACATAGACACAAAGTCTCCTAACATTAAATTTTTAATAGTACTTACCAGTCTGGAAAAATCTATTTGAAGAGTCTGCTTAACTGCTTTCAGCAGTGACTCAGGTGAAAGCAAGTGATAGTTAAATGTATATATCATGATGAAATAAGGAGCATATCATCACTGTGAGAGTGATAAAGCCATGGAAGCTCCTGCAAAGAGAAATACAGCATTTTATACGCCATGCTCACCATAAAGCAGATTTATCAAACAGATTAGTTGACTTAATCTAAGGTCAGCAGAGGATATTTTACAGTTTATGGTATGTAGGAGATCAGCGGCACACAGTCTAGTTAGAGGCCTGTAAGTAGCGGTGTTCCCCAGGGGTCAGTACCAGTCTTGTTCAACATATTCATCAACAACCTGGACAAGGGGACAGTGTACCCTCAGCAAGTTTGCTGATGACACAAAACTGGAAGGTGTGGCTGACACACCAGAAGTCTATGCTGCCATTCAATGAGACCTGGGCAGGCTGGAGAGTTAGGCAGAGAGGAACCTAATGAAGATCACCAAAGACAAGTGTAGGGTCCTGCACCTAGGGAGGAATAACCCCATGCACCAGTACAGGTTAGGGGCTGACCTGCTGGAGAGAAGCTCTGCAGAGAGACCTGGGAGTCTTGGTGGACCGGAAGTTGACCATGAGCCAGCAATGTGCCCTTGTGGCCAAGAAGGCAAATTGTCTCGTGGGATACATTAAAAAGAGTGTGGCCAGCAGGTCAAGGGAGGTCAATCTCCCGCTCTACTCTGCCCTGCTGAGGCCACATCTGGAGTTCTGTGTCCAGTTCTGGGCCCCTCAGACACAGAACTGCTCAAGAGTCCAGTGGAGGGCTACAAAAATGATCAGGGGGCTGGAGCATCTCTCTTATGAGGAAAGGCTGAGAGACCTTTGTCTGTTTATCCCAGAGAAGAGAAGACTGAGAGGGGATCTCATCAGTGCTTATAATATCTAAAGGGTGGGTGTCAAGAAGGTGGGGACAGACTCTTTTCAGTGGTGCTCAGTGACAGGACAAGGGGCAACGGGCACAAACTGGAACACAGAAGTTCCACATGAAGAAAATATTTCTTCATTTCGAGGGTGACAGAGCACTGGAAGAGGCTGCCTAGAGAGGTTGTTGAGTCTACCCTCTCTGGAGATATCCAAAACCTGCCTGGATGCGTTCCTGTGCAACCTGCTCTGGGTGACCCTGCTTTGGCAGGGGAAGTTGGACTAGATGATCTCTGAAAGTCCCTTCCAACCCCTGCCATTCTCTGATTCTGTGATACAATATACAGGCAAAATCCAGTTCATATTAAGAAGTGATTGTACATTCCTAGTATGTCGATGAACTGATCTTGTTTAGCACTGCAGGGAAAAGATGTAAGCATAATTCTCTATTAAAGTCAAAGAGCAAGGGAAGACTCTACACCTGTGTTTGCAGGTTGTACCAGAATCACCTGGACAGAGACATGACAGATACTATAATCACCATGTCTGGCAAGACCAAGAACAGCTGAAGCCAGAATGCAGTTAGGAGAAACATTAACGACCATGACCTGAGAAAAGCTGACAGATCCTGTATTTCTTCAGGAGCTGAAGAAATATAATGTATTAATAATAGGCACATGACTTCACAAAGTGTTAAAAAATCCCTTGTTGGACCGTGATCTTTGGTAACAGACCCAAACCTGGGGAATGCGTCACACCACGATCCATTTAACCTCCTCGTGCACTAACTAGCTCCACCAGCTTGACTGGGCTCTGAGGCAGGAGACCAGGAATGCAGTTAAATAAAGCGCCTTGCCTTCCCTCTTCAACAAAATGACCCCTGTGTGCTCGTTAAATTTTATTCTGCAGGTAATTGCTGACTAAAATCATAGCGAGTCTGCACTCAACCTTGCTGGTCAACGGAGGCGTTGCCTGTATTACCGTTTCTTGCTACTGAAGGTATTTAATAAGAAGGGAGTCAGCTTTTCTGAGAGACCTACATAATTGAGAGCTTTATTAATTGGCGCAACAGAAATAGAAATAGGATAGTATTAGTAATAGTTTACTTTTGAGGTAGAAAAGGGCATTTATTTTCCATCAACAGGATAATAAATCAGTGCTGCTTGCACCACACTAATTTGTTAAACATGTTTTGCAGTGCGAGTAACGAAGATGTTTTTGCATCAGATGCCTTCATAAGACACTTATGAGGTTACACTGTTTTGACACTAAGCGTGTGTAACAATGTATTAGGTGATCCTAATAAAGTTAAATGATGCAAATGTAGCATTTAACCAGTAGAATAAGCTATCTTGAATATACTGTGCAATATGTAATCATGAACAGCTTACAAGGAACCTGTAAATTGTATTTTAGGGGCTAAAGGAGAGCATTTGACTGATGATGTATTTTTGGAAATGCTTCCCCCATGGTAAGATCACTGGCAGCTATCATTTATCTCACTCTCACCAAGATAAAGATAATCTGAGTATACGAGTAATAACAAATCTTCCGCTGACTAAAATGCTCTCTAGTGCTCTCTTCAATTTCAGCAATAGGCTATTAACTCGTTGCTTGTTCAGTTTCTGCTTTGCAAACTCCAATAACCTCCTCGTAACTTCGTTAACTTTCACACAAGCGAAGGGACAACCCTGGCAGGGAACGAAGAGCTAAGCAAGATCTGTCTTCTACTAGCAACTAACAGAAAACAAGAAAATGGAGAAATGTTTTACATTACATACCCGGTCACTGTCCCTCTGCATCAATCAAAAAATGGTTCAGATTACTGTAAAAAGGAAAACTAAGAGTGAAAAGTGACATGCTGAACAAGCAGTTAATGTTCCCCAGCCCTGAAGCCAGGAATAAGTACTTGCCCAGAAAAATGTATTAGCACCATCACACCAGCAGACACTGACACAGGATGCTGGGAACCATCCAGGGAGGGATTCGGAAGAGAATGAACAATAAAAAAAGACAGGCATCGAGGTGACACCTGCAGAGGCTGGAGAACAATTTCCAGAGAATGAATGTCTTTTAATGAACCGAGGTTTAACTGTTATCAGTCCCTGCTAGAGATCATTACTATGAGAAACAATGAGCGCTGCTTGTATCGCTCCCTCCCTGCAGGACATGTCTGAGGGAGAATAAACCTCTCTCCTTCTTCTCCAGTGTCAGCTTGTTACTGCCAGTGCTGGCTATAATTGAATCAGTATTCAGATGGCAGCTAAATTTAGCCGGTATTAGCATGAAGTCTCTAGAGGGGAGAAAACGGAGGAGAAAAGGTTTAAATAAATAGACTGAAGAAATACTGAATAATAGATTAAATTTATGGTGGAGCAAACCTCTGCGCCAAAGGACTCTGGCACAGAGTTAAATCTAGATTTTAGGGCCCCGTCGAGACAAAACGTGACACTGCTACTGCCATTCCCTTCACTCCCCGGCCTGTTATTATCCCTGCGATGGCAGGAGCCCCTCAGAGCCCTGGCCCCGTTGCAGTGGCTTCACGAGGGTGTAACACAGGTTTGCGGGCCGGCTGCCAGCCACAGGCAGCAGAGGCAGGAGAGAGGGGCGATGAGCAAAGACCACCAGCAAGAAGGCGGTGCACCCGCTGCGGGCGAGGCCAGCTCTGGACGGCTCTGAGGGGATCTTCACACAACATGGCGCCAGCAACATGGCGCCACGGCCCTTCCACCCCAACTCCCGCCGCAGCTCCCGCTGCGCATGCGCAAAATGCCAGCAGGACGGCGCCGGAAGTGTGGCGCTGAGGAGACGGAAGTAACGCCACGCCCGAGCGGAAGTGTGGCGGCGAGGCGGAAGTTGGCCACCGGTGTTGGTTGAGGGGCGTGTGCGCGGTCATGTCGGCCTCCCTGTTGCGGCGTGGCCTGGAGCTGCTGGAGGCGCCGGGTGGGCCCGTGGGGACCGGGGGATGTGCGGGCGGGGAAGGGGTTATTCCCGGCGTGCGGCTTTAGTAACCCCGTCCCTATTCCCGCTGCAGGCCAGGGAGAGGCCCCGCCGGGGCTCCAGCGGGAGCGGGATGGTGCCAGGGCGGCGGGTGCTGCAAGGCGGAGGAAGGGGGCGGCGCAGCCCGGGAGGAACAAGGCCACGGTCAAGGGCAGAGTCGTGAAGTCGGCGATAGGTGAAGCCTGGCCCCGGCTCCGGAAAGGGTGGGGGGTAAACGGCTTTGTCGCCCTCCGCAGCCCTCACATCGGGTCCCCTCATCGTGTCGCGCAGACCCCCTCCCCAGTGGCTTGTATCCATCCCTTCCCGGCCTCCTGGGTGCCCATCTCGTGTCCCCTGCTTAAACACAGGCTGATATGTGGAAGCATCCCTATCCCTGAGTTGTAGCAGTGTCTCTTTCTGCTGGGGCCTTGCTGATCCCGTGTGTCTCTCCTTGCATACTGCTTGGATGAGCATCTGATGTGTTTTGTCCCACTCTGCTCTGACCTAGAGGAGTATCACAAGAAGAAGCCCGTGAATCACTTGACAGCAAACGTGAAATACATGTTGAAGGGACGAATTGTTGCGAACAAAGCTATCACAGAACAAGTAAGACTGTCACTTCTTTCTCTGGGGTTCTCCTTCCACTGAGGAACATGGGTGGATGGGAATTATCCCCAGATCTTCCAGCCAAGATCCTCTGCAAAGGAGTAAAGTCAACTTTCTGTCTGGAAATGGCCTTGAGAAATTTCTGTGTGCACTGGCAAAGCAACTTACCAAGCTTTAAACATTTGTTGATATGCTGACACCCATGATGTTCTCTGATACTAGTTAAAACCTACTGGTAACTGTTGGCTTTTCTTATTTGCCAAAGATATTTCATAGCTTCAGCTGTGAAATAAGCTTTTCAGTAAGAAACCCTGGTTCAGACCCTCTCCTTACTGTTGATTGATTTGTCCTTCTCTGTAGTTGGAGGCTGTTTAGCAAGGGATGGCTCATGTAATAGGAATTTCACGGCATCTTCAATTATATTTCTGATAAGTGGAGAATTTAACTAGTGGTCTTCTGCAAAAGGTAGTCCTGTGTCAGGATTTGAAGAGAAGAATAGCTGACACTGCTAAAATCTTTGGCTTTTTTATGAGATATGGGCTTTTAACTTACATAAACAAACCAAGTGGTTAGGTCAGTGTCTCTTAGGCTGGAGGCTGTGAAGGGAGATGATGGTGTATTAGAAAATGCTGAGGGGATCCCAGTTTGTCTCATGGAGAGAAAGGATAAAAGAAGGACACAGTTTCATAAATGTCTGAATTGAAATCAGTGTTTCTATCTCTGTGACAGTTACTACAGAGTAGTTTTTATTTTTGGCTCCAAATAGTAGGTTGGTACTTGCTGTTGTCCCAGTGACCTGCTTTGGTTAACATCGCAATTGCCTCTCACTTTTCTTTGGAGGCATTCTAGGATATAGCAGGGTACCAGCAGAATAGCAGGGATGCCGCAGGTGAGCTTGAAAATCACCATTTTGTGGTTTGGTCTGGATAACAATGACTGTTGTTTTTCCCTTTTTTATTGTCTTAAGGTTCTTACTCAGAACAGAGGAAGGAAGTCCAAAGATCAGCCTCCAAAGAAGGCAGCAAAGAAGAAACCCGAGGGCACTGTCTTCACCGAGGAAGACTTCCGTAAATTTGAGAGAGAATACTTTGGGAGACCATGAACAACATGACAGGGATTCTCGCAGCTCCAGTTTTCCTGCAGCTGAGTGCTCAGCACACAGGACTGGCCGTTTCCTCAGCGTGTTTGAGATGGGAAATAGGAGGTGTGCCTCTGTCAGCAAGTGCTTTAATGTCACACTTGCAGAGCAGCTCTGCATCTGTGCAGAACTTGTTACTGGCCAGCTAGAGCCATAGAGGTTCTCTTGGCTCTGAGACACGTTGTCCTTATAATTTATGTCTCCTTCCAGCCATCATGTCTTGCATTCTTGATGTAGAAGGGTGGACCAAGCCAAATACAAATCTTGTTCCCCTTCATCAGGGTGTAAAGTTTCTGCTACCTGTGTTACTTGGCAGGGAGCGTTTAAAGTACTGGATCTGAATGGAGAAATGTTTTGGACCAGCAGTAATGAATCATCAGAAGAGAAGGATGCTTTGAAAGACTGTTAAACCCAAGTAGTCCTGCAGTTTTTGTTCTTTTTACAGCCTCTGTCAGGTTTTTCAGTCATTGCAAAAACTTTTTATATGTCATTTGATTAAATGTTGCAGACACTGCCTCTCTCTGCCTTTGTAATAGAGATTATTATGACAGGCTGCGATTAATGAAGACAAACTGTGTCACTCTTCTGATCCAAGCATACGTCTCTTTAGGATGACTCAGTTGTGTGAATGGCCTCTCTCTGATTCATGTTGACACGTGTATTTAATTTTCTCTCTGACATGCTCAGGCCTTCAAAGAGCGCAGGCTGGAATGGAGATGACTCCTGTGTTCTACCTGCTCACGGTTTTCCCCCGTCCAAGCAGGAGGCCTTAGGTGGAGAAAGTTGTCCTTTGGGTGCTTGTACATGAGCCTCACACTGAGGTTCAGCCACGCTGGGAGGGCTTGGCACTGTCACCTCCTGTAGCCAGGAGGGGTTGTGACCCAGATGTTAGCCTTGGCATGAAGTTAAAAACTTCTGAACCAGAGGTTGTGGTGCTGGGTTGAAGGGAAGGGGTTTTTTTGCGATCAGGCTACTCCTTAATTCCCGGCTGCAACAAATAGAGGGCCCAGCAGGTGGGAGTGTTGTTCCAGACACCTCCTGGCTAAATCACCCTAAGCGTCCTCCTGGGGAGCTCCTGCCACTGCCCTTTCCTGCCCCTTACCTAGGAAGATGGGAAGCTTGTTCCCTTTGGAAAAAAAGGGGGTAAAGAGTAGGACTAATGCCAAGCATTGGTTAAACTCAGGAGCTGATTACAAGGGGCTTGGCTGAACTAAGGCAGCAGCTGCTTAGATGTCAGCACCGGTGGGAGTTCGGTACCTTTTCCCTGCTCTCCAATTATCATTCCTGGTGCCGTCCTCTTTAGTCTGTGCCTCCTCTGTTGCGTTCTTTCCCTCTTGTCTGCATGGGAGGGAAGGTCGCCTAGATGTACGAGGTCCAGATGGGAAATAGTGAACATACTGAAGTATGTGTACTGGAAATTGTGTAACAGCACGTGGGAGGGGATTGCTTGTAATGGGATCAAGTTCAAATCTCTGCAGCCAAAAGTGATAAATATAGAACAGTTCGAAGACCAGTTCCCTTCTTTTTCAGTTTGCTCTTGCTCCCGAATGAAAAAAAAAAAAAAAAAGAGAATGAGTGTTGGCTGCTTAAAAGAATGGAAATAGTGGAGACGCTATTGTTTGAAAAAGCAGTTGAGCAGAATGTGTATGCAGCATGTGTCTCCTTAAAACCTCTGTGCTCTGTGCATGCTGCGATGCATGTGAGCTGGTCTAACACGCACAGCTCTGCGTGGAGCTGTCCTGGAGACAATTAACCTTGTGAAAAAGCTGGCTGTGCCACAACTGGGGAGTTCTGAAAGAGGTAGATTTCTGGGGTGTTAAGTTTGTTTCAAGCCCTCATCTTCAGTATTTGGCAGTTCCTTCGTGTCACCCCCTGCATCTCCTTTGCCAGTTCCTCCTACACACCCTTGTTCAGCTCCTGGGCCCTTCTTCTGCAGGCTGAGGAAAGCAAAGCCGCCCTTTGTTGCTCCAGGAAGGATCACTGGGGTAATGTGGTTCGCCACCTTTGTACAAAACCCAGCTTGTTTGCTTGCAAATGTAAGCAAACAGGAAAGCCGTTCTTCCAAAGGTAATGAGGAACTTTAAAGTGGGGCCCCGAGCACTTTCCCCCAAGGATAGTAACACCCGGATCTATGGAGTTTTAAAGTTGAATGGCAGCTCTCATTACTGGCTGGAAAGACAATTAGGGCATCGCAAGTAATCAACGTACTTCTTGTGGCTGTATGCAATGAGGTGGTGTATTGTTGAAGGGGATAAAAGCAGCCTGACTGGATCTTGCCATTTGAAATCAAACTTGGTTGTACAGCAAACAGCATCCTGAAATAAATTAAACACTATTTTGCGGGAGGAAGGAGAAGCAAGCAGGAATGAATGGGTGGCTCCAGGTAAACTATCTTCTGCAAGGGTAAAGATCTGACATGTTCTAGCCTTGATTTCCCCCCTCTCTAGCAGAGCAGGTGCTCCTGTGGAAAGGACAGTGGTGCCACCCATACGCTGGGTAGATAAGGACAGGAGCTGGCCCCTGAGAGGAATGTCTTCAAGCTGGGGGGGGGTAAATAGGTACCAGCTTCTTGCATGTCCCTCGTGGTAAGCTGAAGGTAAGCATCTTCTTACACTCCCAACTGTCTATGTTACAGTCTAGTCATGGCTTGAGCATGGCAGCTCCTCGGCTGTGCTGAGACCCCAGGAGGTTGGCTGTCCTGGAGCAACCTGTGCCATCTCTCTGTTCCTTGCAGCCAGACTTTGCTGCTTTACGAAAGAGGGGTGAGCTGCCATAGCTGCTTTTCCTAGCTGGCCTCCAGCCTCCCATTCCCACGCTGGAAGCTGCAGCCTGCAACCCTCGGACCTGCCGGACGGCATTTCTCTCCCTGCCGCGCCGCAGGGACGTGTCCTGCTGCTGCGGGGTGAGGGCCATGTGCTGGCTGAGCTCATCGGGCTGCTGGCTCTCTTCCCAGCTCTGCGGCACCAGCTGAGCATCCTGCAGCAGAAAATAGAGGTGGCTGAGCTAAGGGAAGAAGGAGAGGAGGAGGAGGGTGCCATCTTACAGTGCGTCCCCACCCACCCACAGCATGGAGTCAGAATGGGAGGCGGCGGTGGCGGCTTTAATATAAATGCAAATCAAAGCTCTGGAGTGTTATTCATGTGGTAGAACCTTCCCAGGGAAGTGGTTTAGGGGAGGCAGAATAGTTCCCAGATGCTCAGTGTTGAGCTAGCTTACTGTGAGTAAGATTCATCAGGCTGGTTAATGGCCGATTGCTCCCTCGTTAGGTGAATGGGAAGCGAACAGGGAAATTTGTTCAGATGGGCACAAGCTAATGTAAGCCAGTACAGCCTCTGCTGTATCAGCCAATCTTTACTTCTTGAGTGTAGAATCCAACAACAGCTAATCTCAGTGTTTTACGTGTATCCGGAGTGGGGAGGACTGCAAATGTAAACCAAGGAAACATGTTTGCTCAGGACATTAACCAACTTCTTGCCTCTGAAATGACGTAGCAGCAACAAAGCCGGCTACCAATGAACAAAGACAGACTGTTAAACCCGCTCAGGCAAACAAGACTTGAAATCCTGAAAAAGCTGTAGGGGAAAATCAGGGAGGGGAGGGTCCTAAAAGCCTTTGGGAATCTCAGTCTCCGGTTTCTTTTTCATGACTGACTCCCATTTCAGTCCTGCTGACGACCAACACAGCATCAGCACCTACAACACCGATGGGCTCCCGAACGCCTTGGGTAAGGGACTGGTTATTGTAGAAAGGATGCACAGCAGCAGCACCCTGAATAACCCACCAAAGAAAAGTTGCAGCAAAAGGAAGTTTCTCATTTTGAGGCAAGAAGACCCATCAATTCAATTAAAAATGAGGAGTGTAAAAGATGGCAGGCGGCCTAATGCCGGCTTACAACTCAAAATGTGGAACTCCAGCCAAGCCAGGCTGAAGGGTTAGTAGGTTTGAGATGGATTAAAGGTTTGAATGTCTATCCATAGTTACATGAAATAGGATTAGCAGTGCCAACCACTAACTGGTTGGGGGCAGGGGAGATAAGAAGCGTGGAGGTTGCTCTGCAGCTGTCTACAGGGTTACACACACCTTTTTTCTGAACAAATGAGCTGCTGGCAAGGCTAACCAGTAATCTAGCCAAGCTGGTCTGTCCTGAGCTGCACCGTTTGCGTGCCAGCAAGGCCATTTATCTCCTTTAATGGGAGGCAAAGACTAGGTCTCTTTCTCCGACTGTCCACACGCTGCAATGGAGATGCAGAGGAGTTACAGACCTAGGAGATTCTCTGCCCTATATAAATTAAGCTGACGCGTCTGCTGCGCTTGGAACTCGCTCCCTGCCATTTTTTTAAAAAAGGGCATGTATGTGTAAAAGAGAGGAAAAAGAAGAGCTGAAGGAGAAGTGAGAGGCAGCTCACCATTACTTGGGGAACGTGCCCTTGTGCAATAAGGAAACCGGAGCTTGTGGGTAGAGCCGGCTTCATTCGGAGGCTGGTGACGCTGCGTGAATTCACTGAAAATAATGCCAGGTCAGGATTCCTGGGATACCTGAACAGCCAAAATAGCACTGCCAAGGTTGGGGGACTGAACTCCTCTGTTCATTCACAAGGTCCAATTTGTGGGCCTGAAGCATTTCAATGGGAAAGTCAGCAAAGACAAGGGGTTTTTTTTTGGCCCAGCAAGGGATGCTTATGGTAAGACCCCAGGAGTGTCTTTGCACTGGAAATGAAGCGTCACAGGAGCCTGTGTGCTGGGCTGTGAATACAGCAGGAGGACGGGGAAAGGTGGGGGTTGTCTCCAGAAGCTACTTGAACTGTATTAAGAAAAAAACGAGTGTGTACAAGATGGAAATAATGCATATAGGAAGGACAACATAGATCCTGTTGTTTCTGAAGGCCTAAGCCTGTGGAAAGATAAAGAAAACCGGTGTTATCCTGGCCAAAAATACATGATGGAAAATTCAAAAGCACATATTCCTTTGGAATCTGTA
>JAOXJM010000001.1:54879582-54905052 GCA_026413425.1 Tringa solitaria
CCTCCCCCCCCCCCCCCCAAAAAAAAAAGGCTTTCTGAATTAGAAACAGCTTCAGTAAGTGGAGAAGAAGGGTGGCTACACAACAGTGAGGGTTAAGAAAGCAAGGGACATCTCAAAACAGAGAAAGTCTATGGATACGCCAAGAACAGAAGCTGAACCATACCTAAAAAAAAAAAAAAGTGAGGCAATTCTTAAGCAAGCTGTGGGAAATGCGGGCGAGAGAAGGAATGTATTTTTTTTTTCGAGAGGCACGTGATGCCTTTCTGGAGACAACCTGGCTTTGGGGCCAGGGGAGAGGGGTCTGTGACTGGGCCTACCATTATGTGAAATTGTTTCAATCAGAATAACCCACAATTTTCTTTCTCCCAGTCCAGCTCAGCAGCGCTGGGGCGGGAGCATTCATCTCCCAAAGGACAGCCTGTCCTTGCAGCTATTTCTGGGCTTTCTGCCAGGGCAAAAGCGATTTGGAAGATTTTTATCGTCACCCTGCCTTCATTCCCCCAAGCTGCAGCTGGGGATTTATTTTTGTGTAAGCCTGCTGCAAAGGTGCATCTGGTTCCTCCACAGGCGAAGAAGGGTGAAGAAGTTGTCGGGGCAGTGGTTTCCTCTTTTCGTTTGCAAAGAGAAGTGGGAGCACCTGGGTCTCTCTAAAGGCAGGACGGGGAGGAAGACGGTTATAAATACCGTGATAACAGCAGAAACAAGCTCGTGAGAAGGAGCCGTATGTTGTCAAGAGCAGCTTTGCCAGCAGGGAACCGCCGGGGGGGTGTTGTTTGGTTGTGTGTGGGAATATTGCACTCCCGTTTACCCCGAGGTACAAAACCAGCCGAGGGATCGGCAGCCCAGGGGTCACTCGCGCTGTGTGTGTGAAGTCCATTTCCCTGCCCTTCATTCAGAAGAAAAAATAACCCAGACAGAAATCCCACCAGCCGTGCCAACTTCAGAGCCAAATAGGTTTTATGTAACAGGGATCAGGGGAATTCTGCCGTTTCCAAGTATGCAGAAGAACAGGGCACCTCTGGGAGGGGGTTGGGGGGGTAGGTAAAGCCTGCATTTCATGCACCACCATCTATTTCTGGACACAGCATCACACCATACACAAGCTGCAAGGGCTCAATTCCTGTGCAAGGGCACATTCCTTCTGTGACAGAAAAAAGAAAAAAAAAAGGAAAAAAAAAAAAAAAGCCAAGACTACAGCTCCTGCAGTTTGCAAACCGTCAAAATCAGCCACCAGGCAGGGGGCTGTCGGGCTTTTTCTCCCATGGGCTGGGGTTTGTAATGTGACGGTGTCCTCAGCAGGGGGACTTGTCTCCTGGACAAGCTGCTGCGCTGCAGAGGCCGGTGATGCTGGCTGTGCCTAACATAAGCTTGGAGGAAAAAAGGCTAAAGGAAAAAAAAAGACGCAGAGGAAGAGGCGGCCCTAATCTCTAGGCAGCCTGAAATCTTAACTCAGTTACTAAGTATGGAAAGGCGGCGTCATTCCAGCAGGCGTTGCAGAAGGTTGCCATATTGGCTGCCTCTGCAAAGCTGCGCGCCCAGAGCCTCGGCGAAGGGTAGCGACACCAACTTTAAGGGCAGGTTTCTGGTTCTCCTGCAAGGAGGCCCATAAAACACAGACATGGGCAAAGAGCAAAGGATCACAGGTGTGTCACACATTCCTCATCTCCAGTTCCAGCTCGGATCCTCCTTCCCCGGAGTGAGTGTAATTTGGTAAATTGGAGCTACATATACTCTGGAGAGCTGTAAAAATCCAGAATCATGTATTTACTGGCCAGCACAGACGCTGCCTCGTCTGCCTGCATGGACTCAAAGGAAAAAAAAAGAAAATTAGTTTAGTCAGCAGTGGCTCAGAGACAGCCCTGCCATGGCACGGGGTGGGGGATATATGTACTGACATCTTTCCAGGTTTTGGGTAAGGGCTGCAAAATCCAGCCGCTGCCCCCCCCTCCAGCCCAGGCTGCTGCCAGGTTTAAGCAGAAGTTGCAATGGCTGTAAAGGAAGCAGAGGTGGCTGCCTCGTGTTTGGAAACAGGGGGAGATCAGTTTTGGGGAGGAGAGGAGGGGTTTTCCCTGCACAGAGAAGCCACTTGTTCATACTGGTTATCATGTTTGCCGTGGCTCAGCTGAGGTCAAGCACATTACGAGTCACCTCAGGTGCAAATTTGACCCCATCGAGGGCAAGGCTGTCCTGCTTGTTGGGTTTTCCTGCCTCAAATCATCTCTGTCACCAGACTTGAAGGTCCAACTGATCTGAAAGAAACCTATAGGGTTGCTTTCCTCTTGAAACAGAACAGTCCCTCGTCCCTGCATGTGGTCACCAGGAAGTTCTGGAGAACAAAGTGGAATGTGCCTGCCAGTTTGCAGCAGTTCCCATTTGCGTAGTATATAGTGATCAGAGCATCTGCCCAGGAGGTTAAAGATGGGTTTCCCATGAAGGTGAGAAGCCCAGGCTGAGACCACTCAAACAGCAGGGAACTCGCTGCCCTCATGAAACCCAAGGTGAGGGTCAGTTGCCCACACCGCATTCAATGGGGTAGGAGCCCGGCCTCCTGACAGGGACACTTTCTGCTGCAATTTAAATAGCATTCACGTCACCCAGGCATCGGCTTCAAGCACAGAGAGGACAAGTCGTCATCAAGGGCCTTCACGCAGCAGGTCCCATGTCACCCATCAGCTACTGACTTGGGCGATGAATGGGGCTGGCTGGAGGACTGCAAGCCTAGCTTAAGGCAATGAGGAGCTTAAGCAGCAGCAACCAAGACCCCCACCAGGCTGCAAATCAGGCAGGTAATTTTCAATTTTAAATAACATCAGGGACTGGCTGGAGCCCAGCTGGCCAGGCTGGGACGTGCAGGCACCTGGGCTGGGCAGCTTACTGGCTCGTGTCAGTGCAAGTAGGAAGGAACCTGAACTCCTCGGGGAAGGATGTGCAGGTCCACATGCCAAAGCCTGGCTCCAGCAGGCCAAGCAGGGATTAGGTGCTGCTAAATCGGGGTATCAATGGCAAGAAAAAATAAAAAATAAAATCATGCACAAAATGATTAAAAATGGCACATCCCAAATCTTGAAGCTTCCATTAGCAGAGTGTGGCCATACTGGAGGTGGAACTTCACTGATGCTCAGAACCTCCCAGAACTAGAACTAACCACCAAAAATATTGCCTTGCCTCGAGTGGCTAGACTATAAATTTACCCATTAATAGAAAGGGACTAATTAATATCTACAGGCAGGAACCACCCTGCCACACAGGCTCCTGCCTGTCATCTCTGTGTTCTGGTTCTCTGCAGCGTCTCATAGACACCATGGCAGCAGGGCTGGGTTTTCCATTCCCTGTTGCATCTTTCCTGTTGCTGGGCTCCAGCTCGTTAACTGAGCCCCACTGAGAAGCTCCAGCCCCAGGAGCCTGGCTGTGGCTCCCTGTCAACAGCCTCCACCCTCACCCCAGCACACACCAGCTGCTCCACCACCTCCACCTCACCAGCCTCAGCACTGGGCAATCTTGAAAGTCTCTTCCAGCAGTAACCATTCAGTAACCATTCTGTGATTCTGGGGCTGAACCAGCTTTATGGACCAACTCATCTGTCTGCTTGGTAGAAGTCTGATTTAGGTTTAGACCTTAAAATTTGACTTTTCAGGGGCTGGGTGAAGAAAACTTACAAGTCTTCCATCACTACGAGCACTGAGTAGCCCCACCCCCTGTGAGGGCAGCCCCAACCCCACCACCTTGGGCCAGGAAACACACCTCCTGCTCACAGTGCAGACACCTGAGGGCCCACAGGGAAGCAAGAACCCAAAAACAACACTTCAACACAATTGCCATTATTTGCTCTGGACTTATTTCTCATCTCTTCAACTCATGTTTGCAACTCATTTTCCCATGTTTTGAAGCCTGGACCATCCACCTCTTTCAGAAAAAACATCCAGGTCTGCCAGTCTGAACACAAAACCCTGACAGATCAGTCTTTTACCCCCCCTTCTACACCTTTTAACATCTAATCTTAGTACTTTTATACACTCAAGTTGAACTCTTTAAATAGGATTACACCTTTGCTACTGAGAAACTCAAAACACCTCAGTGTGATTCCCCTCACTTTACTGTATGTTATTACCAAATATGTGTGAATTGTAGTGGGTGACAAGCCCCTTATACCACTGCATTAACTTGAGGAAATTCAAGGCACCTCATGTGCCCTCACCCAGTGGCACATCCCCATGTCCATGTCCCACCCAGCAGCTCGTGCTGTAGTCACACCCAGGTGTGGTGCATGTTATGTTTCACAGGTAGCGTTATCACACACCAGAATTGCAAGTTTATTATAAAATAATTTATTAGACAGCAATACACAGCCTTAGCAGCAAGCTTATATACATGCACATAAAAACTGCTGACTACCCTACTCAGGGACTCTAGCTCTTTTGCCCTTGGCCTTGCGGACCTCTTCAATCAGATCTTTTAAGTACTGAATCTCCTTACTAAGGCAATCTGCTTTCTCCTTCAGGGCCTGGTTCTTTTGCTCCAACTCTCTGCACTCCCCAGACAGCGCCTCCTGTTCTGCCCTCTTCTTCTGCCGGTAACGCGTGGCAGCTGTCTTGTTCTGCTCCATCTTTTTTAATTTCTTATCTATTTTCTTCTCTCCTTTCATCTTTGCTGACACTACCTTCTCTGCAGGATGATCATAGGGTTTGGCCCGCACAGAGCCACAGTTGGCGTCTGCAGGGAACTGGTTGCCATTTGGGGATCCAACTGAATTGGTGGGACTATGTTGGGGTGTTCCCAGGTAGGAGTCTGGGCTCATGCATATTCCACTATCATCGGAATGGTTCTCCTCATCTTTCTCAGACTTGGCGATCACTACCACAAAGGTGGGGCCCTCCTGTTTTCTTTCTCCTTCCAGAACATCCACTTCACTACCTAGTTCTAAACTAAATGAATGGTCTGGAGTGGAAGTCAGAGACGCCGGGGAAAGGGGAAAAGACCAAAGGGAAGCCAATGGAGCCATAGGATCTGCTCCAATTGGAGACTCAGGGAGATGGGTGATTAGGTCAGTTATCAGTGGAGGTTCTTTGTTGTGAAATTCCTGGATGGTAGGGGTAAATAGGAGATCACACGTGTCTTCCAACGTGGCCATCAGCTCGTCTGGTGAGACGGTGGCTTCCAGATGTTCCATACCTAACAGGGCATCAAAATCAAATTCCTTCAGATCCATCTTCTCCACCATCCACTCCATGCCAGAGAAGGCATCCTCTGCACAATAAGAAAATTACCGTTTCAGTAAACCAGCAACCAGTGAAACTCAAGCTTCTGAGAACAACCTAGAAACTCAAATTTAGTGTCTTTCCTATCTTGTCTATCAATATGAAAAAATTTAACCATCAGAAAAAAAAATCCCCTGCCATTTAGCTGCAGAAGACTGCAGGGTACAACGTAAGCCGTCAGCTGCTCTGACATTCCATCCCTCTTACTCCAACACCAGAGGAATTCGGGGCCATTTGAAACATACAACCATGCTTGTTCCTTGTGACCTCTGCCAGGGAATAGTACCTTAACAGATTATGTCCTTATTAATAGGACAACAGGAGTGTCACTTTACTGTAACGCCAGCCTAGTAACCAGCAATTCTGTACTGTGTAAGCAGTGTAGTACACACACTTTTCAAGCAAAGGTATGCACATGAGGCTGCCTTCACATTCAGAAAAATCTAGCAACTTAATTTTTTAATCAGAATTTAATCATATTACTAAATGTATTTATGCCCCACTGTAATTGATGTAATTTATGCAAATAGATCTTACCCTGGCTGCTATCTATGGTGTTGCCTAAACTGTCCACAGCAAGCCAATTGGAGGAGACTGCCTTAGCCTTGTCGCTGGAGAACCCATGCGAACCGAGGGGCTCGGCCACCTCCAGGTAGTCATCTAGGAGTCCCAGACTTTCCTCAGCCACCGAACACGGCTGGCTGAAGGGGGATAATGAATCCCCCAACAGCATCTCGTTGTTCAAGAGGCTCATCTTCGTCAGTTTTTAATGCTTTGATGTCGAAGGATGTAGACAAGTAGAGGGTCTTTTTGTCGACTACAGCAATGCTGCTGTGCGGTGCCTTGAAAAACCTGCAAACAGAACTTTAATTCGTCAGTACTTGTTCAAGCAGCACAGTAGCTTTTTAAAAAGCAATACCTCCTCAGTAAGTATGGCAGTAGTCTTGTAGACTTATCTTACCTTGCCATTTCAGGGGCTGCTGTCTGCCTGCAACCTAACATCTTTGCCGCTTTTCTACTTCTTGCTGATGAAGGCTGGCCAGGGGCGGCCAGGTGCCGGTCTCCCACCCGGGGCTGCCCGGCTTCCTCATGCCCAAACGTGGCCCCGGCCGCCGGCTCCGCCCACCCGCCGCCCTGACTCACGCCCCACGCCAGCAGCCGCGGCCATTTCGCGATCCCGCCGCCTCCCTCTCCCCCCCCGCCCCTCGCCGGCGGCCGCCATTTTGTATCCTGCCACGTTTCCAGCGGGGCTCCGGCACCCACGGCCAACGCCCGTTTCCAGCGGGTTATGAAACCCCTCCAGACGATCAGGGCAGACTTAAAGCTACGGTATTAAAGGATTACAATACTGCTTCCACCTTACTAACAGCCCCTGTTTATCTACTCGGGATGATACACCAAGTGGCATTTACACTCCCGGACCCCCGATGCCTCCAATGTCCCATTCCCCCCCCCCGCTACAGCAGCGCTCCCTCACGCAGGGTAAAGAAGCCCTCCCGAGTAATATACTCCCATGAAACGGAAAGATCTTCAACATTTGGGAATAGTTTTTTCTTGAACTACGGACGGCACAGGAATTTATCGTTACTGCTTCTGAAATGGTATTTCCTGCCATTTCTGACACCCGCCGCCCCCGGGGAGGTTGAGCCCAGACGAAGATGCCCCTTCCCCCCACCTTGTTTCGCCCGTTTTGTTGTTTTTTTCCACCAGGAGATACCATCCATTACCATACGAGTGATAAACCCGCCCCCAAAGCCCATTTGAAGGGGAGAAGACGGGGACTAGCCACACACGGGAGAGGGAACGCCCGTCCCTCACACACAATACTCACGCCATGGTTGCAGATGCCGGGGGTGTGCTGAGGCCGCCGCCGCTGCTGCTGCGCCTGCTGCACTGGCCGATGCCGCCGCTGGCCCTGCCGCCCTTAAAGAGCCATGGCGGCCAGGGGAGGGGAGGCTGCTCCGGTCCGCTCTGCGCGGGAGGGTGCTGCGCACAGGGACACTCGCACCACCTCTCTCCTTCTTCAGCAACAGTCACACAATGAGGTGACACCGCCCGCGCGCTGCCCTTATATATCAATGGCCTGAAGCAAAACAAGATCCGGCTGTCAGGTGTCCTTCCGCCAAGCGTCACCTGCCTCTCCCCGGCGTCCGCCGGCCTGTAACCTCTCTCTCTGGGATTCCCTCCTTCCATTCTGCTACGAGTTAATTGCAGGAGCTGCCGACAAAAGCTCCGACCCCACAACGCCACTGTAGCGGACGGGACTATATGGTGCACGTCCGCGCTGGCCGTCTCGACGGCAAGCGAGGCCGCGTCACGTGACCGGAGCAGCTGAGGACGCGCCTTCCCCCCGCCCCCCTCCGGCGGGGAGCGGATGGAGGAGGGGGCCGGTTTAACCGCCAACAAAGACGGGGCGTTCGCATAGGCGACATCACGCAGAGCGCCACGTGGGAAGGGAGGGCGTTCATTGGCCGGAGGGGAGTTGTTCACGTCCAGGGTGAATTGTCATTGGCCGGGGCCCGAACGAGGCCAGATGCTGGGAAGGGGGGCGAGAAGGAGCAGGCGGGCAGGGAAATGGCGCCCGGTGGTGGCGAAGGGGGAAGCAATGGTGGCCGCACCTCTCACCGTAGTTGTGCGCCTTCGCGGACCTGTCCCTCTCGAACCACCATATGTTCCCCACCCCCTTTTGGTTTACAACAGCTCCTTTTGTTTTCTACACAAAGTCCTGTCGAGGTCAGGCTGGAGGTGGCGGCTGCTGCTTGGGCCGAGGCGCTGGTATGGCTTCCCTTCAGCGCTGAGGCAGCAGGCTGCCGTGGCCTGCTGCTCCCTCAGATAAGATGTCTGCCCAGGGCAGCGTCGCCTTCCCTCCCTGCCTGCCCCACACATGCAGAGCTCTGATTATGGCTGCTTCGGGGGCATGGGCTTTGGTGTGTTCGTGTGCTTGATGGTGCCTGCGTCACTGACCTGAGCCTGCTGGCCTCGCAGCGGCCATGGTGCAGTATCGACCCAGAGTGGTTCATGCAGAGCTTCAGTGGACAGCCATGCTGCTGAGCAGCTGACAGCATGAGTCTAATAAGTGCCTTGAACCTATGCAAGAGCTGAAAATGAAGTTGGTTATTCCCCAGCTGAGGTATGAGAACATCTTCTCCTTCCGTGCAGTTTCACTGTGACACAGTTGCTTCTCTGTTCTCTTTGCAGGCGTTACTCAGACTGATGTGAGCATTAATGGATCACCTACATAGCCTTGCAGCTGTAAAGGGCAGCGTCACCTTGGAGAGTTTTTAAAGCGCAGTTTCACATTATGTTTTATCTGATCTAAATCAACTTGCTGCTAGGAAAGAAGCCAGCCTTCTTCCCCCACCCTATTCCTGGCTATACAGTTCCTCCAGCTGGTCTGGCCCTCAGTAACCCAGCAGTAAACTCATAGGGATCAACGGTTCTCTGGTGGTTACAGTCCCTCCATCATTTCACTCAGGTCAGCCAACCATCGGCCAGTTTGGGTGAGCTGGGAGGATCGGGACCTGTGTACTTTCCTCATGGCATCAGAGTTACCCAGCTTCAAAAGGTTGCTTTTCCACGTTGCCAACCTCATAGTGCGCCATCAGCTCTGAGAGCTGCGGTGGGTCCTTGCTTGTTCAGACATCATTGTCCTGCAGGTCAAATTGCTCTCAGCTACTTCTGCAAAAGGCTCCACTGTTTTCCAGTTAGGGCCTCAGTAGTATTTGTGTAAAGCCAGGGCCTTCACTGAGTTTGCCCAGGTGCAACTGCCTGAAATTTATTAAACAAGTTGATTGATAATTTGTGAGGATGGGCGTGACCCAGTGTCTACTTTTAGTCTTGATGTTAACTATCATCACTACAAAGCAGAATGTATGTCACTTTGTATCTGTAAACTGAGTATCATCTGCTGAATGAAATATTTTGAAAATTTTCCTCCATGTTGGTTTGTTGTTTTTTTTCGTTTTGTTTTGGCTTTTTTCTAGAAGCAAGCACAGATTTTGGGATGACTCATTAAAATGGAGGAGGCAGAGAAAAACGTCCTCCAATGCCAGAAAACACCACAGGAGCAATTGAGCCATCTAAGATGACTGTTCTGATAAATACACCCTGGAGCAGGCAGATCTTACTTCAAAGCAAAATTTAGAGGATGCGGCAGCTTTTAAAGAAGCCAAGTGGGCGATTGGTTGGGTGACTGGGTGGCCAGCATCTCCGTGTCCTCACTGGCTAAGGGAGAGCTCTCACATCCCCTGCAGCACCTGCTTGCCCCTCCTTTAAGTGAAAAGGGTGATTGTACAACTGTAATCGTAGCTAAATAAACAGAAATGCTATACACACCCAATCCTTCATCTTGAAAAGATAATTATAGATTTCGCTAAAAGGACTCTGGGTAAGCGTGAGCAAGAATCACGCAAGCAAAAATGAAATATGCAATGAGGAACTTAACCCAGATCTGCCTGTTTCCCAGCTGCCTGCTTTCCATTTTGTGTGGAAATTTGTCTGTGTTACGAGCTCCAGACAGAAATTTTTTAAAAATCCCCAATCAAAAAAGTGAAATCAAGTAACCAGAAGCCAGCCATTTAGGGACCAGCATATTTTTCCCTGTTTCCTGAAGGACTGCAGAATTACTGTTGTTACATAATTCTGTGAGCTATATCCCCAATTCATTTATAAATCATCTCTCTTCATTTGGATGTATTACATCAGAGGTTTCTCCCCTTGTGGCCAGGGTTTTTGACCGAGGTAGAAGACACTTCTTTAAGCCCAAGTAACAATTCCTTGGGAATTTTTGTGCAAAAGAAATGACAAGTATTTTCCAAGCAGAGAACGACTAACTCAAAAGTGTCTAAAAAGCATTCCTTTCCAGTGTTACAGAATGTATTTGTGGCTCAGAGACTGAGAAGTCTGGCAGCCCTGAAGAAAATGGAATTTACAGCGCAAAAAGGTGGCTTCTGACTGAAGATTAATTTGTATGCGTGGTCAATGAACTCCTGTTGACACGTTAACAGCGTTAGCACCATGGATGTGATTTTCCTGCCCTGGGTACCGGCACCTCGGCACAGAGAACTCTTGTGAGAAGCGAGATCCATCCCGACCCAGAAGCGAGGGCCCAGCCGCAGGCGAAAGGAGCTGCTCCCGCAGAGGAGCATCCCTGCAGGATGGAGGCCAAAGTGACCTTGCTGGGGAGTGATGAACTGCCCTAAAAAATACAGCACTGCAGAAAGCCACCTCCAGCCAAACAGCAGCACCAGGAGGTGGAAAACTAATCCTCCCTCGCTAATACTCACCCTCCTCCTTCATTAAGATGCAAGGTCAATATATGTGTTTGCTTGCTTTTTTTTTTTTTTAAGTTAAACATTGTGAAGGAAAAGAGGTTTTCTTCTTCTTCTACCAGCAAGTATACAGGAGATAAACAGGCGGAATGCTATGTTATTAAGCACACAAAAGGCAGCAAGGACGTAAATGTTTCCATAGTAACATCTCCTCGCACAGTCTAGGCCGTCATTACAGGATGCTCTCAGGGACCAGGGAGGGGGGGGGAAGTACTCATGGGCCTCTGTAGCAGGGGAGCGAGGCGGCGGGGGGAGAACATGGTGTTGGGGCCAGCGGGGTTACCAGTGACAGTAATGGAGATGGAGATGTCTCCTCTTCCCTGGAAGAGCTGGGAGAGCAGCAGCCAGGGAGAAGGGCTGGCAGACACTGCATCAGGACCCCCATGGCGGCACTGGGCAGGTGGCCTTGGGCCCCCACTGAGCCTCAGTGGCCCGGGGAAGGGGCAGATGGGCTTTTGGCTGGCCCTGGGCCCTGCTGGGATGGCTGGGGAGGAGGGGGCATTGCCGGCTTTGCGGAAGGATGAGCGTGAGGGCAATTTCCCGAGGGGATTCTTGTGATAATTTCTGTCCTTTGAACCTTCCCTCAGAAGGGACAGGAAGCCTTACCCCGCACTTCAGTGAGCAAAGCATTTCCAGAGACCAGCAGGAATTTTTCCTGGAGACAGAGTGCTGAGGGAAACACAACAGAGGAATGAGGCGAAGCAGCCATACATTTTGAGCAATTTCAAGGGAGAATTACCTACAGCCTCTACGGAATAGGCTAATTTGCAGTGCTTTAATTTGCAGTGCTCGGTTGCTTCTCTCCTCATGCGGCACAGATATCTGAAGGATCTTTTTTGCCAGATTCTCATCGTCAGCTCTTCAGGAATTACTCTGTAGATGTTCCATTTTAAAGCTAGATTGAAAAGCAAATATATGTGATTAAAGACCAGGCTAGGAGGTATTAGCGTCCATCTTTTATTACATACAAACAGAAAATAAGTTAGCCATATGCTTTGCCTCATTTGTTTTGGACACTAGTACACCAAATGGAATCTCTAATAAATCATTCATTGCTTACCCACCCCCTCACTGTCTTGTGTTTCCATCCTGGTTCGTAAATATCACTGACATTTGAAATGAGGCTAATAAAAAAAAAGGATTAAATCTGCAATCTACATTTGCAACTTACAGTTCAATTATTTTAGACAGCTATGGAAACAATCCTGGTTGTCCACCTACATTTTTCTTGCTGAACGGACGTGGGCATGCCAAGCACATGCTGATAGCTCACAAAATATGGCTCTCCAGAGGCTTAGTTATTCAGAATCAGTCAGGCTGTGGCCAGCTGCCACGAGTGAAAACATTGTGCAAATCTGGTAAGAGGGAGGTAAGTTTTAACTCATAACTTGCCCAAGCATGAATTTCCTGAGCAAAGCTACAACTGGTTGAAAATGATGTTCAGCAAAAAATATGCGTGCAAGGGGTTAGGAGGGGGTGCTGAGTTTTGTTCAGACCATCGGGGGATTTTCTTGGTTTTCTCATTGTCCAGCCTTGTTTTATTATGATGAAAGTATTTGGGGGGAGGTCAAGAATAATCCCCTCTGTGTGTTAGCACATGTGGGAGTGGTTTAGCACACGAACAAAAGCCTTCCAGTTGTCCAAGCAGTAAAAGAACAGAAACACATCTCAGGGCAACTGTTGTTCTTCGCGGGGCTGCAGTTAACGTGGCCCCTGCTGCAGACTGTGAATTCGGTGCCTATCAAAATGTATGTGTCCGTGCGTTATCAGCATCTGCTGGAGTCACACGTCCCAGGTGCCTCGTGCCTTCCCGTGCAAAAGGATGAAGAAGGGAGTGCCAATGCACATTCCTTCTTTTTCCAGCTGTGCAAAGTTAGCGAGAACCAAGGCCTGAAGAGCAGGTACGGCTTACGAGGTTGGAGCATCTCAGCCAGCCACAAACACCAGTGGGTGAGTTTAACAGCCCATCGCCGTTCGTTCCAGTGGATTTGTCTTTCACTGTCTCGCTGCCCCTCAGACTTGTCAGAACGAGGGGCCCTTGCTGCATCAGTCCAACGGTGATTATGCTGCTCTCCTGAACCTGGCATCTAAACTGAAGCCAAAGCATCAGTGGCTGAAGCATGTGGAAAAGTTATTGAGCCTTGAAAGTTATTTCAGCCTCTCTGCTCAGTGAGGGGGGTGCAGAATGAAAGGCTGGTAATACCAGACTATGCTCTGTGTGCTCCATCTGGGGATTTGTTTTTAACTCCATGTAACTTCAGAGTGTCTCGATAAGGCCAGGAAGAGAGACTGTGAATGGGAAATAAAACAGGATCCTGGGGATAACTCTTATGTGTTTGAGATCTCCTTTTCTCTGATGCTGGCAGGCAGCTTCAGCAGGAACACTGACAAACCAGGTAGTTCAGATGAAGCTCTGAAACTCATCTGGGTATAAATCACCTTTGAGGCTGTAGTTCCTCAGGTCCCTGGAGAGGAACACTGCAGACATTATTCAGTAATATTTCTCAGCTCTTTGTAGGCAGCAGCTCCTTGGTGGCTGGAATTTACCAGCAGACTTCGATCTGTTTTAATATACGCTTGTTTACAGAGGAGGAGAGAGAAATTCCTGGAGGTTGTTGATGCAGTTGTGATATCATTCAGTTTATAGCTTTTTCCTGAACGACTGTCATTTTTCCTCCTAAGGTCTGTGCGTTGGGAGATTTGGCAAAGGCTGTCAGAAGGATGTTTTCAGGAGACTTTGAGACTGCTCTGCTCCCTGCACTTGTGCATGGGCTTGCGGGTGGCCTCAGCAGAGCTGCCTCAGATGCATTACAGGGCTACCAGCCATGGGCAAGCTGGAAAATAGTACCCAAAGAAGACTTTGTGGCCAAAGTATCATATCAAGTAGGTGCTGTGGCTTCTCAATCTGCTGCCCCTCATACTGGTATCACTGTGGCGCTTGGTGAGGAAGGTTTGCAGTTTTCCTAATGGGAGGAGGTTTCTGTGGTTGACTGCTGAGCAAGCTGGTTTGAGACTAAAGCCAGGTCTGCCTGTGGAACCAGCCACGGCAACCCACCTCTGATGGGGATTTAGAGCTGTCTTGCTCTTTTGGCACTCAGAGGGTGAGACTTTGTTGGCCACAAAAGGGTGAAGTCTGTCCCAGGCCACCAGGCTTGTGAGTCCAGTCTGACGGTGACACTAAAGCATCTTCCTTTGCAAAGTCATAGACTGAAGATGGATCACTCTTCCTTTTTATTTACTTTCTTCTTACATAAGAAAGAAATTAAAAAAAAAAAAAAGAAGAGGAGAAAGTTTCCTCATCCAAATCACTAGCTCATTGTTCAAGACAAGGCACTGGACAAGATGCTTTCTACTGTCTCTCTCAGGGCCACGGGCAGTGATTTGGAAAAGAGAAGGTTTGTGCCTTGGTCACGCGCTTGCCTCAGCAAAAACCAACCTCCACATGAATGCCAGGCAGCTGGGACCTCTGCCAACCTGCTCTCTAACAAGCAACGTGGGAGCTGCGGCTCTGGGGCGTGTGGGATTACTGAGTCTTGTACTACCTCTGCTTCAGCCTATCTCAGGGCCTCTGACAGTGTACCACCGCCGCCATAAACAACCAGGAGTTGAACATAATTCAGATTATATTATCTCTATAAGTGGCAGTAGTTATTACATCCAAAGCCATAACTATCCTTTGTGCTAAATAAATTCAAGAATTGGAAGGCAAAAATGTCTCTCTGCCATGCTGCTTCCAGGAATGATTGCTTCTGGCCTTCCAAAGGGGGTAAGAAGCCTGCCAGGCCATTACGAGTTTTGAAGTAACGTCTGTCATGGGACAGACAGGTAAAGAGCCCAGGCAGTCCATCATTTGCCATCTATGCCCTTGTGTCGGTTGTCTGTTAGGTCTCTGTCCTTTGCAATGCTGAGCAGAATGAGACAAGAGAGTCTTACACCACCGGGATCATTCCAGTGGGATGTCTGATGGGACAGTCTATCACCCCCGTGCTTCTGTGGGACAGTGACGATTCCACCACAGTGAGAGGCAGGGGAAGGGGTGGGCTTGGGCTGAACTGAGGGAACTGTTGCCTAAAAAAGGAAAATCCGAAACAAAACCAAAAACTCAAGCAAGCAACCTTTGCCCGTTATTTGTATGGAGAAGGCTTTTCATGAAGAATGTGGTTAGAGTTGATACATATATGTATATTTCCCCTGAGAAGCTTAGCACTGAGTGTTAATAGACTGATCAAAGAGCTACTTAGCCACTGGAGCCAGAGAAATTGAACCAGGGCAGCAGAATAAAAATCAATCTGATATTTAGTGTGTTTAAAGTGATTTTGTTCAGAACTGACTTCTGCGTGAGTACTTAGGAAAGCTTAAGATCATGAAAAGTTTGGGTTCTGTGAGCCAAACTCTGTCTCCCACTCTCCTGCTATTTGGAAAAAGACAAGAATGCTTTCTATGTCCAGAATGATTTCAGATCTTCCTTGCCTTACCATTTGCAAGATTATTTCATAGGGTCACATACTACAAATATACTGTTAGCCTGCTCACCACCACATTTCTGGCTCTGTGACTTGCGAATAATGCTGTCCTTCTCAAAGTATGCTCGTAAGACTTTTATACTGTGCTATCCCCAATTGTGAAGGGGACACACTTGTTAAATGAGAGCTATTTTAAGGTATTGCATCTTAAAAATAAAAAAGGGGAGGGGGAGGATATTTCTTGAATCCCTCAGATCATAACTCAGCCTGACAATGATAAAAAAGATAAAATCCAGGTACCTCAAACAGTTCCCCAAGTGTCTGGACTGCAGCAGTCCTCCTCGGGCTGGAAGCCAATCCTGATTTTCACTGGTAGGAGGGCAGAATCTCCCATTTCTTGCTTGCTGCATCTGTGAGTAAAGCCCAACATTTCAAGATCCAGTCCCAGATTGACTGAGCCAGGCTGGAGTCATTGAATCATACCTTGTGCAGGGAGTAGGCCAACATATTTTATCTTATCTGGAAAAGAAACCCTTCTTTTGGAAGAGGCTCCTCTTTTTTCCATGAGACTAAATTTAAAAAGCGGCAGCTGTTGCAGCCTTTCTGGAGTTTAGAGTATTAAAATAAACCTTAAAAAACCACAGAGGTGATAGTATTTGGAGAAAAAAAGAGACATTCATCATGCAGCTCAACACGATAATCTCAAATTTGGGGTACAGTCATCCTCTCTCCCCCAGCCTATAAGATAGCTACAGAACAGTCAGGCTGGAATTGATTTATTTATTTTTAGAGTGAAGAGATGGCAAAAATAAATAAGTAAAATGTAAGCTCAGCTACGTTCATTGCCAGGACAGGACTGCGGTTATAGAACAAAGCGCGCAAAATATTTTGCCTTTTCCAAAATCCACCTTCCTCCTGAGCTGTTTCTTCCTTAGGCTAAGAACAAAAAGAGATGCTGAGTCTTTGCAGCCCGGAGAACCATTTATGCTCTTCTTCTTTGTAGCCACCTTTTCCATACTTGAAATAATTATCATGACTCCTCTCAATTATTTCTTCTCTACATTAAGTGAACCCCTATCTTTTGATCTTTCCTCCTTATTCATGCCAGGACAGCTTTTATGCAAAGGTGCAAACCGCTGCATCCATTAAACATGTATTGCAAGCCCTAGGCCCTCCAGGGGCTCCACCACCAAGACCTTGGATACAGGAGATACGGGCCCCTGGCACAATGGCTTCCTCACTGCCCCAAGGCTGATGCTGGGATAAAGGATGAGGATTGGCATGAAGAAACCAAGGTGCGACTGAGCAAGGGCGGGGGAGTCCACACAGGAAAGTTTAAGATTTAATATTAAAGTTTAATGCGCGGAAGCCTGTGAAGTCTGGGGAGCCACATGAAAGGCAGGCGCCTGCCCGGGCACGCGGGCTATCGGAGAAAGGATGGGGAGGCGCAGTGGGATAATTACGCATCATCTTGTGACGGGCACAGAGGCTGCCAGGAGCCAGCAGCAAGCTGATTGCTCTCTCGAGACAAGTTGTGGAGTGCCCAGAGCCGCAAAGGGAAAGCGAGTGAATCAGCAAGGGGCACGTCAGTCCCCAGGCGCTGGGGTTATGTCAGCATAAAGGTGATGCACCGAGACAAAAAAGCAGAGAGACGCTCCTTTGTTTATAAACACACCAGAGACAACCAGGTTACTGTGGAAAGTCGTTTTATTTCAGAATTTCACGCACTCTGTCACAGACCATGCATTTCAGACTTTCCCCTTTGCAAATCCACAGCCTCCAGGCCTGGGAGAGACGGGGCATCATCTCTTGGTTTCTCACCACGAGTACCCACATGCTAAGAGTGAGGGCCCTGATGGCAGCTCTCCAGAAGGCAGAAAGCAGCCTCTTGTTTCCATAATTGCTTTTCAAAACGAGAAAAAAAATCCACCTGGCTTGAAGGCTCAGCAGTGGAGCTCAGCAGCAGTGAAACCCCGCAGCTGTGCAAGTTGGTCCTCGTCCCGTGGTTACAGGGAACAAGACGACAATCTCATGGAAAGCTCAGATGAGCTAGGCTAGAGCAGAACACACCGAGGCATTTTTGGAGCCCAGGCAGCAACCAACCAAATGCACGCTCTGGGCCTCTTACAATCAATTTGTCTCCGAGCTGCTCGGCCGGGAAGGTGGCCGGGAGCTGCCCTTTTCACATTCAGCTTTAGGTCCTCCTGCTCTGTGCTACAGCTTTGACTAGGAAGGAGCCTACCTACAGGTAAGACAGCCCTCCGGGCTGTACGTCAACACGTGTACTGCATTTAATACTGAAAGGCGCCAATTCGAAAGACTCTGCAACAATCTGTTTGACCCACAGGCTGGTAGGTCAAACAGGGGTTTAGTGTATATTTCCTGCACGCTCACCCTACTCCTTCTTCCCTGCCCTTCCCTTATGCCTGACCCTGCTCTTGAAATACTCCTAGTTGCAGTGTCCCTGTGACCCCTTACATCTTTGGCCTTTGCTGAGACTGCCACTGCCAGGGCAGCTATCGCCCACTGTGGTGGCTGCCTGTAGGAAGTGAGCATTTGCCTTCCGAGAGCAGGTTTGGGGCCAGCTCAGAGGAGGGCAAAATCAAAGTGAAGTGGAGCAAAGTCTACAGAAAAGGTGAAAAGGCAGCTTCAGTCTCCATTTGATACACAAATTGAGCTCAATAGCAGCAAGAAATGGCCATAAAATATTAATTCATTAGGTTGCCAGAAAGAAGTAAAAGCATTCATGTAAAAAATTCTATATAGATATGTATGTGGCAACTGTTCTCAAGCCAACCCAGACAGTAGATTCCTCCCATTTATGTCTCACCTTTTTTGTGTCTGTATTTTTGATCATTCCAAACCATGTTGCTGCTCAATTCTATGTGAAGACTATGGTATTGGAGTCAGCACCAAGTGAAGGATGAGATTACACTGAAGAAATTAACTTATGGGGAACTCCTGACAACCCAGATATTTTAATATTTTTTGTTGACCTTCAAGTAATTAAAAGAAAGGGGAATTTCCCCCAATAGCCTATAGGCTCCAAGTCTCATCTGTCTGCTTTTAGGGTAGGAAGGCTGACATCATAAAGGCAGTGGAGGACAGGGAAAAGAAGAGGGGAAGAAATCCGGGAACCAGAGTGAAGAGCAATCAACAGCTGACCAACACTGAGTGCTGCAAAACTTACAAAACACAAAATCATACAAACGGAATTTCTGTTAACTTTTTTTATAGACTACAGACTTTATATACACACACAAACTTCAAAGTACGCACCTGGCAGTCTAGAAAATACCAGTACCCTAAGGATTAAATAATTTAAAATGCAATGTTGCGTTATCACTGTATACGGAATACTATCTGACACGTTGGCTAAAATGGACGGATTGTCCGAGAAAGATGCTCCCTCCCTCATCTCGCCAGCACTGCCTCTAAAAAGAAAACAAAGGCTGAAGACTCCCCTCCGTGGTTCTACTCCTGAAACTTCTGTCAAAGGTTGGGGAGGGGGGAGAAGTCCTGAGAGGAAGGGAGGAGAAAAGGATTCCTTCTTCCTCCAAACGCTGCTGCCGCCTGTCCGTTGGCTAGGGAGTCTGGACAGCAAGTGGAAAAAAGGTGCTAAAGCTAAAAAAAGGCAAGTATGTTTTTGTAACCATAGCTGTGCTGGTCTTTTGAGAGAAATGCAGCCCCAGACTCACCTTCCCTCCACCTTTTTGAAGGCAGGAGGCCAGAAGGCTTAATGCAGAGTCTATGTGGCTAGTTTAGGAGATACACACAGTGCAACAGCTGCCCCCCAAAATCCATACCACAGGCCAGCAGCAGATGGGAGGGCAGCCAAGGGAGAACAGCCCGACAGCAGCCACAAACAGGAGTGGGAAAAACTGCGTTACCAACAGGTCCAAACAGACCGAATGGGAAGGTGTGCTCTCACCAGCTTTCTAAGAGTAATTGTAAACTGGGAGCACTGGGAAGTCAGCACATGGGAATGAGGTAGGGAATGGACAGCCTCAGTTCTGAAGTGGGTGGGGAGGGGACTAAAACATACACACACATAGCAGATGGCAAAGCCAACTTATCTCTCAATGCCAACTCTGCACATGTACCCTAATATCAGCATATGGGACAGAACTTTGCTGATGACACCAGTTGTTCATTCTTATCACCTTCACGGAGTTATAGCTGGTGAGAATCTGGCTTATGTGTGCTTATTACCAAGCCCTTTGAGGCATGCAGTCTTGCTTCCACCTCCTACAAACCAGAACAGCCATAAGCTCTTGGAATAAAGATGAAAAAAAAAATCATCCTTGTTCCCATGTGTGTCTCCCACCCTTCCCCCATAATCAGCCTCTATTCCTCTAGGCCAGAGACATCTAAGGAGCTGCCCTGCTCTCCATTCCCAGGGCTGTTCCCATCAGCAACACCCAGCAGATCTGGCTAGGCAGGAATGGCAAGCCCTGCTCCTTTGGCCCCATCACATAGCCAGATCACAAAGGTTTCTTCCTCTCCCCCAGTGAGAATTGCTTGTACTGGAGGCTGTGTTGCAGCAGACTGGGCAACCCTCAGCCCTTACTGCTGAACCCAACTTGCAAAGGATGAGAAGGCTCCGCAGGAGCAGGAGCCATGGACATAGGCATTCTCCAAGCTCTACAGGCCTAATACTGCTAGTGTAATCATTATCCACTCAGATATACAAAAAACAACCCTGTTGAAAACATCTCACTCAGTCTGCCCTGCATGACTGGGTCAGAGAAGAAAAAAAACCCAAAACAAAACAAAAAGAAAAACAGAAAAGTGAGACAGTGTAGTACAGCAGAGAAAAAGAAACACGGGGCAAAGACAGACTGGAGGAAAGGACCTCAACGCAAGGCTGCTGAAATTGTCACTGGATTTACCAGCCCAGTTCCACCTTCTTCAGACCAAAATGGACTCGCTGCAGTAAGTGTACTACAGTAGAAAGAAGTGCATAGTTTCTTTTGGGTTTTTTTTGGTAGACACTTAAACATCAGCAGAATTTATGCAAATATTTTAGAACTGCAGTTTTAGTCTCTTTTCCCTCGCCAATGGGTACCTGTTGGGGCAGAGATGGTGGAAATGGACTAGTAGCACCAAGAAATTCAGTGGGAGCACCAACTCCACAGCAGGAAATAATAACGAACCAAAAGGAGACAGAGAGATAGAGAGAGAAAAGTGGAGGAGACATATTTCGCAGTAATTAAAGTCCACCTTGGCTAAACTCTATCAGCACTTCCCTAGGTAAGGCCCCATTACGTCTGCAGCAAGACCTCTGGCTCTGACAGAGAGCAGTAGAGGGTATAGCCCAATTCATCCACTTCTTCGGGGGTGAGCTCTGAAAACAAGTTCACCTTGGGGTTCAGAGCACTAGGGAGGACACCTGCCTCCAAGTAGCGGATCAACCCCTTTAGCGCCTGCAAGAAGCGATCGGCCAGCATGTCCTGGGACCAGTCGGACTCTTCTTGGGAGAGGTGCAGGATGACATTGGTGAGCTGGCTGGCAGTGAGGTGACCCAGGGCCGGGTTTGACTTGCATACGGCTTTGAAGATCTTCAGGCACAAGCAACGGCAGCCGGAATCACACTGGTCCAGGGCTCGGAGGCGAGCCGTTTCTGCTGGCCGCAGGCTCAGTCGCCACAAGTTGTCATTCTGGGCCAATCGATGGGGTTTGGCCACAAGAATGATGTCACCCAGTGTCAGGGATGGTAGGAAGTCAATAAAAAGATGCCGTTCTGGATCATACTGGACTTCCAGTGTCAAGTCTGCTGGGGGAGCTGCTGGACGGATCACATAATCCAAAAGAGACCCAATTGCTGGCCAGTTGATGGAGCCAGCTACAACTTTCTCAAAGGTGTCTGCTACAGTTTTGGGGGAAAGGTAACCTCCCACCACACAGCGGTCCCAGTAGCTGCTTCCACGGGGAAAGTACTCCGGGTTTTCCCGACGCACCAAGTAGAAACCAGGAATGTTCATGATAGTGTCCTCCCCGGGGATGCATGACCACAGGTTCTGCTCCAGCATCAGAGGCACAATGAGCTGGATGTGGTCAGCTGTCACTACCTTTCACAAGAGAGAAAAGTCGGTAAGAACAAACTTTGTCCCTCCATGCTTAGTTTTATTCACCACCTTTAGATAGCCTCCTATTCGAAGGAACTTGGAATGAGAATTCAGCCGTCTCACTCTCCTCTCTGTGCGGGATTCACAGACTCCCTTTGTCAAAAGACATTCTGAAGGACTATTTTCCATACTCAGTGGGTTAACTCCAAGGTATAACCCAAGCTAGTGCTTATATGGTATGTACTATTTAAAAACCTTTAAATGCTTCAGGACCTGACACAGAACGCACACAGATGAATCATTCTGCCTCCTACTGTTCTAAGTCCACTCCTTGGATGTGAGATGCAGCTGGCCCAGGCCACAGCAACACCACATGATAATTTAAAACAGGAGGCAGAGTATTATGTTTCTAGACAAGCTTAAGTTGCCATGGTTTAATTATCGCATGCTACAACTAGGTACTGCCCTCACTCGGTCTGCCACATTGTTTGGAAAAAGGTCATTACAGATCCCTTTTCCCCAATGTGGTTAAGACCCCAGATCTAAGTTTCACTGGACACTCGACACTCCGTTCCAGAGCTCTGACTCAAAAAAAAAAAGTGTGCCTCTGAATCACTCACTATAGCCAGGGGCATCTTGCCATCAAGGAGACATGCAGCAGGGACTGCTGTCCAATCCAGGTCTGTCATGCATTAAAAAAAAAGAAGAAAAAAAAAAAAAAGAGTAGGGAAGACCTACACAAATTCATAAGAGTTCTAAGGGAGTATCACGCATTTGGAAGGAGACAGAAGGGACAGAGAGAAAACAGAGGTCTACTGGAGAAACAGCAAGAAAAACACAGCTAAAGGGAGAGACAGAAGGGAAGGAAAGAAGGGCTGAGATTATTCAGAGAAATAAAACGGCAAAAAGAAATGCTTTGCAGACAATGCTAGAGCAGCCTGGTCACGCCTGTTCAAACAGTACTGCAGAAATCAACGCCTGGCTCCACGGTGGGAAAGGAGACACCAGGAACCTTATTAGAGAGGAATGTTGTGCTGAGCCAGCACTGCCAACAGGGAAGCCCGAAATGCCCCTGCCTAGTCAGCCTTCTGAATAACGACCCATCACGCGGCCCTGGGAATTACCTGCAGATCATCATACAGGCTGCCACTGAGGTACATGTCACGCAGGGGCATGTCCGGCAGCTTGGCACGTAGGAAGCTGCGCAGCTCGGCGCAGATATCCACGGCCGCTTGCTTGGCCCGGGCCTGCTCATCCGCTGGGATAGCTACCTTCCTCCGGTAATAAGCAAAGAGCTTTTCTTGCAGAGACAGGCGAAGGCGGGATTTTTTCAGCTCCACTTGACTCCTCTTGGCAGATGGCTTGGGCTTTGTGGGTCGGAAAAAGTCTGCAAGACAGAAGGAAAACTGTTGCTCGCCTGCAGTGTTTCACCGTGAACTGATCGGCAGAAGAAAACCTGCATCCCCGAAGCGCAGCCTTCTAGGTCTCAAAAAAGCTTTCAGCAGACATTTTTGCATGCTTCACACAGGTACCAGTCAAAAGGGAGGTGCTAAGAGACTTCAAAAGATACTACTACAAGAATCAAAGCGGATGAAAACAAGTTACCAGACCTGGAATTTAGCCAGAACAAGACTAACATCGTGTACAAGGAAGTAATTTTAATGGCTACACGGGCAGTACCTCTGTTCAGTTTCATCAAAAATTAAGCACCATTACCAGTTCAGAAACTTTCAACATGATGCCAGACCAACGGATAAAACACTCTTCAACAACCATCACGATGTCATTAAGCCTTTGAGATTATAATGGGTTTTTACAAATTATCAGCAAACCCCAGCCCTGACTAGGATATGAGATCAGAGAAGATCATGCCACCAGGAAATGAAAGAGTTGTTAGGAGTCTGATCAACACTTAACAGGATGCTGAGCTGACAGATCTTGGGGCCAGCAGAACTAAGGCAATCATGGCCCCAGTGAAAACCTCCCTCAAACTTCCACTGGTCGAAGGACAGAGAGCACGCTCTTAGGCACAATACAGCAATACAACACTTTGCACTGCTGTCTGCGTTATTAAGCAATATCTAACCTTCACAGATTCTCTAAGCCCACTTTTTTTCCTGACTGGTTTCCTAAAGGAATAAGTCACTGCTTCCCAACTATCTTTCAGACGTCTCTTAATAGGGACCAAGAAGTTATCAATGGGAATTAAAAAAGAATTACAGATCTAAGAGATATCTGGAAGGGCTGTGGTACTTAACGGGTGCAGGAGAAACTCCCAAGGCAGTGGCCCCATTAAGGCAATCAGCTGTTGCACATTTGTTTGGCAACATGCACTTGGCCACGAAGCAAGTGCAAAATGGCTGACCAAGCTGCACAAAGATGCATCTCGCCTAATCTCAGCAGCTGCTTTCTCTTGTCCCACTGGGGTCTTTTTGACAGATTTGAGGTTTTGCGTGAAGAGGAAACAGCCCTCAAAACCAGAGGGAATCAGGCTGCATTACCTCTTCATGAAAAAACTTATTTTTTCCATCTTAAGTTTTAATTTATTTTTAAGTCAAGAATCCAAGACGCCATCATCAATGGTTTTATTCCTCAAGCCTCATCTTTGGAGACCCCAGTCAAATGATCTAGACGCTATTTAACAAAGCTGTATAGTTATTTAACATTTCCTCAGCAGAAAATCCATTGCCACCCTGAAGCTGACTTTCTTGCACAGAACCTGTAAATCAAGTTAAAAGCTTGATCCTGAATTTTATTTTGAATCTTCGAGTGTAAATCTCCTGAAGTGACCAGGGATATAAAGTAAACTGGTGAGCAAAAATGACCAAAGACATATAACAAACACTGCTGGACTCTAAATTACTCATTATCCTACTCAGAAAGATGACTGCAGGTCACTTTTTATAGTCTGATGAAGACTAAGTCAGTGATAAGCAGCATTAAACAGGCAAATAGCATTACAGAAACCATTAGGAAAATGGTAGAAATAATACAGGAAATACTGTTATAAATTGTGAATGTACATTCACAATTTGATTATTCCGCTCTCGAAAAAGCACAAACTAGAATGGTCCAAAGGAAGGCAATGAAGAGCTTCAAAAGAATGGAATGGTGCTTTATCAGGAAAGATTGCACAGGTAAGTATTCTGCTTGAAAGAGAAAAGTCTGAGGGAGAATAAAGCTTAAAACCACGAAGTCACAAGACATATGAAGAATGCAAACAGATGACTATTCTTCACTAGTTCCCAATCTGACTTCTAATTCTTGAAGTTACCAGTAGACCTGCTTAAAAGAAAACCATCAAAATCCCGGGCTAGACAGACTGTTTTCTTTTTCCTGTGTTCCTTTAAATGAATACAGGATTTATGGGCCTAGATGACTGTGTAATGCAGGAGCACGACCCTGCTCCTTACCTGTTTCTGCAGCTGAAGAATCAGTGGGAAGGGTCTGCAGGGAGCGGCTGAGGTTAGTCTTCATGTCCTGGGTCAGTAAACGTGAGGAGGAGCCCAGCCAGTTTGGCTCTTCCCAACTTCTCTTTCCTGACTGGCTCAAGCGAGTGGGGCTGCTGGGAGCACTGATGGCCCGGTCGTACATCTAAAGCAACATCACCAGGCACAGTTTAAGTCATTAGGGGCCCAAAGTTTGCATTTTACCCAGCCAAGCGTCAGCATCCTGGGTCTTTTTGTTTCCCACTCCTCCTTTCCAGTGCCCCCAGTGCTCAGGTCCCACCCCACTGTCCCACTCACCGCTCGCTGGCTCACTCACCCGTTTGACGGCCAGCGTGGCGATGCCCAGCATGGCAGCTCCACCCACCCCCAGCACGAGCCGGGCGTTGGACAGCACAAAGTCGATGGCTGTGCCGATGCCATTGTCATCTTTCTTCCCTTTGCGCTGCCCAGTGCCTGCCATCTCACCTGGAAGGAGGGGGAGCATTAAACAAACAGGTCAAAACACGCAACCATACTAGTCCTCTCCCTCCTCCTCCACCCCACGCTCACAGCTCTTGGGGTCTTAGCACGGAGCCACAGGAAAGGACCACCTAACCCTGCAGCCTCTTTAATTATCTTCCCTCAAGGAGCTGCTTATTCCTGGACACGCCAGAACAGCACTGACCAAGCTTTGCAATCACAGTATTTCTTTCCTTCCAGCTCAGTTTATGACCCAACGAAAACCACCCTGAATTTGATGTGGGACTTCTAATCATTGAAGCAGGTTTAATTGTGCAATCACCTAATGCTTTTTTAAAAAGAAAGTAAGATTTACTTCAGCAACATTTTGCAATAAAATCCTGTATTTTACATAAAGCTCTGTGACCATTCAGGTCTTCTCCTTCTAATTTGTGCTTCTCAACCAA
>JAOXJM010000001.1:54913188-54938351 GCA_026413425.1 Tringa solitaria
TTACTCGACATCGGATGGTTCACGTGCCTCTGGTTCAATACAGCGCTTAAGGCTCTGTATTGAACCAGAGGGGACCATAATCCCTTCCCATATTTTTCTTGAGGGATGCACGGAGTTGAGTCAAAGAGGGTGCACAAGGCTTGTGGTGGAGCCACATGTCCCCCACGCAACTGTCAGCACTGCTCCTGCAAATGAGGGTCTCCCCCACGGACTGGTCTGCAGGAGAGTCAACCCCTGACTCACGGAGGCACTTTGAACTCCTGCAGCAAAGGCTTGTGTTTTCTGGGGAAAAAGGTCCTGGATTCTGTCAATGCCTTCTTTTAAAACCTCATAAGAAACTGAAGAAATGCCATTATACATTACTTCTTAAAATAATATAAATATCAGTGAAAGATTTTGCGTTGGAGGCAAGAAAAATAACATGGGGAGAACCTTTGACCTAGACAATTCTCGTTTCTTAAACTGTCTCACTGAATTGCCATTGGCCTAAGCTTATATACTTATCTTCTTCTCTTGAAAAATTGAAAGTTCAGACATTCTAGCGATCACCTATTTTCAGATGATCCCCTAGTCAGGCACAAAAATATGGCGATCACTAAGAATGTTAAAAATCCTTAACAGAAAATTTTAATAGTTAATTTTGAGTGGCATGTTTATTCCAGGCCCTTTTGTTCCAGAGACAGGAGCAGCAGAAAGGCATTAAGCAATGCACAGTGGAGTTTGACGGAGACCCTTCCACAAGGGGAGAACTGAAAACATCAGACTGATGTGTAAGAGAGAGAGGAGAGAATGTGCCGGATCTAATGATTATAAGAAAACTAAGCTGTGATGTTTCCAGTCACTCTCTCTAAATGGGACCAGGAATGAACCTGAAGTGCAAGACACTTCAAAAGAAGTGAAATAGCTGTAGATGGCACGTGAGCTTCCAAAAGGCCCTTTGCCAAAGGCACTGCTGAGGCCAGATGCTCAGGAGTATTCAGAGCAGGACCGGGCTTTGATACTGAGTAATGGGAACAGCCAAAATTACGTGAGGCAGGTTTAAAAATAAGCTAAAACAAGGAGGTCACGTTGTCTCACACAGCGTGCCTAAAGAGGCAGGGACATTTCTGCAGTGGGAAGGTTTAATTTGGGGCTCCAAGGTTGCCACGGCTTTACTTGAAAAAGTGGCTCTGTCCAAGGGAGGGAAGATGGTGACAAGGGACCATTTCATGAGCAGTGATGCTGGTTCCCACATCCACCAACTCTTCTGAGAGCTGCTTGGCAACTATCATTCCCCACTCACTGCCTCTACATGCTCATACTCACCTAATGTGCAGAAGAATAGGTCTGACCTGGGCCCACAAAATTGTGAATCATTCCCCAAAACAGCCACATCTCTCTTCTTGTGACCACAGTCCTGCTAAGGTGGGAAGCAACTTCTCTCGGTCCATTTTCCAGTGGCCCTTCTGTCAGAAGATCAGAAATAAAAGCTGCCAGACACACACACATTGGTTTCCTTTCATACTTTGTAAATTTTTTTTTTATTTTTATTATCTCCTCCTTTTAAGCATCCCTTTAAGGGTGAAATGAAATCCAACCATTTACAGAGAAAATGATTTCAGAATGTACATTTGATTTATCCTTACAAAAAGTTCATTATTACTTGCTGTTTATAAATTACAGAGTGGAAAGGACCTTTACAGATGCTCTTATTTTTCTTTTTTTTTTTCTTCTTTTATTTTTGGCAAGTCCACGCATTCATTTGCCAAAGCTGGGTGTTCTGGGGCCACCCCAGAGGCAACACCAACAGTAGGTCCAGGTGAACCCCAGGCTCGAAGTGCTGCTGGACCACCTCCAGGATGACACTGCATCATCATCCACACAGTAAGGAAAAAATAGTGGTTTGAATTCTTAGTCTCAGAGTATTTCAGATCCCTTCTTAATCCATTATCTGTAGTCCCCAAAGCTTTAAATGTCAGTGTATTGCATTAGAAACAGCTCTTCTTTCTTGGTGCTGGATCCGTGCACCTCCTGCCAACCCCCTTACCTCCAGCTCCCCCTGCTTCTTTCCATAGTAAGTGTGAGTTTGTCGAACGTCTCAGAAACCAGAAGGGAGCTTTTTTTGGTGGGGTGGGGAGAATACAACGATGGAAGGATTCAGGATCTGCTCTCCCACTCACTTCCCTCCTTTCTCATCAAGGTTTGTGGTCAGTGAAGCCAGGATGAGCCATCCCTTCCCTCTTCACCACCAGTGTACACTAATTGGACCAGGAATGACCCTGGACACGTGTCTTCACAGTGCAGAGGCATAGCAGCCATGGAGATTGCTGGCAGGAGCTAGGAGATAGGGACAGAGCTCAGGGGATGTTTGGGAGGGGAAAAGTCACTAGCATCCCACAAGGATACACCAAGGAGGGCAGAGGGGGAAAAAATACCCATTCTGCACTGACGCTCTCCCTCCATCCCAACTCATACATTACCTGGAGGCCAGAAGGTCCCCTCACGTCATGGAGACGTGATGAACAGGCTGGCCTGAGCTGCATGACAACAGACTCCTCAGCAGGACACAAGGATCAGAGAAAGGAACAGCAAGAGTGGACTTGAGCATGTTGTCCTTCATACCAACCACACAGGCACAAAACCACCCCACCTTTTCTGTCCATCACTTGGACAAAGCATTACCCCCAGTTCTCCGAAGGGGCAAAGACAGATGACCTGCCCTGTTCTCTCTGCTTCAGCAAGCTCATCTGCTGCAGGTCCACCAAAGCCCACATCCTTCCCTTCACCTGGGGCAAAGGACAAAGACAAGTTCCCCACTCTAAAGCTACGCATGGGCACACAATCCCTTTTTTAACATGGAAAGCACAGAGAAAGGCAAGAACCGAGATGGGCAGAGAAAAAAGCACAGGGCTCAGGGATGCTACACACTGCTTCACCTACTACCTGGTCTTCTTTGTACCAATTAAAGGTGTAAGTGTTCTAGACAAGAAAAAGCACTGAGCTGCAGAGGACTGCAGGGAAAGGCTGGCAATGCTCTTCCCTCTCTCCACCAGAGGCAATGGGCATGTGGCTTTGCTGCTCATGGCTGCAACAACCAAGAGACATTGTGCTCTGGTGGTCTGATCCCAGTTCCAGCCCAGGGGCAGGATGGGATTTTTTTTTTTTTTTTTTCAGTCCTTCCCTTCTCGCACCTCAGGACCTGGGTCTGACAAGATGAAGGAGCCTCAATGTTCACCTCAAATTGTTCAGCACTGGGAAATGAGGATCTGATGCAAACCTGCCTCCTCCTTTGCCTCTCTCACCAACCTACAACCCCACATGTTTTTGGGTTCCCTTTTGTGGAGGTTGTCTGGGAGGCTGGCTGTCCCCACTGAATGCTGGCCACAGAGGCCCCAGGCCCAGCAGTACAGGCAGGGCTGGAGAGAGGGCAAGCCACCACCTTGGGAAATCACTGTGCAAAAGTCAGCTGGCTAGTCCCTGTCCCCATCCCCTCCAGGGACAAGAGGGAAGATTTTTAATGACAAGCACTCTAGCTCCCTAAGGATAACAAACACAGGGTTAGCCAGAAAAATCAAACAGAAACATTGATTGGTTTGGCCTTAAATCAAAAAATGTTTAAATGATTCTTGAGAAACAAAAAAAAAAAAAAAGAGAGAATGCATTTAATCTGTAAAGCCCCTTCCTCCCACCACAACAGAAGTCTGTTTTAAATTTAATTTCCTAAGAATAAGGAAGTCATTAAGTTCAGTAGGAGGACAGGGCCAGAGACCTGCAGAAGAGCTCCAGCACTGCTATTACAGCAGGACCTTCTCCCGCCCAAGGAGACAGAAGAGAGAGGCAGTGTGAAGGGGGAGGCGGAGAATGATGGAGCAAATAATGGAGGAAATGGGGGAGAAGGCAACAGGCTATACTTCAGGAATAGGAGATCCAGATATTACAGCTGTGGGTTTAACTGAAAACCCCAAGAGACAAGGGCTGTATCTCAATGATGAAAACTTGACTTGCACTGCACTAAAAAATCCCCAAGGACACCCATGCACAGGAAGGACCGGTATCAGAGGAGAGGCTGCTCCCACTATAGAAGATAACGAGGTGCAGCCCCACCATGCATGCACTTTAGCCCCTGCTTCCATGAGGCTCTGGTGTTACCAAAGCACCCATGCAAAGACTGACTTCTCTTTCTCCCTTATCTTCAGCAAGGCCTCGCACTGGGCTTGTGGTGTTGTCACTGAGATAAGGCAAAGCCAAAGGTCTGAGAGCAGATCTCAGGCTCCCTTCCAAGAGTGAAAATGAGAAATAGCTTCTTCCTTCCATACTTTTCTGCTGCTGAATCCCACAAGCTAACATACCTGCTCTCCTCCAGCTGCCCCTGGGGAAAGCAAATCCCCTCATGCTGCTGCCCTAGTGCTACAGCTCTCATCTTGCTCAACAAAGGCTCCTTCTTTCTCAGCTGTGTCCCCATCTCTCTATAATCTCTCTATGCCCAAGACCTTCATGTAGCCACTCGGCACAAGGACCTCGTGACCGTGAGAAGACTCCCTCCTGCTGCATCAACATGCCTGGACTTACACGAGAGCCACAAGAACCACAGCTTCCCTTTGGGAGGAAGAGCATCCTGCCTACCAAAGTTTCTCCCTCCATTCAGTTCCCAAAGGAGCTTTTCTACCTGTGGGAAGATACAGCAGAAGTGGAAACAGTAATTAAAAAAAAAAACAACAAAGACAACAAGAACAAAAAAGAGGGTCCTTCAGTTCTTCTAAGCAGACATTGTGGCACCCGAGATGTGGAAGGAGCCAAGATGAACACCATCTCAATTTGACCAGGAAAAGGTGTTCATCTTCAGTCTGTTCCAGTCTCAGTCTTCTTAGGCAATCAAGTTATTTTTGTTGATGTTTTTCACTCCTCTGGAGAGGGGAATAGAAGGGGAAAAGAGAAAGATGCAGAGATAGGAATGAGGCACAAGGGTGGGAATGAGCTGGACAACAGAGGAATATGGACCCTGATGGAGTGAACTAATGGCAATGGAACCCCCACTGCTGCTTCAGCACAGCTGGCCTGATGTCAGGGTCACTCTTCTTTATGCCAACATTTTCCTCCTCCTATATATATGATCCTCAATTCTCCGGTTGGAACACGAGCCAGTCATTCCACTGCAAGGCTAAGTATATCATATTTTTCACCCTCTGCCCGCTACAGACCAGGCTCTGGGCACCCTGTCAAACCATCTGCTAAGGAAGGGTGGTAAGGGTGGAGATGTGGATCTGCCTCCTCAATGAGCTGAATCAATCCAATACAGTGACAGGCCAGATCCTGACTACCCATCACTGGCAAACTCTGAGCAGACACTGGCCCAACCAGCTGCAACTAGTGTCCTCCTAGATCCCCTCTCCTCTGCATGGTCTTGCCTGCATGGCCCAGGTTATACATATTCCCTGGATTGCATGATGCTCCCAAAACAGTCTGCCCGTGGCCCGTTTCTCCACAAGCTGCCTCACACCCTAAGGAGAGATGGATGGATCCTGTGCCTTCACAGGCTTTATGTTTCCCCACAATACCCGTTGCTGACTCAGAGCTTTGCCCTTCTCCCCTCCCTTTTACCCTACAGCAAGGAGAAATAGCCAGCACATACAAGCAGGAGCCCCACATCAGGCACAGCCTGCAGGGTTGCAGAGGCAGCCAGAGGGGCACACAACAGTCCCACACATGCAGCACTGCTATGCAGAGCCAATGCTCTCCCTGGTCCCCTGAATTCCCCCCAAAACAGTCATCCACGCCAAGACAAAGGTTGCAGCTTCTGGATCCCACCATTTCCTGAAAGCACGCACACCCAAACCCACCTATGTCCCCTTCCCCCCCAATACTGGCAACAAACCCCTACGTGCATACCAAAACCATGCATGTTAGCACTCATGCACATAGGAAACCATGCACTTGTAAACATACACTCCCATCATCTGATTAAGTCCTCTGCAGCTTATCCCAGCCCCAACAGAAGCACGTACTGCAGGGAAGATGCTTCAGCTTCTGTGGGCCAAGCCAGTGCAGTGTTGTGGGGGTAGGGGTGACAAAGGAGTTAAAAACAAAAATAAAAATAATAATTAAAAAAAAAAAGTCAGCTTTCTCCTCCGCTTCCCATCTGCCTGCTCCAGGACTGGTAGAGCATCAGGCCAAGACACAGCCCTGGACAGATGCATTAAGCCTGCGGGAGGAGGATGTATCTTGGGGAAAAAAAACTTGTAAGCAACAGATTTCCCTTCCCCAAAATACTCTTCAAATATAGAGGTATACCAAAAAAAAATAAAAATGCACACTGAGATGCTTTTGCACATTCACTCATCCAAAAAATGCCTGTGATACACATCTGCACACGTGACCACTCAACATCAGTTTGTGCCTGCTGACTCACACGCTCACTGAATAGCCCAGGCTCGCATCTGTGCTTGCTCCAATCCACAGAGGATGAGGGTGGACGGGAACAGCTGCCCTCTTTCCCCATGGGGACCCTCCCAACCTCCCCCAGAGGAAAATCCGCCAGCTGGCTGCAGAGATTCTCTCCAGCCAGTGGGAGAGGTCTGGGAGATGCAGGAAAGTCTTTATGCTACTGCCAGAGTAGGTCCCCAACATCTCTCCTCCTCCTGCCCTTCACACGACTGAGGAATTCACATCCCCAGGGTCACCCTGGGATGAAGAGAAGAAGAGAAGGAAGGGAGGGAGGGCAGAGACCCCAGAGAAATGGCACATCCCACCCAGAACCAAACAAAACAAAAAAAAAAGAAAGGAACAGATGAAAACATCCGACTCCTTCCTTTTGTTGTGAAGTCCTGATTTCCCAAACGAGCCCCGGTGGCCTCAACCAGCACCCTCCGCTTTTCGGTAGGGATTCTCCAACAAGTAGCGGAACCGCTGGTAGTTCTTGAGCAGGTACTTGGGAGCGTACATCTGCTCCTTGGGGTCGGCAGGGGGATACTCCTGCGTTGTACCATCAAACCAGCCACCAGTCCGGATCAGCTCCCGGATATAATTGAGGTCTCGTTTATCCTCGTAGTCACCCCAGCGGGGGAAGTCCCCATTCTGGGCCGACACCAGTTTGAAGTAGATCCCCTCTGGGGTGAAACACCAGGAGCAGTGCCAGCCAGCAAAGTGGAGGGGGCTGCCCAGCGACCACTGCACCAGGATGTGTCCTGTGCTGTTCTCGTACTGCCGAAAGCCAGGCATGGTGTAGTACTCGCGGCGCCGCAGACGGATCCCGTCAGTAGCATAAACAGCCTGGAGCATCCCCATGGTGCAGCCCGAGACCACCTCCAAGGTGCCCGGTTGCTTCCAGAAGAAGCCATAGAGCGACTTGCGCATGTGAAAGGCGAAAGGCTCCGTCCAGCCGTCGTAGAGCTTGAGGAAGAGCACACCATCGCGGGCTGGGATCTCGTCGGCATCATCGATGATGAAGACATCATCCGGGCGCAAGTTGCGGAGGCGAGAGATGCCATCCCGGGTGAGAAAGGTGCGCAGGTAATCGTCAGCAATCCAGCCGTCCTGGCGGCCACCGGGGGGGAAGTGGTCCAGGAAGACGTAGAGCAACTTGTGGCGGATGTAGTCGAAGGAGCCGTTGAGGAGCATCTCGCGGAACTTGAGGGGCCGCGGCTCTCCATAGGCCGTGAAGTTCGACTCGCACACCACGAAGGCGTCCACCACGTCTCCCAGCTCGTGGAAGCGGACATCCAGCAGGTCAAACTCATGGTTGACGTTGATAGCGTTGATGACCCGCCGGGGGATCTCCCGTGGCACAAGGCGGTCCTTGGTGGGCAGGTTGGAGTACTGGACCACGGTGGGGACCCCGCAGCTGGGGCCGTGCCAGCCCGGCAAGCACACGCACTCCACCCACTTGCGCCGCTTGGTCCCGCCGGCGCTCAGCGGCTTGCGAGCCGGCCGCCCCGACGCCGCCCCATCCACCCGCTCCTCCGGCCGCCCTCCCACGGGCGGCTTCTCCAACACCTTCGTGCCCGGTTTAAAGCAAACGCCGCCGGCTTTGGTACGGACGAAATATTCTGTTGTGTCTTCCGGCAGCACAAACTCGACCTTGTGCAGCTCTTCGCTGGCTCTGCTGGGAGGCAGGGGCTGGAGCAAGGGGGAGTGGGAGTACAGGGGCGTGCGGAGGAACTCGGCGCCCCCCGGCTCAGGGCTGACCTGAGGTGTGACGGGGGCATTGTTCCAGAAGAAGCTGGAGACGAGGTTGGGACTAAGCGAAGCCAGCTCCCGGGGGAAGGTGACATAGGAAAGGGCCTTGAGGAAGTGCAAGAAGGAGATGAGGCAGAGACCAGCCATGCAGAGAGTCAGAAAGAGCTTATGGCGTCTCATCTTCATCCTGTGGAAAAGCCATGAACAGGAAAGTCACATTCAATAGTTACCGAGGTGCAAAAAGTTTCTGCTAAGTGGTAGAAAGACAGGTTGGGGATGGCAGAAAGCTGGTCCAAATTCAGCATGCACCTTTTGGGACTTGAACTACTCCCTCCACCCCCTGCTGTCTTCAGTGGGCTTTTTGCCTCAGCTGGGTTACACCAAGCTGAACCTCTTCTAGATCAGTCACAGTCTTATAAACTCAAAGATAAGAAAGGCAGTGGCGACAGGGTAGAAAGACAGGAAATCCAGAATAACAGGAATTCATGATCTAGTGAACTCACCGCACTTGGCAGATTTGTCCCTATCCATTGCTGGAAACAAAATGAACGTAAACCTCCTCAGGCCCTGTATCACCAGAGGGTTGGGGGAAGATGAAGAGAGTGCAGAGAGCAGGAGGGATGAGACAGAGTAGGGAGTACACAGTTGAAACATGACCAGCATAAAAGGCAGTTTTAAAGGATGAAGATCATTAGCCAAGCTGCCAGAACCGGGAAAACACCTACACTCCCCAGATCTTTTCAGTATTTGCTCAACACACGCCCTAAAAAACACCCTTGCTCTTAGGAAATGCTACTCAAGTTCACATGGGGAACAGGAAAAAATAAAACAATTAAGTTTTATTGTGAGTAAAAGTGACAGCAATTAAGGTGCTGTCACTTTTACTCATCTCCTGTGCTTCTCAAGTCCACCATACCTCCAAATATTGCCCTTTGCTTTTTGTTTTCTGTGTACCAGATGCTGAAGGTTTTTTTGCATCTGGATCAAGGTGGCTAAAATAAATGCCTAGCTGTCTCCACCGGTAATACTGTGCCATCATGTCGGATCCATGTCAGGCCAACAAGAAGCCAGCGGCGCAGAGCCCTTCCCTCCACCCAACATGAAATACTGTCTTCATCCTCTCCCTGTGCCACCTCCCCTCCTCCAGCCCAGGCAGGGAGCACAGAGCTGCTGTCAGGCAGAGAAGTGATTGAAGACTATAATCCAGAAAAAGGACCAAAAAAAAAAAAGAGAGAGAAAGAAATAAGCTCACCCAATGCTTCGCCAAGGAAAAGGAGAAGAGGTGCTCGCCTTCTGCTGTTTAGGGAAGGGAAGGCTGGGGTGAAGGCGGGCAAGGGAACAAGGTCACCCAAAAGCCCTTTGTAAGGCAGAGGCTGCCCTCTTCTCCCCAGGGCACGAGACCCTCCACGCAGCGGCAGGTGAAGAGGTAGAGAACTCCTCCGAGCTCCGCACACCCACCGCCGTGGCCCCTTCACACCACGTGGCACCACGGCAACTCTCTGCCCCGGCACCTTCCTCCTCCCAGGGCCAAAGTTCCCAAGGGGCACCACACACCCCATGCCATCAGCTATAAACCCTCCACCCAGCGCGCAATGGTGCCGGAGACACCTTCGCAGGAGCGGTCCCACCTCCCTGGGGGACATGGGGGAGCCACTCCATGCCACCAGCCCCCAGACAGGGGCTGTCCCACTCCCCTGCCACGGGGCTCCTCATGGCCAACACGTGTGGGAGCAGAGGGAAGAAGCACCCAGCCTGCTCCCACCGCTTCAGAAGGTATTAAGTAAAATACAGCAAAGCGCGTTTACTGATTAACTTGGAGGGAATTTAATACTAAAGTGAAAAGCCATAAAGCATTTAGACAGATGGCAACTGCCCAAAGGAAAACATATCTGGTGCTCTACAGATGGTTCCCTTACGGACTTTGGTAGAGCGGTTGGTTGTCGGCGGTTATACCTTACAGCTCAGCAACAAGCATTTCCGGGCACTTCGTGGTGCTTTTTAGTAAGAACACCAACTCCATCCCTCATGCTCGGGTGGCAGGTTGAGGAGTCCCACATCAAGCTCTGAAGGGGTGGTCTGCAAGCCTGAAGCTGGCAGAAGAGTTACAGCATTGCCACAAGGTGGGGGGAGGGAGGGGGGAAATATCAAGGAAGAAGGAAATGACAGCTCTCTTCATGGGACCAGACTGGGGCTGTCCCCTGCCTCCTGCACCCACCTGCCACAGCCTTACAGCCTGGTCTCATGTGGCTGGCCATGGCCCAGCTGGTGGGAGGCCACCTCTGTGGTGGCCCAGCCATGAAGGGGCTGGACGCTCTCCTGTTCCAAACCACAGAGGACTATCCTGGGGATCACTGTCAAGCTTTCTTCAGGGGCAAAACAAGAGGCCCCTGAGAAGTATTTCAAGTCCAGATTTGGTTTATTTTTGTTCATTTAAGGTTCCATTAGTATCTTGCTGGAGCAGTGAGCTTACTTGCAAGGTAGAGGAGTATCCAGTGCCTTTTCCTTACATGTCACCAGTTTTTGTTTTGTCTTGAAGTATGGGGAAGAGAAAGGCATAAGGAAGCTGAAAACACTAAATTAGCAGCAACTGGCTGACAGGAAAAAGCATCCCTCACTGGCAAATTAGTACAGCTCTCTCCAGACAGGTGTCCTATGCTTTCTCCAAAGTGTTACCTCCAGACATCAAGTTGCTCTCTCAGATGCTGAAACCTGGGTGAGATGAACAACTAGCCCACTCTCTAAGGCAATGCCAATTGCCTTAGGTACTGCTTACCAGGTACTGCTGGTTTCACTCCAGTTCCTACAGGACACACAAATGCAAGGCAGCCAGCTTCCTCTGGGCCAGCCCAGGACAGAGGACAGGTGCTGGAGGAGTCACATAAGGCACATCTCCATCTTCTTCCCAGATGGCTGTGATGCTCCACATGCCACGGTAGATTCCCAGACAAAAGGTCGTAACTCTTGACATTCAACAAACTGCTTCGCTTTCTGGGCTGTGGTGTGCCATGTCAACATAGCAGGGCCCTCGGTTCTGGGAAGTAAAGCATATTTTCCCCGCTTGACATTTGCATACATCAGCATCTGTCAGGTTCAGCCGAGGGCTCTGCAGCTCTTCACCCGCTGACCAGCCTGTTACTGCAGCCTGCGCCTGGGAGAGCCGGGCTGGTGCACACATCCCTCCCTGCAGCTCTGCCAAAGCAAGCTGGCCCTGCAGTACCCTCTGCTGTTTTGCTGCTGCCATGTCCCAGGAGGCAAGTTTCACCTCTCAGTCGTCATGGTTAGGGAGTGGGAACACAGACCCATTTCCTATCCCCTCCTAAAAGGGAGGAAAGCAAAGCAGCAAGCTGTGTCCTCTTCAAAAACCTCTTCCCTGGGAATCACCTCCATTCTCACATGCCAGGGATCCCTCTGCCAGGGAGCGGAGAGAGCTCATGCACCCTTGGGTGGGCAGAGATGCTAAAAACCATCACATATCCCTTCCCGTATCCTCTGATCAGTGCTGCAGTGAAAGATGTGTCTTTCGAGTGGTAGCTAATTGGAGACAAAGGCCAGCAGGGGAGGGAGATGTTATTACCCGCCTTCCCCATCCAGAACATTTACGTGTGGTGGAAATGAAAAAGGAGGTACCAGTCAGGGACACATCTCAGCTTGTCATAAAAGAGCCCAGCTGCTCTGTCACAAAGCAGCCATCAGTTACCAGGAACACAGAAAACAGCAAGAAGAGATATTTCCCTTTTGACAATTTTGAGTTAGGAGGGGAAAAAAAACTCAACTTGATCTCAGGGAGAGTGATCAAGTTGCTGTCAGGTTAAAAACAACAGCAAGGGTAAAGCTTTAATGTTCAAGTAGAAGAAAAAGCCAGAAGAAGCATGGACAGTCAGCTCCATTAAGACAAAGCTCTTTAGGGAACATGCAGTTATAAACCACTTCAGCAACATTCAGACTCAGCAAGAGAAGCTGAAAGCTCCTTTTTGTAAGGAATCCCTTTGATACTTCCTTGCTTGAAGAAGTTATGTCTGTGCCATGCAGGGGAAGGGCTTTCAGAGGAGGAAAGCTAGAAGTGGTATCCATCTGAGTTATCCCCAGGCACCTGTTACCATTTTACTTTGCCATTATATCAAGTGACCAGTTGATTTATACCATCCTGAAATCATATCCTGATTTTCAAGGAGCCAGAGAGAAAGATATGCACTGCTAAGCGCTGGCAATTCACCAGTCCTAATGTTCTCTTCTGGAGGACGCTGGCAAGAGGCCATGCAACAGGCCGCTGGATGCACGGTATCCTGCATTCTGTCCCATCAGGGCACGGGACTCAAGACTCCACAGACCTCTCCTGTGGTTATAGGAGAAAAGCTGCTGAGGAGGACAAGACAGAAGCTTCTGTTTTTCTCCTGATACAAAGATGCTCATCTCCTCTGCCTAAAGTTATCCCATAACACCCATGCAGTAACATATTTGCCCATCACTCAAGACACTTCCCCACAAAGCAACAATTCAAATTAGAATTTCTTTCACACAGCAGATTAAAATCCAGCATGACTTCCATCCCCCACTCCACACTGAGGGCCAAGTTCTCTCTCTCTGCTCCAGCTAGAGACAAATGAACAGGCTCCACACCTCTGAAGTATGAGTCTACCAGCCATTCACAGGGCACAGGCATCACAACACACATCAGGGTCACAGTACCTCAAAACACTCCAAGACCCCAAGTTACTTTTGTCCTGCAAACATCCACAAAAGTAAGGAGAAGCCATAAAACCTACTATTTGTCTACAACTGAAGCGTGACTAACTCAGGGACAGCAGGACTGTGCTTTGCTTAAGGATAGAACTAGAGAAGATTATCCTACAAAGCTGGACAGCAGGGAAAGTGGAGAAAAGCAGGATGTACCAGAAGGCAGCTAGGGCTCAGCGTTTCTCTCACGTGAAGGATGCCATGGTGTTTTCAGGGTCTGTGAGCTAGGAGGATGTCAGCAGGTTCTGGCAGAGTCACAGTACAAGGTGGTTTGAATGCAAGCAGGTCCATGTCGGCTTCCGTTCAAGTTTCAAGGACAGAAGACACAACATTCTTCCACGACCTTCGTCAAGAGCTGCTGCCCACAGCACTAATGCAAAACAGCAATACCTCATGCTACGTGTTTCCTTTGCAGCTTGGAGGCAAGTGACCACAAGGTGCCACTGACTTGCTGCCAGCGCAACCAGCTGGAGCAAGCCATCCAGCAGTTACTCTCCAATTAAGGTCAGGCTTTGGGAGAGCCAGGCTTGCTCCTAAGCACCTTCCCTCCCTTTCAACAGGGAGGTGAGCAGAGATATAAGGTGACCTCTCTTTTAACATGGTGCCACCATAGCATCCATTTGACTCCCAGAGCTGCCATCCACGCACCATTAATGGGTGTCATCAAGCCAGGAAGAAAACTGGATGGAGGAAAATAAAAAATAAATAATAAAAAAAAGACAGCTAAAGGGTGAATCTATGCAAGGTTAAGGTGAAGTTGGCCAGTGAAGGGTGAGAGCACCGCTGAGAAACCAAGATGTTGTCTTCCCCTTCCCACTGAAGGCAGACACATGATCTATATCATATCAACCACAAACCTCAGTATTGTGTGCAATGCCTTGCTAGGCCTCAACCAACCAGAAGCATCTATGATCAAAAAGAAAACCGATGCCTTCTCCTACATGGTCTTTAAGGAAACTGAAGAGTTCTATGCCAGTAGCGACAATCTGCTGCTTACAGAAGTCAAGACAGACACAATGCAAAGCCTCCAGCTTGAAGTACTGTGGTTGCTCACCTCTTCAACTCCTGGAAGCACAGTACCTTTGGATTTCACGCTTTCCATGGGCTTTCACTGTTTCAAGTGTTCTCTCAAGTGTCTCGTCCTGCTCCCTGGTTATTTTAGATGCCACAACTCCAGCCACAGCGAGATAGCTGTACACTCTGGGACACAGCGGCTCTTAACCTTCCCTACAGAGCACATGGGACATGGAGATAAAGTTATCTTTGTAGACAGGATTTTGGCTCAAGATTGATCTTCAAGAAGTCAGCAGAATAGACCAGCATCTGAACACCTTCAGAGTCCATTATAAAACCCTCCACTCGAACAGATTGTTCTTGCTATAACTGCCATAATACTAATAGCAGTATAATTATATAATTCTCCAGCCCCCAGCTTAAAAGAAGATCTGCTCAGAAAAGACTAGAAAAGTCTACTGAAATCCAATAATGGCCTATGAGACACCAATTTAATTTTATCCAGGAAGTACTTGGACATCACAAGAGCACAGTACTGCATGCTAAAGAAAACTTCAAGCTGAATTTCCAACTCCACTGGAATCTATCAAATATTCTTCTCAGTATCCTTAAGCTATACTGGGCTCCCTTGTAACTAATGTCCTCTCTCCAGATAAAACCAGTCTCACCATAGGAATTGTCATGGATCAGCACACTCTGATCCTTCAGATGCTGTCAGAAGCCAGTTTTAGTTTCTCAGCACCACTACTCTAAGCACTCTTTCCACCAGAGGACAGGTGGCACTTCTCCTATCCTCTTCTCTCCTTCACTTATGCCTGATATCCTGGAGGAAGTCTTCCTCAATCCTGCTTGCTGCCTCCACAAAACATCTGGTTCCATGAAAACTGTTCTGTTCCACAAGAACTGGCCCTGGAGATTGCATCACCGCTTGGCTCCAAGATCGGGTCTCTCAGGACATCAGAGGGTGAGCTGAGGCACTGCTCGTTGCACCCTGCAGGACACACATACCAAGGATGCAAGGCCCTTCTCCCAGCTAAATACAGAACTGCTGCTCCTCAAGCGTGCAATGGTTAAGAGCCGTGCGAAGTGGAGCTGGCTAGTTCTTCTGCTTCTTGACTTTGGTGTCTTACAGGGAAGAAACGTTCCATCATGAGACAAGGAATAGGAAAGGAAAAAAGGGACAAAACTACACAACAAAAAACAGACAGGCCATGGGGTAATCTGAGAAGTATGCGAGAACTCCCAGCTAGTCCCGCTGTCTTGCAGAGAGGGACAGGACAAAACCATTTTGTCTGAGGAAAAAAGAAAATGATGCTTTCAGAGACCTCAAGCGAGGCGTGTGGTAACACAGGCTGTTGTTCCCCAGGTTCTCTCCCCTCACTCACCACCTTCACAGCTCACCACCCCTGGGTTGTATGAATTCAAGTTGTCAATCATATGAAAGTCTGCTTTGTAAAGCCAAACCAGCAGCAAATCTAACTGGGTTAAAAATAAACTTCAAGAAAAGTGTCTAGGCATGGGAACAAGCAGCTGACCAGCAGAAGCTTTCTAATTTATTTCACCAGTTTACTTCTCACCAAAACTGCAGATTGTGTAGATACATCCTCAAACATTCAAAATTACAGAACTTTAAGCACTGTTCATATGCCATGAGCTCGCTAACTCCTCCCAGCAGCATCAAGGAAGAAGCACATCTCAAGGAGGGATCTGGAAGAAGCAGCAGAAGGTAACTGCTTTCAAAGCAGACCCTGGCAGATAATCCATGTACGCCAAGCAAGCAGAGGTCACGAATCATGAGAAATAGCACCAAAAAGCACCATCAAGATTCCCCTCAGAGCTGAGGGCCCCTGGGTGAAAAGCAGACCACGCACATAAACACTGTGCAAAGGAAAGCAGAAGAGCTCCTGGGGACCAGGTGACAGCCCAAGCAAGAGGGAGATGCAGGTGGAACAGCCCAGAAGAAGGTGAGGTGGATGCCCCATGGGCCAGGCACGAGGCAGTTAAAGAAGGAAAGAGGCAAGAAGTGCTTGATGCCATGGTGATGGGCAGAGCGCACAGACCCACACAGGCAGGCACAAGCCACGTTGCCTCCAGCTATTTTTGAAGCGGGTGGCAGTTTGTGCACCCCCAGGATAAAAGCTCTCCAAGATGGATCGAGGAGGGGAGTAATTAAACCCCAGGAAGACAATAAGTAAAGGGAGGCCATGGAACAGCAGCAAGATCCTAGTGGCCACGGAGAAGAGCTGTCCCTCCATCCCCGCCCTCTTTCCTCCCCCATCCATCACCAACCACTTGGGGTTTGGCAGTGCACTCACTTTCCCACAGTAGCCGATCTATTACTATTTGGAAGAGCCTTCCCAGCCTCTTCCTTCCCCTCCTCCCCTCCTTTCAGGCCACAGGGGTCCCATTTGGCAGCCCCCAGATCCCCCTCTTCTCTGAATGTCTGGTGACCAGCCAATCCCATGCAAAGAGCATTAACCCCTCTTCACCAGGAACAGACGGAGAAACCTGACTCCATGCTGAGAGGTTTCTCTAGGGTGTCTCTCCCTCCTTCTCTCCTCCCCATCCCCAACACCCTCCCTTCTCCTCCTCCTCCTCTCGCCTCTTTCCCCTTTCTTTTTATTTCTCAAAAACTAACTCCAGCCCTGGGAGTGTCGCGTCTTCCCGAGAATGCTACACGTACCCATGGGAATTTTTCTTGGATCAAGAACAGACCCTTATTTATTTGTCTCTTATTCCTTTGTTCTTCATTTCCTCTTTCAAGACTTAGGCAAGACCTCGACACAGTGCCGCCTGAATCCCCCGCTGCCACTTCACTTTGTTATTATTTTCGGAAAGAAAGCGCTGATAGGCAGAGCGCTCTTCACAGCCTTGCCCCAAGGCAGAAGTGCATCAGCCTGGACTCCCTCCTCTGGGGTGGGCAAAGGGCTCGGGGGCTCCAGAGAGCATCTCGGCCTCCGGCGTGCGGAGTCAACCCCCTGTTTTATGTAATCCTTCTGATTGCAGCATCACAGCCCCTCGGATTAAATCCACACGAAGCAAATCTTCGTCAACGGCTCTATGCCGGTAACAGGCATATGGTACCACGAAAAGGGGCAGTTTCCCAGAATGAAATCAAAAGCCTCCTAATGCACTTAACTCAGGGTCACATAAATCTCTCTTCTGCCTCCCACAGACGGCTGGATCTTGTTTACAGGCATTGCAGCAGGCCTGGGTCTCAACAATATGTTTACTTCTTCTGTACAAACATTCCCTCTCACTAAGCAAAGCAGTACCCTGATCTCCAGATTAAACCAAGCGGGAAGGACTGGGAGCAGGTCTATGGGGAAAGAGGGAGAGCGCTAGTCTTCATCAGTGAAATCAAATGCCATCCTGGCATCAGACAGGTTTTGTGACCATTTGTCCTTGCATTCTTCCCCTAGATTGCCTTATTTCTTGAGAAGGACGAGGAGGAATTTTGCGTTTGGCCGGCTGCCGATGTCCCTGACGAGAGGTAAAAACATTCGATGAAAGAACGGGTTTTGTTTCAGGCTGAAGAACCCAAGGGTCAGGTGTCAGGTGGGACAGCACAGCTTGCCCAAGGGACATCTGGTGATTGTCTGGCCAACTCTTCCCAAAATGCAGAAGCCACAAACTGACACGGTGCAGATAAAACCAGGGAAGCTGAGCGTTTCTGTTCAACAGTACAGCAGATAGAGCCGTTTACTGCCACAATCACTTGATAACAAGCCAAGTTCCCTTCCTTCTCCACTCTCATCCCTTTCCCTGCCCTTTGAGGTCTTCAGTAACACATTTATATTGAAATCTAACTGTTTCTGAGAAGTCAGCTGCCACAGCCAGGTCAGAAAGGAAGGAAAGGAGGAAGACAGAACTAACGTGTAAGCACACCATGAAAACTGGTGGTGAATGAGAAGGATGTGCAACACTGGGTAGAGAGCCACGGTCATGTTGAAGTTCACCAGGACATGCACGGCAGGAGCAGGACAGCCCATCCGCACGGTACAGGAATCTGCCACAGCAAAGCAGAGGGCCAAAGGGCATTAAGCTGATACGTAGCCAGGGTGGGTGCTCAGCCCAGCCAGCTCATCTTCATGATGCTCCTCTGCTGCATGAGTCTGAAAAACACTGCCCCAGTCTCCCTCTGCCCTCAACTGGTTGCTCTGTAGGATTTAATCAGTGAGAAATAATAGGAGTTTCAGCTGCACAGTTTGCTGCTCAACCACCTGATCTTTCAAGTCTTCAGGTCCTGATGATCTCTTGTAAAGTCCAACAGACCGTGTCATGCCAAAGCTAAAAAACACTTTGGCAGGACAAGATGGGCCTTCAGGAGGGAAAAAAAAAAAACAACAAACTCTCAAGTACCTGAATATTTTAAAGAACAGCGCCAATCATCCCTGCCCCAGATCCACAGCACTGTAATTGAGTCAGGGACCAAATCCAAGCACCAGATTTGCTGTCTCCAGCTTGACACCACCTCTTTACTGCAAAGACAAGGCTCCGAACTCAGGAACCTCTCGAACAGTCCCAAGCCACGGAGATGCTCCACAGTACCACACACCTGAGCGATGCGAAAACCAGAACTGGATTTCAGGAGCATATGCAAACAAACATGGGCAGAAAGGAAACCCACAGCACTTCCCCATCATTAAGTGACAGACTCTGGATGCCTGACAACCTCCCCTTCCCTCCCCCCCCCAGCACTCACGGGAAGCGAGAAGACTCCGTTCCAGAGCACAACTGCACTATAAATAATTCAAGAGATTGCTAAATTATGCAAAAGCAATCCCGTCGTCCCCTTGGCCAAGCTGAATGCAGGTGTGGTCAACCCTGGCTCCAAAAGTTGCTGCTAGACATGGATTTTTGAGGCCACAGCGGCTGGGTGCCAATAGCACATATCTAAGAGCACAATGGCCACTTGCTAACAGTCAGGCCCCCACCAAACAATGGCACGACGGGAGGCATTTGGGGACACGGGGCCGAGGGGGAAGCGGCGATTCCTTTAGGCCACCTCTTCTCCAGAGACCTGACGCGCCCCCCCCCAGGAGAAAAAGCAGCAAATCACCTCCCCTTGGTAGATCTCGCCTCCGTCCAGCTGCGGCTGGTCAGCACTGACACCGGGAGGTGGGGAGGAAAGGAGAGGAGAGGACAGGACTGCTGGGGCAGGTGGGAAGGAGAAAAGGGAACGGATGAAAAAAACCCCTCTGGAGGCAATAAAGGAGGAACATTTTTTTTTTTTGCTAGCACAAATAACGCAGGAGGAAGGCTGAGCTGAAAGCAGAGGGAATCACGGTCTGCTTTTCTGCCCCACTCCTTTGCTTTCGGGAGGTGTCGCCTCCCCGAGTACCAGGGCAACCGGGGTTTTTCCCCTTTAGTGACGGGGGTCACGAAACAACAGCCTGCAGCTCGCCCCCATCACTCCAGGGCACCCCTTCTCCCGATTTACCTTTCCCATTGCTCTCCGTCAGGGCCGGCCCTCGCGCTTCGAGCTGCGGGAGAACAGGACCCCCTCAAACGCAGCGAGCACCGTCCCCTCTCAGCCCCTGCACTGGGGGGGCAAACCCTCCTCCCCAAAGCCCCTTCCCTCACCCGGCTCCCACAGCCTCCGAGGGTCTCTCCCTGCCCACCATGCTCAGTCTGCACAGGCCACCGTCCTCCTCCTTCTCCCCGCTGCCCGGCCAGAAGCATTCGTGCCGGCGGAAGGAGGAATTGAAAGCGCTACCACAGCCCTCTCTTCGGCACAACCCGCTTCAAAAAAAAAAATAAAAATCTCTCAGGGCTCCAGCTTACCTTCTCCTTCTTTCTCAAAGAGCTCAGCATCCAGGAGAGAGACTCCCTTTCATGTCTCTTTGCCATGCTGTCTCTCTTGCTTTCCGCTCCAGTGTCTGCACGCCAAAACAGGGGATCCTAACGCAGATAAAGTCAGCGTAGCAGATACCTGCCTTTAGATCAGAGGTTCCACAGCTGCTGAAGACATTATGCAGCAGGTCTAATTTGCATTAGTCTTTCGGTACGCTTCAAATTTGCTCGCTGCAGCTTTCGGTATCACGCAAGACACATGCGGCGATATTCCAAAATAAAAATTACCCCTCAAAGCCTTGAAAGAGATGACGGAGTCTGATTCTGCTCGCTAACCCTGGCCCAACCTGGTGTAAGGATTTACACACCGAGGGGAAAACGGCACTCCCAGGGAAAGGCAGCAGGGAGCTGGGATTATAGATTAGGCAGCAGATCAAGGAGGAGGCGATATCTGCGGTGAGAAGGGCTGCAGCATCCAAGCAGCGACTAGAGAAAGTTATCGATAACCCCTGGCTCAGAACCTGCACCCAGCCGTTCCCTGGGATTTCCAAGAGGGACGGGGGTGAAGCCAGCATGGGAAGTGTCGTGGTTGAGTTGCCGCTCTCCTGCTGAGCCCCGGGGCACGTCGCAGCCTTGCTCCGTGCCTCGGTTTCCCCGGGTGGGACCTAGGAGAGACACCTTTCTGCACCAGTTAAGGGGCTTGCCTGATTAAAAGAAGCTTGATGGGCTGCTCCGAGGCCCCTGGAGAGAAACCTTGTCATAAAATGCAAGGCAGATGATCCCCAGCAAGAGGAGCTGCCCCCACTGCCTGCCTCTCTCCAGACAGCCACCGCCACCTCTCCCGCTGTTTGTGCTTGTGTCTTACAGGCTGAAAAAGACTGCTGGCAGAGCTCAGTTTGGTCATACCCCACAGCCGTGGATGATTTAAAAAAAACAACAAAAAACAAACAAACGAAACCACACCACTAAACCAACCCAAAAAACCCCACTTATTTAGATACAGACACGGGGACTCCCCTAGCTGGGGAAACAGGGACCCTTAACTGAGCTCATCAAGCTGCCTACTCAACCCGGTGCAGGGTCGGGGGGGTTATCTCAGTATGAAAGGCCAGGGCCCCCACAGCAAGCAGCTCAGGTAACTTTTGCTATCCCAAAGCAGGGAATAATCACTTCCTAAATCACAGCTCAAGAACAAGCCCTCACTTTTTGTAAGGCAGGCAGTTCACTTCGTGCCTCTTCCCTCAGCCTGCCCGATGAAAGCGGGGAGCGCGGTGCTGCGCTCCCTTTCGCCCAGCAGCTCTACCAGAGAAGTTTGAGCCCAAAAATACACCCGCCCCGTTCCAGGTGTTTGGAGGTTTCAAGAGCAGGAGGTACCTGTTGTGCTTCTACGAGGAGCTTGAGGGAAGTAAAGGGTTTGCACTGTAGGGAGCGCAAAGAAGTCAGAAAAAGAAGGTAAAGAAATCACATTTCTGCCTTCCTGAGAGCTGCAGCCAGAGTCCATTTCACAGGGATGCAGGCATGGGGTGCTCCTGTGCACCCCACACCCCTGCTCCAGCACACAGCATCTCCTCCCACCTCCTCCAGGAGAAGGGGGGACTCAGCACCTCTGTGACTGCAACTCTGCCCTGGGACAAGCACCCGGTCCTGGCACCCCACACAGTATTGCTACTGCAGCACAGCCCCATCCCAGCAGCACACTCACCTAACTCTATCAAAGCACCCCAAACCTGACCCTGAGCTGCCCACAATCCCAGGTTTGCCGTCTCCACACAGCTCTGCCAAGGCTCCTCAAGGCCAGCCTGCGGCATGGACCAAACACCACAGTCCACGTGTACACTGCAGACACGTCACCACTTTTCCAAGTGCATCCAGGATGGGGAAGAGCAGGCATTCCTCAGACACATCCCCTTGCATTGCACTGCCCCACGTGCCTTCCTTCCCCAAATTTCGTATCTCACCGTAACGTTTTGTTGTGGTACTACAAGATACCATCTCAGCATCAGGACAAACGCGATGCAGCCTGACCTTTTGTTGCAGAGCTGGGGGGTGAGACAGTGACAGTAGGGAAAAGCAGGTGGGGACAACCAGCCACGCTCTTCTAGAGTCAGGGCTGGTGACATGAACCAGCCCTTTGAGGCACCTTACACTGACCTAGAGATGTGAAGACGCCTCTTGTGCCAGCCAGTACCCCCTCCGCCTTCCTCTCTGCCAGAGTTATTGTCAGCTGTACCAGCCTTCGTTAGCACCACCTCCTCCAGCTACATCCCACTGATTGGGTCACAGATTCCAACAATGTACAAAGGGCTCATTTTAGAGCAACTAACCCCACCTAAAACCTAATCAGCCTTTAGGAATGAATGCTGGCCCAGCGTGCCACATCTATCTATCACCAAATTCCCCCACTTCTTCCCTCCACCTTTGCAACCCACTGCAGGGGCTGGGGAGGGAAGATGCCAATTAGTGATAGCAGGTGCACCTTAACGATGCTATTCTCAAGACAGGAGGAAGCTCAGACACAGCAAGCTGAAAACCCAGCTACCAACCCTGCCACGAGACAGAGTTTATCTCTGTTTGCTGACAGGTCAAAGAAAGGGAGGGACAGAGAGAAAAACCTGTCTGTCCTAAGGTGTCCCCCCCACGCGCTGAACACGCACAATAACATCTACGCCCACTGTCCTGATCAACCACTGCACCCATGGCTGCTTCTTGCACGCCATGTTTATTGCGGGCACAAACTCTACAGGAGAACACGGGCTGCAGGGCAAGCGTGGCCACCGGGACCCGTGTGCGTGGCTACATGCACCCAGCCAACACCCACCCACCTCTGCCACACAGGCACCCCTGAAAGGCACGCGATAAGCACGTTGCACCAGCCTGGCAGGCCACAAAGTCACACCGTACCTAACCACCAGTTGCACGTGGGAGGAGGAGGAGGAGGAGGAGGAGAGAGGTAAAGGCAAGGCGTACAGGAACCACCCGAGCACGCAAACTTCACGGGTAGGGTCCCCAGGCAAACACACCTGTGCTTTCCTGGCCGAGGTTAAGCAGCCCCAGCGACCCCCCAGACCAGCTGCCCATGACTCAGGTTGGGCACAAGTACTCTAGATAAGTGTTTACAGTTGCAAGCATCCCCTGAACGCAACACCTGTGGAAATACACACGCTATTTTCCACCTCCTCTTCTTGACCTCCTTGCTAAGGCAACCCCTGCGTGCCACGCAGGCAAGTTTCCTTTTTCCAATCTCACCTGCATTTGCAGGGAGGGAGGCAGGTTCATCCCCTCAACACCGTTTGGAAGTGGTCCCCCACCTTCTGGGCACCTCTGATGGAGATGAGCCCCAGCAGCACTGAGGGCCAAAGGTGTGCCAGCATGGAAGGCAGCAGCTGGGCCACCACACTAGGAACAGGGCAAAAAAAAAAAAAAAAAAGATCTCACCTGCAGCTAGTCAGAATCCCTCCCCTCTCCTCAGGATATAATTGCCATATCCAGGGCATTAATAAACAAGCTATGCAGGTATAACAGAGTCCTCGCAGGGAGGGAATGTTATACCTTGCAGTGGATTCCTTACCACTACTGCAAAACCACCTGAGGGTGTAGAGGAGCTATAAATCTTGGAGGGACTTTTATGACATGCAGTGGCAGAGTCACAGCTTCGCTCCTCTTCTGCGGTTCGCAATGGCTTTCATTCAAAGCCTGCTTTATAATGCTACAGGGAGGCTGGAGGCTCCCCAGGAATAGCTCAAAGGACCGCTCTTCTCCCACCCCTGCTCAGCAGACGTGTTCCCAGCACTACTACCAAAGCTGAAAAAAACAGCACAGGTGCTACAGCTCAAATTGGGGGGGGGCTTTAGAAACTGGAGGTGTGCTGGAGGGTGGGGGGCCGCGCTGGTTTTTCCTCCCCTGTGAGATGGCTCTGCACTGTCTGAGGGTCAAGTAATGGCAGGTCCTGCTTGATCTCAGCTCTTCTCAGAGGAGCTGGCAGCAACCATGCTTCAGCAACAGCTACTTGCAAGTGCTTCCTAAATCATGGGCTCCAGCTGGACTCGTACACCACTTCTGCAGGTAGGATCTACAGGGGATCTGGGGAGGGGGCCTGAGAAGCTCCTGCTGACTCACACCCTTCTGGGGTGGGGGGAGACAGGGGCAGGAGTAGGCAGGAATTTGAAATTCAGTCTGCACAAGGCTGGAGGTTCCTGGTGACTCAAGTCATACTCGTTAGCAGTGGTGCCACTGTTTTCACGGGCTTGAACTTCCCACTCAAGGGGAGGGATCTGGAGTTAACTGGAGAGCCATTCTCCGGGGGGGCACCCCCATCGTGTGCTGGAGACAGCGGCTAACTCTTTCCTGACCCGAGCTCTGCCCTGGGGTGGGAGAGGTGTGAGACCCCAGTTTTGGCGTGGGAAACAGGCAAGGCTCCTGGGGCGACCCAGGCTCAGCTCACGGAAACGCAGCCTGTGGAAATCCCCAGAGGAAAACCAGGGACTGAGGCACCCAGAGGAGCCTCTCTCCATCCCGCTCCGCGCTCCCTCCCTTGCAGGGCTGTCTGAGCAAGCCTAGAGCTGCAGCAGATGCCGCGTTCCCCCCATCACCCTTGTCACGCTCACCCAGGGAGCGAAACTCTCACAAGGACAGAGCTACGCCAGCCAGTGCCACTCCAGCAGGACACACGGCTATTCCCAGCCCACAACCAACCTGACAGCCCTGCGTGAGCCAGGAGAACTTGGGTGCCCGCGTCCAGCCCCCATCTGACACGGGGAGGGAGCCAAGGGAGAGGGGATGTTTGATGATGATCATACTATGTATGATCATATTTGTATGTATGTATGTATGTTTTCCCTCCCACGCACACACTCCTGTTACTCCTTTCTCGCTCGCTGCGGGCTTGGCACGCATCCCCAGCCCGTGCCCTCCTCGCAAGAGCCGAGCATGGGCAGCAGATGGGCCTTGGCCGCAGTGCCCCGGCCGGAGGCTGCCTCCATCCCCGGCCAGCCCCGCATCTGCGGGCAGGGGGCCGCCAGCATCGCCTCCCTCCTCCCCATCGCCGATGCTCCCTAGCAGGGGATGCCGGGATTATGGGGGGGCGTGGAGAGGAGATGGAGGGGGGGGGGGAGAGAATAAATAAATGAAAAAAAACCCACACTAATATAAATAAATAAGGAGCGGGAAGGCGGGGGAAGCCTCTCCGGCAGTGCCCGCAGGGGATGACGCCGCACCCCCGGGGCCCAGGCACAACTTGCAGGTGGCGCCAGCACCGGGGGGGGGGACGGACGGGGACACCGGACCGAGGGGGGGGTCCCGCTGCCGCCGCTGCCCACCGCTCCACCGGGGAGGCTCCACCGGGGAGGGGGGGGTGTGCGCCGCCCGCCGCCGCCGCCCCCAGCCCCGCCGCCCGCCCGCTCCCTCTGCCCCTCTCTCTCTCTCCCTCTCGGTCACTCACCCCCGGCCGGCGCAGCGTCGGTGCCCGCCGG
>JAOXJM010000001.1:54944438-54958768 GCA_026413425.1 Tringa solitaria
TTGGAAGGGACCTCTGGAGATCATCTAGTCCAACCCCCCTGCCAAAGCAGGTCCTAGAGCAGGTTCCACAGGAACGTGTCCAGGTGGGTTTTGAATGTCTCCAGAGATGGAGACTGCACCACCTCCCTGGGCAGCCTGTTCCAGTGCTCTGCCACACTCAAAGTGAAGAAGTTCCTCCTCATGTTTAGCTGGAGCTGCTGGGAGCTCCCGAGGGAGGGCTGGGAAGTACCATGGGGAAAGCAGGGGCAGCGCCATGTGGCAAAGGGGCGTTTCTCATTTGCCACTTGGGTATAGTTTCCAAATCCCCTAAAATGCAGCTGTGCCTACACATCAGAGAAGGAAGCCTTGGTCTCAGGGATGCTGAGGGGAAAGACAAGACCAGCACGTCCTCTCCCCAGCCTTGCCAGCCTCAATCCTCACCCCAGGGTGTCTTCCAGACCCGAGTTTCAGCATCCCCATGTCACAGTACTACTCACTGGAGGTGGTGTCTCCAGGCTCATCATTACCGTCCCCAGCAGTGTCCCAGGCAATAACCACAGCCAAAACAAGGATTTGTTGAGAAACACCTTCTTTCAAAGGCCCGTCCAGCACAGCAGCAGCTGTGTGCTTGGGTTTACTGAGATGTAGCTTTACCAGCATGGCAGGGAAGGAAAATGGCACACTGGTGTATTTTATCTGGTGGCTGCAGGCTGGAGGGGGTTTTATTTTGTTGTTTCCATTCACACCAGATGAATCTTCACCTCCATCAGCTTCTGAAGTGACCCTTGGTGCTGCTGATGCTGGCCACATCCAGCACCCACAGAGGAGGCAAAAACCCCAGGGCTCTGCCCTGCATCTGGGGAATGATGTCAGTGTTTAAATCAGTTGGCAGCTTCTGGGGCTGTAGGAAGAAACCTGGGAAAACACCAGAAGTGCCATCAGACTAGATGTGGCCAAATACCGGAGCCCCATGTGCTCCCCGGTTCGTGAAGCCCGAGTGGTAGCAAAACTCTCACGCGTACCTGCAGCTTCGGCTGTTTGGCCACAAAACCACTTGGAGAGCGGTGTGCTCTCCGCCTGTAGTCAGAGGGATGTGGAAAATCACTGGGGCAGCAAGCGGGTGAGAAAGCAGCGAAGGGGCGGGTGGCACGCAGTGCTAGCAACCACAGGAAGCTCACTGTGGCTACAGCAAAGCAGCACTGAGCCCTGGTGCGTGCTGTAGGGAAATAAAATGCTCGCCAGCAGCACAGAGAGCAGGAGGAATTTGCCTTGGGCCACCCAGGAAAGGATCCTGGGTGTCTTCTGCGGGAGTTGGGGCTGTTGGCCAGGATCAGGTGGGTTCCCCCTCAGCCTTGGCTGCCTGTGGCATGGGGATGGCCCCGCCGCCTCTGAATTGTGACTTTTCCTCCCACGAGTCAATCAAAAGTGGGGGAGTCCCATTAAACCACAGCCATCCCCATCAGCTTGCAGAATTGCTCCTGGGATGGCGTTTTCCAGAGTTTGCTTTGAAATATTCCCCATGGCATGGTTCCCACCACAGCCTCCCTGAAACCATGTCCTTGCCTTGGCGCTCTCAGGTGAGGCGCCAGTCCGGCTACCCCTTCTGCTTTCCCTTGCCCTCCCCTTGATGCTGATCTGAAGCTCCCCCGATTTGGCATCTTTTTCCACATCTTTTCATGTCTCGTCGGGATTACACCTATCAGAAAGCCACAGGCTGGACTTTAACCCACTCAGCCACGCAGAGACATGGCGAGTGGATTTGGGGAGGGGATGAGGGTAGGGCCGGGAGCACCGGAGCCCTCCGTGAGCACAGTCCCCTTGCAAGGAGAGGCTGGTTCACATTGTGGCCCGACCTCTCCTTGCCTCCTCTCATCCAACCTCCAACACAGGCAAAGGCACAGTAGTGGGATTTGCAGCCAAACAAGTTAAAATGCTGCCGAGTGAATGCGCTTTGAGTGGGGCTGGATCGATTTCCCCGGCCCCTGTGACTGAAACAAGCATGCCCAGCCAGGGAATTGTAAAGAAAACAGGCTTGAAACCAATTTCATTGCAACCAGCGCCAGCTGCATGCGTTGATAAGGCCTTTGATAACATTGCGGAGAGCAGTTATCGATGTCGGACAGGACTGTGTCTGTGGGGTTTTTTTTTGGTTTGGGTTTTTTTTGGGTTGGAATCATCATTCCAACCATGATGATTCTGTGATTCTGAGACTGTCTCAAAGGTCCCTCACTGCTGGCAGAGGGGAGCTAGAGGCAGGCACCAGCAAGCTCTTCAAGTACCCAAAAAACATCCCTTGGAAGCAGTGAGCAGCCAGGGCAGCCCCATGCCCCGCTGCTGGGCTGGAGCGGCAGCTGGGACAAGGGGGGAGACCTCAGCCTGTCCCACACCACACTGGTGACCTGCTGACCTGACCCCTGCTTGCACCCGGGTCATATTGACTCACTCATGGCTCCTCCACCCCAGGAGAAGATGGGGACGTGGAGCAGAGGGACATCGCAGCTTCCTGTCCCTTCAAAGGGGACTCCAAGGAGGGGGCTGTCTTCTATGTGTGGCAGCTGGCAACTACAACATGCGTGCCATTTGCTCTCCCTTCATGTGCCTGTCCTGTCAGTCCCTCATTTTATTGCTCTTTTTGGAAGTACACGTGAGACACAGAGGCTTATCAAAGCATCCTAGAGAGAACCATTCAGACCATCTCCGGAGGGCTGATGGGCGCAGGTGGGAAGAAGGGCAGCGGGACCACCATCGGCAGGACCGCACTGACCCCACAGCCTCTTATTTGGCAAAATCTGGTTGCATTGCCTTAACCAGGCTCAAACTAGGACCCCGTGATGCTCACCCTGGCTACGGGGACCGAACTGCACAGCTGGGGCATGAACCGTATCAGCTCTCCCAGGCTCATTAATCAACTAAACTATTAAACCCTGCTCGGGGTGACAGCTGATCGCAGGGCTGATGTGGTTACGCTGCAGCGAGCTGCTCGCTCTGCCCAGCCCAGCGTGCTCTTGTGGAGACCCAGGGTCCATCCCTGCCTGGAGTCTCTGTGCACAGAGCCCTCCACGGAGATGTACTCGTCTTCCAAGCCGGGAGAGGCTCCCGGTAGCCCTGAAACGCAAAAATTATGAAAATACCCTGAAAGCAAAACCACACCTGGAAAGGAAATGACACCTAAAGGTCTGATTGCATCTGAGCTGCCAGCAGCTCAGCGGGGTTAAAAGGTAACGGAGCCGGACTAGCTGTCACCACCAGCCTCCCCCGCCAGCAGGCTCAGCCTCCTCCACTTCCAAATTTACTGGCTCAGCCTCTCCGTAACCCGTTTTCCTCAAGTGCTGAGCTAACTCAGCACTGAGTTAACTGTGAGCATTTCATCTTTCTTTTTGTTTTTGCTCACCCAGGGCTGCCGGGTCCCCAGCCGGCTCCCCGGTGGGGATGAGCTGGGGGGTCTGGGGCAGAAGGAGGTCCGTGCCACCACCGTCCCTCCCGCTGCGACGCGCGCCGGGCTGCCGCAGGACCAGGAGTACACCCAGGCGCTTTCCAAGACCGAGGTTCTAGTTGCCAAAAAAGCTGCGGAGTTTGCAGAGGGCTGGGGAAGGGCTTTAGGGTTTGAGGAAGAGCACGGTGACAGCATCACAGAGGCATGTAGGTGGGGAGCGGGGCGGGTGCCCTGAGCGGGTGTGGGAGCAGAAGAAGGGGTTGGTGTCCTCTCCGGGTGCAGCGCCCTGTAACTTTAGCTCCGGGCCGTTCCTATTTGTCTTTGCTTCTTGCATGTTGTGAATAGATATTAGCTCAAGCTCAATGGGCTCCACGCAGGTCTTGGAACCAGATGATTCAAGCTGGGATTTGTTCCGTATCTCGGGTTTCACGTGTTTTCTTTAGCTGCATTTTAATTGTGGGGTTTTCCTTTTTGTTTGGTGAGATGTTCTACACAGGTGCTGTTCCTCTGACACTGTAAATATCCCAAATAAATCCCATTCCTCGATTATGTGAGGGTGAAGAGGAAGTGCCCTACAACATAACAGGTTAGGTTTTTATCACAGCTCTTCATCTGGAAAGCCATTGGGAATGTGTCCACAGAAAATGCCTGGCACTAGTCCGGAAAACAACATACAATGTCAGCAGAGCCCTAGAGAGAGGAGCGTTAACATGGTTAAACAAAGCCTAGATTGGTTTTAACTCACCTTTATTTCCACCTTGAACCAACAGACCTCTCCTCTGAATGAAGCCAAGCTCAGGACCTGCTGGGGACGGGAAGCAAAATTCCCCTTGCTTTCCTAGCTGCCTGATTTTTTGCGGGTCGGTCCTGACAGGCTGCAGTAACCCCACAGGCTGTTTTATACATCCTGAGCTGCAAGAGGCCAGGAAGAGGCTGGCGGCCAAAACTGAGGTGGTCTGGTCCTACGTGGACCTGTCAAACCTCATGCAATTAATTCCCATTTCCCGCCGCTTCCTGCCCTGACAGCTGTTTGTCCCCACCAGCTGCAGCGGTTGTGTTTGGGTCATGGAGCAGGAGAAGAGCTGGCGGGTACCTCCAAAGGGGGTCCTGTATTTGGAAGAACCACCACCTCCAAACCAGCACCTCTTCCACTTGCAGGTTGGTGTTGGGAGCCCTCCTGCCTAGCAAAGGGTCTTGTGCCCGGGAGACGAGGATGCTCAGGAGAGCTATTGACTCCTTCCCTTGGCTGTTGTCCCTTGCCAGGGCCAAAACTCTCTGCTTGCCACAGGGTTGGAAAAGCGGTTACCCAAATTGTGTGCACCTTCTGTAGGGAGACAGGAGCATGTTTGGGCTGCCAGCTCCAGCTCCACATGGCTGCATGGGGTCTACATCCCCTCCCAGAGCCTGCCGACGACTTGCCTGGGCACGTAGGGGTGTTACCAGCACCTTTAGGAGGGACTGGTTTGACAGGCCACTCCTGCCTTTTGCTAACTCCCCCTCCCAAATTCATCTGGGGCAAGTTGCCACGGGCTGCCCCATCCCACGGGCGCCCCAGAGCTGGGTTTCCCTGGTGAGCGCAGCGCAACGTCAGCCGAGGGCCAAACCACACAGTGAATTACTGCTCTCCTTGCTGCCGGGCTGTTTTAACGCCCATCCGACATGGTATCAGAAATGTCACAGCCCGAGGGAGTGAAGGGTGGTCTTATCCCCACAGGTAACCCCAGAGGCAACCAAACGATGGCACCCAGCTTGGGAAATCATGGCCGGAGTAGAGGGTGATGCGTTTCTGGGGTGCTGGGGGGTATGTGGTCCCTTTCTTTGCCTACCCTCGATGCCGTGCCCGCCACGGGGAAGAAAACCCCCCTGAGGACAGCGCTGAGAGAGGAGGCCTCTGCATCCCCCTGTGCCCATGGTGCCCTTGTCAGCCCGCTGGATCCCAGCTGATGGATAGCTGAAGGCAGCAAATTTGAGCAGAGTCTCGATGCCAATTTAAATAAATAAATGAGTCCGAATGCTTCGCCTTGCAGAATGGCATCTCATTCAGCCGTTCAAGCATCAAATACCTCCGGGATTCTTTGGGTCTCAATTTGCAGAACTATTTCCCTTTCCAGTGCTCTTTTATTTTTCTTTTTGCTTATTTAAAGCTGTTTTTCCTGTAGTGAGCAATCCTCGCAGGTGAAAGGAGGCAGGTTTTAGATGTTGGCGGTGCTTTCCTCCAGATTTAAGAGGGATCAGCCGACTGTATTGAAAAGGGTCTTCCCCAGCTCCTGCTTGCCCGGTTGCAGCTGGTGGGATTGCAGAGGGATGTCTCCGTGGTTCAGTTTTAGTTTGGGTCCCTCCAAACTTCTGAATTGCTTGTGTGAAGCCCATTGCTTGCAGCCAAGGCTGAGCAGATGTGCTGGTGCTGGGGGAAAGCACTGGCCCACCTGGGGCCAAGCTGGACCCCTCCCCGGCCCCCTTAGGTGGGTCACGGGAACTGGAGGGTGGGAGCAACATGCATGTGTCCAAAATACCACAGATGCCTTAAGGACAGAACAAGCTCAGGCCTGGTGAAGTCGTCTTTAGCGTCAGCAGGATGGGGGAGAGCACCGGGTTGGGGAGGAGGGCAAGAAGGTGATGTCCCCCGGCTCCAGCCCCCCTGGTGCTGCCCCTTTCACTTTTCTGGGAGCTTCGGGCCATGGGGGTTGCAAAGAACCACCTGGAGAAGCTATCCGAAGCACCTCAGAGGCTGGAAGAGCAGGACACAAATGGAAAGGGGCTGGTATTATTTTCTTCTTATTTTAAGCCAAACATCAGAATATTAAGGGATCTGATTCATAGTGTTTGAACACCTGGGAGTGATACACAGCAGAGCCTTCTCAGAGGCACGAGATTTTCCCTGCATATAATCTAAAACAAATGTCTTCCTAGCCAATCTCTAATCAAGGCCTTATGGATCAGTGAATAAATACAGAGGCTTAGGTAAATTAGCAAGATTCATGTTGTTGGTGGTGGTGGTTTTATGACTACCTCATTCCACCCACATTCCACCCGCATACCCCCTTATGTAGATCATCCTCTCCTGCCATCAGGTATCTGCTTAAGGCAGTGGCCAGGTTATGGTGTTCTGCACATAGCTGGGAATCAGCAATGATGTTTCGGGGCAGGACAACGCTCCAGCTCCTGCGAAACAGCTGAGAGCAGTTCTCTGAGCGTGGTCTCCCTTTGCATCCTCGTGCTTTTCCACCAGGCTTTTGTGTGCAGCCTCTTGTGAGGCTGTAGTGGCCCTTTTGCACCGCTGTAGGAGGAATGTGGCAAGCAGAGGGTTTGCGCTGGCGGCCTTTCTACGGGTGTCTGGTCTTCCTCTAGCAGCAGTCACCGTGGTCAAAATTTTGCACGTCAGCCAGACCATAAGTAAATGGTTTGGCCTCATGTTTTAGACGCATTTAGTAAGAGCAGTGCAAACTCTGCTGCATCCCTTCAGCTCCTCCATCTTCCTGCCAGCGCCCCACAAGCCCCAGCTGCCTTCCCTGCACTGCAAACGGTGGAGAATTGACTCTATCCCGGTTGTTGATCCTCCTCAGGTCAATGCTGTGGGGAAGATGATACACTCCCCACGGGGCCGATACCCCCCAGTCCCTCTCATTTCCAGCCAGCGAGTGTAACGGGTGTCTTTCTGACATGCCTTGGTTAGCCAACGATGGTGCTTCTTCTCTCATGGGAATGCCACTGCTGCTGGAGTGGTGAACTAGAGGCATGCGGGGACTCAAGAGGACAGCTGGGGAGCCGGAGATGAGTGAGATGTTGCTGTACATCTCTGCAAACAGACACAGCCCAGTGCATGGCAGCTGAGAAGTTCAAGAGACCAGGGAGCCCTAGTCCTTGGCTCTGCAGAAACAGGGATGCCACTGATGGGGTGGTCCGCTCACCTTTCCTCATGTCTCAGCTGTTAGAAGGGGACTGAATCCATGTTATGATCCTTGACCTGCCAAGCCCATGCTAGCACACCACAGCCCTTCCCAGTGCTGTCTCTGAGAGCCATTTGATGGCAGGAAGCTCTGGACACCTTGGCTACTGCCATGGGTGGCCAGGACCAGACCATCCCTCTCTACCCTTCCCTCTTCAGCCCTTTTCCTACCCTCAGGGTAGCAAAATCCAGTTTTGGCCACATCACCACCCTGCCATTACCCGCGCTGGCTCCTCTCCAGTTTCCCCAGTCCTTGGAGATGGTGTATCTCGCTCTCCCGCCTCCTGCGAGCGGTCCCTGCGAGGTACCAGCTCCGCGAGGCCGAGCAGAGTTTGCTGTGCCTTGCTCGTGTTTCCCAGGCCCCCCTCGCACCCCTCCAGCCTGCCGGCCTCACTCCAACCCCCATGGTGGGAACGGCTCCAAAACCATGAGCAGCTCGGCTGCACCTGAGTCCGTTCATCGAACCCAGCTGGGAAACTGATCCAGCTGAAAAAATCCCTGTTGTCTGGTGGGGTTGGCTGGTTTTTTTTTTTAATTTATCTTTCTTTTTTTTTTTTTTTCTTTCCCCTGGGTTATTTTTTAATCCAGCTCAGATCCTCGACCTGGTTTTCCTCTGGTTCCTCCAAAAGAGCCAAAGGGCAGCCTGGGGGCAGGCGGGAGGACGGGGACGCTGCAGAGTTCAGCCCAGCGGTGGTAGAGCTGCAAGGCCAGCAGTCCCAGGCCAGTTCCGAGCTGTTTCCTTCCCCTCTTCCTTGCAAACCAGAAGCAGCACCTTTCCACAGAAGGGCCAGTGCCTGGGGAGCGTGGCTGCCGTTCCCGGCTAGCAGGAGCTGGCTTGGAGCGGAGATTCCTTCCCTGCTGCAGCCCTTTGAAATGTGTTTACCTACCCGACAGGGATAAAAAGTAAAAATTTTGCTGGTGTTTGGCCAGGGAATCGTTGCGATTTGAAAACACTTCTGTGACTTGGTTTTTTGATCATGCTAGCAGAAATAAATGGAGGGACTGAAATGGGCATAGAGCAATTGGTGGACCAGGCTGCTCAGACAGTCTAGCTCCAAAGGGCTTTCCCACCAGAGGCTGTCCGATGCGGTGTCTCCCACCAAACCCTTTTTGTTTTGATGACCATTATATTTTCCTAATGTTTTGGCGGGTTCTCCCCACCAAATCCATGTGGCACAGCCCCCTTTTGTGCTACCTCCTGGCCATGTCCCTTCCCCAGATGATCTGCTTAATGCTGTTCAGTGAACGTGCCTTCTAACGTGGCCACCACGACCCCTATTTTTCTGCCTGTGGGAGTTTCTGCAGCAACACTGCTGTAGCTCGTGCCCCTCGGAGCTATTTTCCAGCATGGGGACTTCACCAGCCCCGGATAAGTAGGGAGCCTGGAGCAGCTCCCTTTGCCATCCTCCTTTGAACTCATTAGTGAAGATGCCAAGACTTGACTAGATATTTAGTTCACTGGCACTTCTTCAGGCCCCCATGCCCTAAATAGCACTCAGCAGTCATTTATCATTGCGGTCCGGGTCCTCCAGGCAGCGTGCTTTCTCATGGCTGTATTTATAGCCATGCCAATTTTCTTTGTTTTTCAGAAATACATAAATACTTATATTGTCTCCTGAAATTTCCCATCGAAGCTGCCACGCTCCTGTGGTTCAATAAACATCAGCCACCCCTCAAACAAAGTTTGTCACAATGTATTCTTCTCTCATCCCTTGATCTCCGCTAGCTGTGGTCCCTCTTCTTCTGGAAACTCATTTCTCTGCCACGGCCACGAAACGCCTGGGCCACACCGTTGGCTTTCCCAGTGGATGTGGATCCTGGCTAAACACTTGGACCTCACACCTTTCCCTCGCCCCATGTCTTGGTTTGAGTCACAGGGTTTTGGCTGTCCTGGGAACCACAAATCCGGCATGTGTCTGGCTGTGGGGTATGGGAGACGTTGCAGGAAGGGCTCAGTGCAGCAGCTCTCCAGCATGGGGGGTCCTGCTAAGTCATGTCCCTCCCTCACCCACAGCGGGTTTGGCAAACAGCCTGCGGAGCCGTCCCTTCCTCCAGGAATCACAGCCCCCCTCCCCCCCCCTCCAATGCCCCAATTTGAGAAATTGGTCTAATTAGAGGAGAGTGAAATGCTTCTCCTGCTTGGAGAGCCGCAGGTCCCCAGCCTACTTAGAGCTCCGCATAAGACCATTAGCACCACGACGACAACCGTGTCTCCCCAGAACTACGCATTTGCTCACACGCTTGGCAGGCGGCCGACCAGATGTAGCCAGGCTGTCTGGAGGTGCCAAGCATAACAATTAACAGTCGCTTTGGGGTGGGATTGGCAATGGCAGCTGCAAATCGCAGGCACGTTTCGGCCGCCCACCTTGCTTCCAGGCGCAGCATAGTCCTCTTGAACCCCTCCCAGGGTCACCGCTGGGGGGTCAAGGAGATGACGTGAGGGTCCTTTGGTGCCGAACGGCTGCAGGACCTCAGTGACTTACCAAAAATAAAGTCCCATGATGAAGGGCACCAGCTGATATGCTGACCTCAGCTAAATCATTGAATATTGTACCTTATTTTTGTAAAGGTGCTTGGGTTTTTTCATGCTGAGTCAAGCTGCAGTTCTGCAAACACAGAGTAACTTTATCCAGGTGAACAGCCCCATGGAGTTCGGGAGGGATGCAGCCATGCTCCTCGCTTGCAGCGGCAGGCACAAGCTGCTTTATTAGGTCTTAATTACTTCCTTGCTATCCAAAATTCTTAAATTTGCCACTAAAGGCAGATAGAAATAAAAATGTCGCACTTTTGCAGCTCGGATATTTGCAGCCATGAATAATACACTCACACACTCATTTACTAATGGATACTCTTCTCCTCTAATTTCTTTCCCCCTCCAGACATTTGCAAAAGCTCTTTTCATTCCCATCACACCTTTAGCAAGCAGTAAGCCATTCTGTGTTTTGTTGCTCTTATCTCTTCTCTGAAAGCTTTTATTGACTGCATGTTGGTTTTGTCTCCTCACCTTTTCCATTTCCTCTCTAGCCTTTTTTTTTTTTTTTTCCCCTCTGCTGTTGTTGTTTCAAGGCTTCAGATCTCCAAGAAGTCCCTTGTGGAGCTATTTTGGATATTTCTCATCACAGCAGCTGATGGAAAAGCTAACGACAGGAGCAATAAGGAAAAGCAGAGTTGTTTCCAGAATATGTTGGGACTGGGGGCGGGGGGAGAAGTTCACTAAATTATTGAAGAACCTGGATCAAGAGTTCATATCCAAAAGCTATTTCACCTTAGTGCCTGACTCGCATTTACATTTAAGAGCTGTAAGTGTTTTAGGGATGAGCTCTGAAGCTGCTTCTCTGCATATTTATTGCTTCAAACAGAGGGGAGAGCCTCTTTCTTAACCTTTTCATACAGCACATGGCTGCAGGTAAAAAACGCTGCGGGTCACGGGAGGGCCAGCTGGGGCCGGTCTCCACACCGAACCGATGAGCAGTGACTGGCAACCCAGTTCAGAGATGGGTTTTCATTTCTGCCCTTACACTCACGCCACTGTGGGCACACACAGCAAACCTTTAACCAAGGCTAAACAGGGTAACCCATCTTCACTTTGCCTAAAACTAGGCTCAGAGATGTCCCCTTCCTGACAGCTGGTGTCCTTTGCACGGGGATAGCACAGAGGGCCTGGGGTGGAGATGTGGTGGGGACAAGGCACCGGGGCTCTCCCCCTCCCTCATACGGTCCCCATCCGCATGACGGGAAGAGGGGGACACTGCCCAGCTGCCTCAGAGGTGATGGATGAACCATTTTTGGGGCTGTTTTGCTGAGCAGGTCTGCAGCCAAGACTGGGGTTGAGCAGCTCGGGCACCAACGAGGGCAGGAGGAGCCCGCAGGGCACAGGCAAATGAGAGCGGTTACCTGTTTTGCTGTGGCTGCCAGTTGCCCTTGGCTGGAGCAAGGGACTTTCCGAATCGCTGATGCATGAAACCACTAACAGCTCGGCTTTGATCCCTCTACTTTGAAACCAGTCTTGAATTTTCCAAAGCAACCCACTCTCATCAGAAATCGGAGGCGGCCGCGTTTGCCCGAGTTCGCTTGGATTGGGATCTCTGCGCTGCATGTTCGGAAATGCCCAACTACCTCTAAGGAACCTAAGTTTTGGACAAGTGGGCTCGTGGATGCTTTTGGAAACAAACCACAGCAGCTTCTTGAGATGTTTTGGTGGCTGTTGGCTTCCTCGGTACCACAGTAAGCAGAAGGACTTCATGCAGAAGTGTTTCTGTACCTCCCAAACCTAGAGGTTGTCCACCCCTCCAAAACCTCTGGCTCTCCGAGCCTTGTCTTTCCTTGCTACCAGTCCTTTGGATATCAAAGCAGATGGTTTGCTGAGGACCTCGATCCACAGAAAGGGGCTGGTGTTGCTCCCCGCCGTCGCTTGGTTTTTGTAAGGCAGAGAAAAGCTCTTTGCCCGGCTCAGGCAAAAGCCGCAGCAGAAATGCAGAGTTTCTAGGTCACGCTGTTCTTGAGAGATGAGGCAAAAAGAGAAAACAGGTTAAGAAACTCTCAAAACACCGAGCAGAGAGAGGGCCAGGCCCAAGCATTGCATGGCCGAGAAGTCAAAGTCCTCTCTCAGGCGCGGTGAAAACACCTTGTCCGACCTGCCTCCTGCTGTGGCCAGGTCCCTCCTCACAGGGCTCCTGCCCGGAGAGCCCGTGGTTCAGCTGCTGCTTCTCTCAGCGAAGCGGAGAGAGCAAGATTCACCTCCGAGCAAGAAGCCGTAACACTGCAGCCATCCTACCCGCCCTGGCTCTCCGGAGCATTCCCAGGCTTTTTCTTTCCATGCTCCACTGGAGTCTAATCCCGCATGCAGAAAATTCCTTATGCTTTTTGCTCTTATTCCTCCAGGGCATCTGTTTTCTCTTCCATTCTGTCAGGCTGTTCAACAGCCTGAACTCAGTTACTCTAATCCCTCCATCTTCAGTGATGTTCTCAGCTCCACATAATAAATATTAACAGCTTACATGTATCTTGGGGTTCTTATGCAAGGACTCCAAATAGCTTTATGGTTCATATGCACATGGGGCTCGCTTTATTTGCCAGCAAAATACAGCCACCGATGAGACAGCAGTTGTTTAGCAACCTACAGCGACAACACACAATAGTTAAGACGGGAAGTGAAGATAAATATCGTATCCATTTGAAACTCCAGGAGGGGATTGGAGTTGGCAGAATATAAGTACTTGTGCTGAATTTTAGCCAGCATACTCCGAATAGCATTCCTGTGCTTACAGAAAGAGCTATAGGATTTAAAACACCTAACCCATCCCTGGTGGTTTATTCACAACTCACGTTAATGGCACTGACGTTTTAGGATGCCAGCGACGCTCTTAACTGGAGAAAGGCGAGTCACTTGAGTAATGAACTATACAGAATTGCTCTAAACGCCTTCCTCAGAATTTCTAGGAAAGGAAAAAAATATAATCAGACTATTATATATAACCAGCTACCTATTAACCATCAAATTTTAAAATATTTATATATTTTAGGCAGCTTCATCCTTCAGCTGTGGCTATCTCTGCCCGCTGATGACAGGAGGCCAACTGGGGCATTTTTTTCAGCAGTGCCACAAACCCTTCTGCTACCTCCTAGCACACTCAAAAACTTAATGTGGTGGAAAAAAAAGCGGAGAGAGGAGAAGAACACATTGCTTCCTCTTCAGAGCACGGCAGCTGAGGGAGCAGAGACTCTGGTCGAGGATGCTGCATTTCCCTTGCATGGTCCAGGGAGTGTTGGTGGCACCGAGTGGCACTCGCTCACCACGTGCCTCTATCCTATTGGAAAGCCCAGGCGTGCCAAGGGCAACCAAGTCCAAAGGAAGAACCAAACCAGTCCATGTTAGCTTCAGGTGACGTCTTGGCTGCTGAAGAAAACTCAAGTCCTTGATGACTTGTCCACAGACCGTGTTCGGGAGCTGAGCACTAACCGCTGCCCGTGACCCTGCCTGCCCATCCTTCTGCTATTTAAAGATTTTGTTATAAATGGGTGTGCTGCTCAGCTAATGGAGAGCTTAAAATAAAAAAGTTCCCGGTGATCCTTCAGCAGCAGAGATGGTGAAGACCTCAGTTTTAGGTGGCATCAAAAGAGCACTTTGTGGCTGCAGATCCCCATATGCCAAGGCAGCCCAGGAGTTTCAAGGTCTCCCTCTGATGGCCTATTTCCACCCCAGGCTGGGGCAGACATGACCCTGCCAAGCATTTTTTCTTTTTTTAAAAACCCTTTCCCAGTGCTGCAGAGGCCCCTCTCTTTGTCCTGGGACTATGAGACGTATGTGGGGGCAGAAAGTACAGAAAACTGTCAGCAAAGGTGTCTCACCAACACCCGGCAAACCTCCTCCATGAGCACTGGGTGCTTCCCACCGAGCTGCCAGAAAGGTTTCTCAGGGGAGGAGAAGCAAGAAAGGACAGAAAGCCAGGGATGGGAGGGACAATGGGGTATCTTCTGTCTTCCGCTCAGGCACCTCCACCTGGTGAGATGGTAACAGTGGTTTGGGGAGGAACAAAGGTGCAAGCTGAGAGAAGGCTTTGGGGATGGCTTAGGATGGAGGAACCACTTCAATTCCAGAGCAACGCAAGGCCCAGCTCCATACTGAAACCAGCCCTGACACAGCCTCCTTGTTCAGTCAGCTCTTTCTGTAGGTCCTCAAAGACAGTAGGAAGTCTACAAAGCCCTTTCCAGTCTTTGCTGGATTTTCTCCATGCCCCTGGTGTACAGTGAGGCACATGTGGCTTCGGTTCTCCCCAAGAGCACCTGAAACCTTTGCAGCATCTTCTGCCCTGCTGACTCCTCAGCACAGCACTTCAGCTCGGCTGCCTGCCCATGAGCGGTGGGACCAATGCTTCTCCTTCCTGGGGTGCATCAAGAAGAGCATGTCCAGCAGGTCAAGGGAGGTCATCCTCCCCCTCTACTCTGCCCTGGTGAGGCCCCATCTGGAGTACT
>JAOXJM010000001.1:54958868-54985254 GCA_026413425.1 Tringa solitaria
CCTGCTCTGGCAGGGGGTTGGACTAGATGATCTCCAGAGGTCCCTTCCAACCCCCATAACATTCTGTGATTCTGTGACCTTCTCCCAGTCTGTCTCACCAGCCACAGCCTGAACAACTTGAACGACCCTCAGCCAGTGCCCACGGCTCGGGAATACATAGAGCATCCTCGCTGTTCCCGTTCCAGGGACAGGGCTTCTCGTTTCTACCCATGTCTCACAGGGGGACAGCTCTTGAAAAATAAGATTAGTGGCCTTTGCAGCAGACCTATTCAGCGTATTCAGATCTTCATTTACCAGCTCCGCTCCAGCAGCCTCGCGGTGCAGAGCTGCACTGTTTTTTCTCTCGTTCTGCCTAGGACTTTACGTTTCTGGTGGTTTTGAATTTCACTACACTGCAAAAAGGCCCCTGCTCTTGTTTCTCCAGATCGCTCTGGTTCTGTCCTCTTCCATCCACTCCTTCACTTTAAAGGGGCAGGGGAGAGGAGTTTTTCCACTGTTATTACAGCCTGCATCTTCCCATCACTCCCTAAGGACAACATTAAATACCGATATTTGCTTACAAGCTTCTTTTCCCCGTACACAACGTTCAGTCTGGTTTTTTTGACCTGGACTCCAAAGCCATGGCTTACAGAGCATGTACAGAAAAACTGGTTTCCTCGCCTTTTTTCCAGTGGCTGTACAGACACAGCTTAGTGTGATCCACCCGCTCCTACCCACTTTATTTTTTCGTTCTCCACAACTGGCAATTATGCCAAAGGATAAGTTTGTTTTACGTGATCTGCTTTATATAAGCGCATTTGGCAATTCTTAAACTTTTATCTGGAGCATCCACATGCTGGAATATTTCCCATTGGAACTGTTCTCGGTGTAAGTTAACAAATACCATAGACAAATGGGATGGGGGAATAAGCAAGAAAGACTTGTTTATACAGCTATTGAAAGCCGTGCCAGGTTAGGGAACGCAGAATAGGATAAAACCTCTTCAACTCCATTTTAGTCCGTACCAGGATCACACCATCCTATTAAGCAGCCACACAACAACCTGGAGGAAAGGACTAGGATCCTTGGCTCAAATGACATTTCGGACTGGTCCTGGACCACACGGCCAGGCTGGGCTGAGACACCTGAACTCCATGCTCTTTGCAGGGCAGAGCACACGGGTGAGGGGCTGCGAGCCCCTGCCTTGGCCAGCTCTTTGGGATAAGGCACCAAACCTCACAAAACTCCGCTGCCTTTCCCTCCATGCCAATTCCCTGGCAGGGTTGGAAGGGTCTCAGCAGTAGGTGCCTGTGCCAGCACGTTCAGCACACCCAGCCTTCCTGGGAACTACAGGAGGGCAGGGAAACTTGAGCTTCTGCATGCAGCCCAGCAGCCAAGAGCCCCACATGATTCACACGAAACCCCGCAGGGCAAAGCCATGCCAGTGGGACCTGGAGGGGGCAGTGGCCGAGTGTCACTCGACCATGCACAAGGAATCCCTGTTTGTGCCTTCCAAGGAAATAGGCGTTTCTCACCTCTCTGATCCTGCCTACGTATTTCTCAGAGCACTCAGATCTTGCCGCAGGGCACTCGGTGCTATTTCATTTATCGAGAGGGATAAATCCCCCTCCGACTCTTTTCTAAACTGGAAAAGCACCTTGAACCTGCACGCAGCAGGGCTTGGCTACACACCGGCCTTGACTGCAGCATCCTCTGCTGCTTCATCCTGATCCCTTTCCATTCCCCTTCTCCTTCCTAAGGTGACCAGCCTAGAAAGAAAAATAAACCAGCCAAGTTCCCTCACTCGCCCTTTCTCCTGTAAATCTTCTCTAGCCTGCTCCTGACTTTACCTGGTGCTTTATCACATCTCCCCACGGAGGTACCGGGCGGTGCGGCACAGCGGTCACCCCTGAGGCCTCCCCGTGTTTGTCAGGGAAAGGCTCCGTCCCCGGGGAGCCAGCCAGGCTGAAGGGGAAGGCTGGAGCAGGGAGGGAAGAGGCTCGCTTGCCGCCTGCCGTCAGAAGCCTGAACTGAAGAGGCGGACAGCTGCAATCCCAGCACCTCCACCAGCTCGCCCAGGCCTCGGCTGACCCGATGCGCAGCCAGTAGACCAAGAGGAGCCCTCCTCTCCTCACTGCCCATCTCTCTGCTCTGACATGAAGGTGCACATCTGCATCTTCAAGGCAGCTCACATCGCGATGTAGTTTCGGTTCGATCCACCACGTGTGACTTCCTGTTGTGCACTACCAGAAGCCTGGACAGAAACAAACCCCACCTGCCCTCTGCAACTCCGCAGATGGCCTGTGCCAAGCTAAATGATGTGCATTTTGCCTACAAAACCCAATGATCTGAATTTCATAAAATGGTTTGGGTTGGAAGGGACCTCAAAGCTCATCTACTTCCAACCCCCCTACCACAGGCAGGGACACCTCCCACTAGACCAGGTTGCTCAAAACCCCATCCAACCTGGCCTTGAACACTTCCAGGAATGGGGCATCCACAACTTCCCTGGGCAACCAGTTCCAGTGCTTCACCACCCTCATAGTGAAAAACTTCTTCCTGATATCTAATCTAAATCTGCCCTCTTCCACTTTGAAGCCATTACCCCTTATCCTATCACTACAAACCCTTGTAAAAAGTGCCTCTCCAGCTTTCCTGTAGGCACCCTTCAGATCCTGGAAGGCCACTATAAGGTCTCCTAGGAGTTAGAGTTTAACTCCAAGCCATAATCCAATGCCAAAGTTCAGCAAAGAACTAAGTAGGGGACAAAGGCTTCAAAGTCACCTGCATGGGCTCAGGCCACTTTTACAACCGAAGCTTGCCTGCTGCAAGGTGCAACCCCCTATTCTGGAGGAACAGAGGGTTTCACCACGAAGAGCTGTCACACCCACACACGACATTGTAAGGAAGAGAGCAAGCCACATAGGTACCAACGAGTGTAGCTATAAGTTATTTATTCTGCAAAATAGAGGTATCTTCTATGGAGTTGAACACTGGAATCACAGCATTATGAATCGAGTTGTGGAAACATTATGACAGCACACACACACGCAGGCACACACGCGTACACCTACACACGCGCGCGCACACATACACACACAGCCTTTGTACAGGCCCCTACTCTCGCGTTATCCAGAGGGAGCCCTCTCTGCAACTTTATTTTTGCAAAAAACCTGCAGCGAGGGTTGCATTCAAGACCCCTTTCCCCTCCTACTCACAGGGCTTCTGAAGGAAGGAGGTTGGTGAGGATTGGGTGCATGGCACCGGCAACACACGTGTGCGGGGAGCGCCACTCGCGCCCCCCAGCCCAGCGTTCAGCACATCCCGGATAGGAGTTAACTCTTGGCAGAACACAGCCCTTCGGTGGAGCGCTCTCAGTCTTTGCTTACGCAGCCGAGCGCAAGGTGCCTGGAGGAGGCAAGTTCCCTCATTAGGACACAGTCAGCGCACCCTGCTCACCATGGTCCATGTTCCAAAGCCGGTAAAACTCCGCAAAATCCACGTAGGGCTCCACGCGCCCATCTTCATCTGGCTGGAGCGAGTGGGTGGGTCGGGAGCGGAAGAGACCCCCATCTGAACTGGAGCTGCTGCTCTGTGTGTGAGTATTAGTGGACTGGAGCGTCACAGTTGGGCTTTGGCTATGGAGAGAAAAAGAGAGAGAGAGAGAACACAAATATCTTTATTTTTCCCCCCATGTGATACTCTGGACAAGAAAAGCACCAGAACAAGTGCTGGCCTCTTCACAAATCAAGCTATCCTTAGCAAACACGTAAAAGAAGTTGCAGTTTCTTGCTCTATCAGAGCACTAGAAGTGTTGAGAACTGCTTGGAACTGAATGCCAAAGATATCTGACACACCTTTAGCTGGAAAGCCTTAAGTACAACCAGGCGCCTGAGGAACAGAGAAGAGGAAGCAGGGAAAAAAAAGAGGAGGCATGCGCTCTGCTGGCCTCCTCATATCCATACAGTATGAGCTTTACGGGAAGAGTCTGGCAGCAAGGAAAGCTATTCTTGCGTGACCTGTGTTGCAGCCAAAGCAGTTCTGGTGCGTCAGGCTCATTGTTTCTGGAGCTACCAGAACACAATAGCTAAAGAGCTTCTTCACTTTGCAGTGGGTACACACACCACCCCGTGCCCTAAACCAGAGCCATTAACTAGTATGATCCTGTAAAGTGGATCCAAATAGGATCCAGTTCTAACCTTCATACTTTTTCCTAACCTGGCCTCTGCCTCTGAGCAAGCCAACTTGTTTACTGCAGCCTCTCCAGCAGCCTTACAGGTGATGTGCATCACCCCCCTTCCTCATGAAAACAAGAGGCACCCACACTCCCTCCCTGCACAGCGCCCAAAACACTCAGTGCACAAGATCCTAAGAGAAGGGCTGCTGGCTGCCAGAGTGCCCTCTGCGAACAGCAGCAGATGCTGCTCCCAAGGCATGTTCCCAGAGCTGGCTCCAGAGCTGCTCACTTTACTCATTCCCACCCCTCACAGCACTGCCTTCCAGCTAACACGTTATGCTGGCTTGTCAATACTGCAGTCAGGAGGGCAACGCTCCAGATAAGGGAATGATTGACAGATAACTGACAAGTGTCTCTCTGCTTTCCAACCACTTTACACGGTGTGAGGTGCTGGGGAAGACTGCGGGTAGCAAGAGAACAGGATGCTTACTTCGTGAGGGTGGGGGTTGCTTCATCCAGAGTTGAGCTGCTGTGGGCACCATTGACCATCTGGCCCTGGGAAGGCATGACAAGAGACAGCGTGACACTCGTCTTGCTTGTGCTTTGGGAGCTGGAATACGGCACGGAGACTGGGTAGACACGGCCTCCTGAGGAAGGACAAAATAAGAGTTGTAAACTGCAGTTGAGACATGAGTGACCGGGGGTAAAGTGTGGCAAAGAAAGTCAAAGGAAGGGCCAAAACCCCCAAGAATTTATATTACACTGCCTTTCTTAGATGCTGCACTATATTCTGCCAAATTACCAGACTCTGGATCTCAGAAGCCAATAACCCCTTTAATACAAAAATTCCTTCTACACTGAGTATCTCCTCTCCCAATGTTAGGTCAGTGCTGGATCGATTAAGAGATCTTATCTTCCACCCTCTGTTTGATTTCATTTTCTCCCCAACACACCTTGCGTTGGTGTCAGCGTGGGCTGGCTCATCTCACCCAGGGGGTACCCAAAATTCCTCACAAGCAGCGTCATGTCTTCGTGCCGGGGACAGAACTTGGACCGTTCCCCACCACTGGCAAAAGTGTCGCAGTGGATCCGCTTAACCCGGTCCACTACTGCTTGCGCCACGGCATCCAGCGACGTCTGCTTGGCAAACTCTGTGGCTATCATGGCTGCAATTTCCTGAGCCAAGAAGGAAGAAAGAAAGAAAAAAGAAAGACACAGAGAGAGAGAGAAAGAGAGAGGAGGAAGGATGTTTAGGAGATTTTAGAGGAAACCTTTTCCAGCCATCCGACCTCAGGGTTTTTATGGCAACTCATCTGACTGCAGAGCTTGCCAGTCTCAGGTGCTGATATGTGCCCTGGTGCCTTGAATCATCCCATTCCCTTTATGGGGCTACTCCTAAGGGACAGGCAACTGCCTGGAAGAACTGGCTTAGCAAAGCAGGTCCCATATTATTACAGACTGGAATGGGGTGGCACAGGCATTCAACCTGGCCAGCACTCACAGGACAGACGAGGAGGAAAACCTGTGTGAGAGCAGCTGACACCGCTGGAGTGGGTCAATAGCCGAGGGAACATTTCCTCCCGCGAGCAGGCTCACCTGGTTGGCCTGCCCAGGCCCGTGAGCTGCCTCCAGCGCTTTGTAGAGCCCTTCAGACATGAGGACCAAGAAGCCAGTCACCCCATCCAGTGAGTGCCCTCCATGGATCTCAGGCTCTGCTATGATGGGCTTAGATTTAGCAGCACTGCAAAGAGATGGTGTTATTTAGTATCTAACGGTGACAGAGTACATGAGAATGGAAAGGAGGGCTTGAAACCACAAGGTTAAGCTTCTCTGACCTGAGCAGTTCAATATCAGTATAGCCGTATTTGACTTTGTAATCTCCAATGCGCCGAGTGCTTTCCTGCCCACGAATAGTTCCCACTTGCTTTATTTTCCCTGCATCCAAACCTGCCAGATTGAAAAACAAGTTTAACTGACTTTGAGAAATTTGCAGGACTTCCTCCAATCACACTGTCAGGAATATCTACATCTAAAGAGAACTGTAAGACAAAACGAGATGCCAAAGAATCATCAGGACCCCAACAAGAAGGAAAGGAAGAACAATTTGCTCTGTTCCAAGGGGACACCTTCCCATTAATTGTAATCCAGGAAGGCGAGAGATGCACACAGCCTGACATTCGCACTCTGAATGCAACGGTTGGCCCCAAGACAAAGCCCACGTCCTGGTCCAAAGCCACCAGTGGCAGCTGGCCTGAATGCACAGGCATTTGCTGAAAAGACAGGGGAACATCTGCGCCTGTCAGCTCTGGACTGAGCGATGGGAGGAGGAAGGCAGGAAGGGGAAAAACATATGTGAAGAATTCTGCTTTCTCTTCTGCCTATTATTGATCCCTGCTCCTGAAATCCACACAATGATTTCACTACTATGCTTGTTTGCAGAGAGTGAAAAGGAAAACTACCTACAAGAGGCATGGAATTTGCTCAACTGCTCAAATTGGTGTTGGCTACTCCTAAAAGAAGGACAATGATGAAACAACTATTTAAATAAACATAAGGTGATATACCTCTGCTTCAGTATACAATTCAAATCTGGCAGGGGCTAGGAAGGAATCCCATCTTGAAGAAGGTCCTAACAGGGACTATGGTTGCGGCTGCTATTTGAGGCAGGACTGGGACCAGATGAGCCACTTACCTGGTCTGTTCTGGCAATTCCCCTTTCCTGGTTATACCTCGAGCTAACAGGCAGAAAATGTTATTTTGAGCTTTTTATCTAGGCATGACTGTCCTCAGTACAAGGTGAAGGCAGGGGTCCAACTGAAAGTCTCCCTCTGAGTCAAACTGAACCTTACTGTGCAGATGGCTCCACACCTACCCCAGCAGTAAGACACAACTCTGCCATCTGCTGCAGACCAAAGCTGACTCATCAACATGGCCTGGCTCATCTGCCAGCTCCTGGCAGGGGGATACATGCCATCGACAGACACAAACACAGGAAGGCTCGCAGCACACCAGGGAGGTTGGTATCTAAATCACAGTGACTCTCCTGGAACACTGAAAAAGCCACAATGTTCTGGGTGAAGAGCCACAAAGGCCTAAGACTTCTCCTTCCCTTCTCCCAGAGAGGTGCGACACGGGCACCATCATGACAAACACTACCCTTGCTACCTCTTAGCACTATGCTTCAACCTAGCCCAACAACAACCTCCTTTGGGTCCTCAAAACAGCCTGTGCACACCAGGTCTTTTGCTGGGATGGCCAGCAGGAGGGCCACTGCTGCACCACGTTATGGTCAGTGTATCCAGCACATCCCTGTTCTGCTACAGACTGCAGCTAAATTTTGCCTTTTTGTCAGCAGAAAGGCAGCCAAAGGGTCTCTTTCCCTAGATTTGTGTATTCAGTCTTCTGTTTCACACCACATATCACTATTGCAGGACTATGAGTAAAAGCAGAAATGCAAGAGAAATGGAATGAAACAAGACCTAGCAGCAGAAAGTTGCCACATCAACAGCCTCACCAGATAATAATATATCTACCAGGTGAATCTAATGAAGAATGCCAAGCTAGATCTGCCTAAACAAAGGTGCAGAACATAAGTATCTCAATAAGAATAATTCAGCACTAGCAATCACACAAGTGGTCTGGGCTAGTTCTAGACAAAGAAAGAAAACATGTCAAACAGTGCAAAGGAAAAGGGAAATTGCCTAAAGCAAAATGTCAGCATTAAGGGTTCAATAGTTACTGATGTGAGAGCAGTAAATGCCAGCGCTTGGCCTGGCTCCATCTGAAGCACAGCTGCTTTTTTTTTGCAGCAGCAGCAGCTTGTACAAAGGCATATTGAAATGCACCATCCCGAGGGTGCGGCATCACACAAAACTTAACCCAGCATAACCATGGTTTGCCTCTAAAGGAGCAGTCATATACTGTCCATCCCACTTCTGCCCTCTGGCTGTGTACTTCCACTCCTGCCTGCCTATCGACTCCAGCAATCACACAGCTGGAGGGCAAATCAATGTCAGTTTGGCAGCCGGACACAAAACTAACTCTAAAAACTTCTGGGGAAAAAAAAAGGATGTTTTTCTGCTGGTTCACCGAGCTGAACTTACTCACTCTGTAACCTCACAATGGCTAGAAAGAAGGGACTGAACTCGTCATTTGAAACCACTGAGCTTCTTTTTGTGGTCATTTATTGTTTCCAGCAGCTTGAGTCACTCCTGGTGCCCCAGATAAATGGAGGAATACGATGTTCTCAGATAAGAAAGTGAAACCCAACACTCACCCAGCTGGGAGAAGCGAAATAGTTCATCCTCATTCTCCGTAGTGTGGTCCACATTAAGCTGAGTCACCTGCAGCCCATCCACCGTGGACTTGCACAACAGTGCTCGATTGGTACCTGCAGTGGGAGTAGCGAGATGAGGCACCAGATAGCTCTGCCATTAGGAGGCAGAACATATCCAAGCGGAAAAAGGAACAGGAGCGGGGAATAAAGACAGAGAAGAGAAAGACTCATGTACTGTCTCATCATGATCTCCAAAAAAGTAGCCTTGCCAGCAGCATAGCAGACCTACTAGGCAGCTTTTCATCCAGGCCTGAGCCGGTACCTGCCAAGAAAGCTCTCCATTTCTCAGTGAACTTGCACTACTGACTCTCAACCCATTTTCCCTTCTTTTCTTTGGTCATACACATGACATCAGCCAACATCTGCAGAGATAAAGAGCCACCAGGCTGATTTCTTGCTGTTCCTGCAAGGAACAAGCATATCACTCCTTGGCCACAGACCAAAGAAACTGTCACCTGCATTCAAATTTCTTTCACTTCCTAGAACCACAGCCATCCTCAGGAACGCCTAGACTGAGCTGCTGACAAAAACAACTCACCCACGTTGGCGATATAGAGCTTGTTGTTGAGAACAACAGCCACAATAGCCATGGCTCCTCCAGAGATCTCCTGCTCTACAGCCTTCAATCTCTCCACAATCTTCTGGTACTGAGGTGGCAGCTGGTGGTGAGGGACACCCTGGAACCCCAAATGAGAGGGAAGATAAAATACATAGTCCAACAACACAGAAACCACAGCTGGAATAAAAATTCTGTAGGGACAGGACTCATCTTGGCATGTCTTGGCCTCACATCAAGACTGTGCAAGATGTACAATTATTTGTTTAATCCTAACAAATGACATGGCTCCAAAACAGTTCTGGAGATGACAGTCCAGTTCACCTGAAGAATAGAATCCACATCTGCCCAGATACCATGCAAATTTGAGGCCTTCCCTCTCATTTGCATCATATGGCTTTGTCCTGGAAGAGCCACATGTACGGGTTGCATTCCTCTCTGTGATGTGTTCAGTTCTTTACCAAGATAACCAATGATGAGTCTTGTGGTACCAGTATGAATAGTGGGAACTCTGGGAAATAGACCAAAACACTTGCTTCACTTCACACAAGCTCCCAGAAGAGAACCAGAGAGAAAGAATTTTCAGTTACAGCCTCCCTTGTACCAGACTGACTAATATGCCCAAACCTCATCCAGCAATCTAGAAGGTGGGACCTCCAGCAATCTCTGTTCTTAAGGCTACGTTACCTCTGGTAGCTGGGACTGCAGGCTGGCCTTCTCTGCCAAGGCATCATCAATGGACTCCAGGAAACTTCTTTCTACCACATCAAAAGCCTAAAAAAAAGGCCATAAAGAGAAACTAAGTTCTTATCCAATACCTACAAGCCTTTGAGGTTACCCATCCACGCCTCCCTAAAACAAATAGTGGTTGATCACTGTACATACATACAGTCAAGGACCACTCCATCACATTGAAACACAATTATTTTAGCACAACTAGTTAACAGCTTGTAAAAACAATCTGCAACTACTCAGAACAGGAGACAAAACCATAAAAGTTAAGTTCGAAGCAATGTCAGAGACCTATCTGATTTTGTGTGTTGATTGTAAAAACATGTCTATCACTCAAGAAAGCGCACTCACAAATCCATCTCCCCACACGTTAACTTCTCACATTCACCCATTGTCATCTCCTTCACAAGCTGACTTGTTCCTACATGTCCAGTGAAGACCAGCTGCAGCTTCCTGGAGAGCTCTCAGCATTGCGCTGACAGAGTCAGGGGTACAGATGGGTATGAGGCGGGAGTGAAACAAAGCACTACAGCTGCTCAGGATGAGTGCGACTGCAACCATTGGCAGATGTTTCCAAGCCTCACAGAAGCCAGATGCTGCTCCTCTGGTGGCAAAAAGAGGAGGTGGGTAGCATGAGAAGCAGAAGCCATTCCCGGCCAAAGCTTCTTTACCTGCAGCAGAACTCGACGCACATCAGCATCGCTGTGATCTGCGTGTAGCTGGCCCAGCAGCAATTCTGCAGAAAGCCTCTGACCCACGAAGTTGGTGACTCGGTTGCCATCATAGCCATTGAAGACACCATAGAGGTAGCAGTTGTTTTCACTCCTGTCAAAGAGGACAGAAGTAAAGAGGTCACAGATGTCTGCGAGACATAGACGTACGTAACAAGTTCCTCCAGCACCTCCTGCATGCCCATGCCCCACCCTCTTCTTCCAAGTCCTGTGTGATAAACTAAATGCCACCTTTATCTGCCCTTATGTCTGAAGGAGTCTGTGTCCCAGGTGCAACCCACCTACCTGAATTTTAACCAGTTATCTTCCAAGGGGTGACCCTCTGTCCCCTTGCCATCTGCACTGTAGGAACGGTTTGGAGCTGAGCCCACCCCAGAGAGATGGCAGGATGGCAAGTCATCTGTCCAACTGGGCTGCTGCTCCTGGGAGGCAGAAAGAGGAAAAAGATCATGCAAGCCCCAAGAAGCCTGAAGTGAGGATCCTTGTCCAGTGCTGGTTACAAGTCTATCTCCACTCCCTTCTTAGTCCTTCTCCCTTTGCTAACAGGGTAGCATACCACCCCAGCAAATAACTTCGTATTCCCTGTTGCACAACTGGATAGCTTACCGTTTCCTTTCCCTCTGAAGCTGAGCTCTGGCTGCACCTCTGGCTCTTGCTAACAAGAGACCAGAAGGGAAATTTGCACGTGAGTTTTACAGTCAATACAGCACAGCACAGCGCAAGCTATTCATTCCATGAATCAGACCCTCATGCACCCCTGGAACAGGAGCACAGGGCAGGCTCTGGTTCACGGCTGGAATACACTCATCCAGGAGCAGGGGACTGGGGCCCTGTCGCTGCCAGCAACGACAGAGGGGGCCCTCGGGCCCCCACCTCACTGGCACTTGCTCCCTGCACACCCCCGCTGCCCCCTCACACAGCAGGGCACCCTGAAGCCCACAGCACAGGCAAGGCCCCCTCAGCCACCTGCTGCCCTTCCCCTGTCCCACAGCGCTGCAGAACAACAAGCCAGCCCAGGGTGGGGACCGATAACCACGCAGGGAACCCCCCCCCACCCAAGCTGGGCCCCCTTGCCCTCAGGGGGGACAGGGGGCGGGGAGCGTCCCCCCTCAGTGGGGAGGTCGGTCGCTGCTCCCCGCCCTAGCCGGGCCTCCCCCTTCCTACACAGCACTGCGGGGGGGGCGGCCGAGGAGAGGAGTCGGCCCAGGTCCCCCCCTCGCACCCACCTGGTAGGGGGGTGCCTGTGCACGGAGGGGGGGAAGGTGCCACTCACACTCTGCAGCAGACTCCTCCTCTGCGCCGCCATCTTGGAGCAGGAGCGAGCTCCTCCCCGCTTCCTCCCCCCCCCCCCGCCCTATTCCGCCAGAGCAGTCGAGTCCGATGGATAGAGCGGCCGCTTCCCTTCCCGTCCCCTCCCCGCCTCCGCGGCGGCTCCGCCCACCTGCGCGTGGTTGGCCACGCCCCTCCCGCCCAATGGGCGAGGGCGGCGGGGTGCGCTCGTGCGCAGGCGCGTGCGTACACACACACCCACCCACCCCTCCTCCTCAGGCTCCGCCCCCCCCTGCGGGGCGGGCTCGGCCCCGGGTTCTGTGGAGGCCTGAGGTGATAGTGGCGCCTGGGCTTTCAGGGTACCTGAAAATGTAGCCCTCTGGGGCTCCCGACCTGATCACCCGGAGAGACGTGCACCCCCCTGCAGGCCCTGTGGTACAGGGGAGCCCAGCGTGGCGCCCCGGCGAGATGCCTGCCTGTGTGTGACCAGAGGAGAGGCCGTGGTCAGCTCACCTCCGCGGAAGCGAAATATTTTAAAATTTCACTGTCGTTACCCGTTCTTCTTGTCTAGGGGGAAATGGAGTTTCTTAGTTTCTTACCTTGAGGCCTTCGGTCGTGAGAGAAAGCGGCATGTTTTGGTCACCACTGCAAGCATGGGGGGAAGGAGGTGCAGAGTTGTGAGGATCCTGTGAAATGGTGTCACCTTGGACACCAAAGAGTCCTGAAGGAGCCTGGTGTTGAAATGTTTTTCTTAGCACCATGTAATGTTCTCTGCAACCTCTAGGGAAGACCAAGCCCAGGAAAGCTCGAGGTATCGGCTCTCTGCTGCGCTGCTGATCCATAGACACCGCAAGAGGCATCCCTTTGTCTCAGTTTGGAGTCCCTCTTCTGCCAAGGCAGTCCACAGCTCTTTCCCACCACCTTTTGCAGGCCATCACGAGGGTATAGTGGGGCCATGCCCTCAGGCCAGCAATGGGAAAATTGATAGAACAGCTGACAGGTGGTTCTCAATACCTACCGCAGTTTGGAGCAATCCTTGGTGGTCTTGAGACAGTTACAACAGTAAAATCTCTTGTGTGCCTGCCTGAATGATACAGGCAAACCCAAAGATTGCTGATTTTGCTTCTTAAGAGCGTTTCTAGGGTGAGGAAGGCTATTTCAGACAGCACAGTCTCCATTGAACCAACATAGTTGGAGCAGGAGGGAAAACACAAGAATCATTCCTACTGCTTTCTTAATATTATAAGTCAGCGGAAGAGCCCTACAGGTGTGTGAGTGGCATATCTTGAAGTGAGTGATGGCTGGCAGACAGGCTGTGGCAGTGTGGAACTTGGGGAAGAGGACATTCCCTTGCGTGAATCGAGGCTGAAGGGGCTCCAATGTGAGAGACATGCAGCTTCAGTCATGTATAGCAGTGTGACTGTGGTGAGGGTGGGAGTATTAAGTAGTCTTGACTTCCAGCAGTGGCTTGATACTCTTTTAATGACATCTTTGTGGCAAATATATTAGATTCAGATGCAGTTCAGAAATAATTGCCAGTTAATTAACCTAATTCTATGGAATGATGCTTTTTTTTGCTGCAGGGGAGCCTGCCAGAGGATTCCAGCTCTCTTTCCTATAAATCCTCTGTCTGTTGTTTTGTTACATCTCTTACTTGCAGATATACAAAGATTACAGATCCTTCCCATTCACGCAAGGCTCACAAATATTCACCCACACAAGCAGACTTAGGTACACAGGCAGAATTACTTTTTAAAAGGTTATATTGGCCAGAGGTAGGAGGAAATGCTAAATCTCAGTCTACAAACAGGTTTCCACATGTTTACCTTTATGTATAAGCTTGGTCCCACCGATGTAATTTGGAGTATTCCTGTGAGTAAAGCTGTGGGTGGGTACAAATAGTTACAGGAATGGGGTTTCAGTCTGCATTAAAATTAAAGTAGGATGGACAGATTTAGTACTGATAAAGATTTGTTTTCTTACCAGTATCAAGAATTTCTGCAGAAATCTGCATAGAACAGCATTGCCCGTGTCATTAAAAAGCAACAGGCGGGTTTCTCTGCTTTGAAACACGATGTCACTTTTTCAGCATTGCAGCAGAAGCTTATGCTTATTTAATGACATTCAAGGTTGCAGTCGTGCACCTTGATGAGCGCAGGCAGACCCTGTCCTTGCTCAGAGCGCCACTGAATTCAGCAAGGCTTTGGGTATTCTCAGGGACTGCCAGCATGTATCGCATTGCAGGACTGGGAATTTAGGAGTCATTTCTGTCTTCTTCTATCCCTGAGTCCTTTGGAGGCTAACAAGAGCAGAGTCTGCGTGTGGGTGTGACAGGGCAGAATGTGATCTCAGTAAGAAAGCAAAACAACTTTCCTAAAGATAGGAGGTAGAAAAGCTGCCACTTGCCTTGCTTGTACAATGACTAGTCACCTCCTGCAGTTAAAAATGTTCCCTGCTCCTAATTTAAATGTCTGGCTTCAGCTTATAGTCCCTAATCATTGTCCTTCTGGTTTATTTTTTTCCTGCCTGTTTGGGCTGGAACACAAACCTGGTGCAAAACAGTTTTTTTCTTGGTGAAAATACTTGTGCCAGATTCTGTCTGGATATTCCTCTAGTTCTGTCACTAAGCCTCTGCCCTAAGCCTCTGCCCTAACCTTGAGCGAGGCAATTAACTACTTGGTCTGCAAAAAAGTGAGGTTGCTTGCAGTGCTAAATGAATATTTATCCAGCATTTTGCAGCCCTCTAAAGGAAAGTGCTACCGAAGCTTGTGCGCTGCTTCATGAATATCTGCTCACAGAGACCAACAGCTTTATGCAGCACTTGCAAGATGAAATACTGCACCAACAGAGGTTTTGTTGGCTGTATTGATCAAGCTTATTTTTTCCTTTGTTTTATTTATGCTTCTTACCTTCAGCAAATCCTCCCAGAAATTACCATGCTGTGTTCTCATGCAGCCAAAATCTCCGCGAGAATGCAGGATATCGGTCTCTGAACCTCATCATCCGTGCACCAATAAATGAATTATATGATTCAGTGAATACCAGAACCACAGCTCCCTCTCTCATGTTTAACTCCTGTATTTCTCATTTCTCTCTCTCCCTCCCTCCCTCTCTCTCTTTGTATATTTATTGTTTCTTATTGCTTCTGTGTCCCCAATGCTAGGGGTTATACACACAGTATTTCTGGTAACAATCTGTACTGCTGCCTTCTTGTTTTTACTAATTTTTTTTTTTTCCTGTAGAAAAAGAAGCAGTATGGTGACTCCACTGGGCTGCTGGATAAAAGATGAACAGTGTGATTGCACAACATGCTGGGGGGAGCAGGGAACACAGGGCTGTTGTAGGAGCTCGGAAACTATACACAATGGGAAGAAATGATGGGATCACCGGCAGATGCCATCACATCATTTAGCTTCTCTCTACTGATCACATGTGAGGTATGTTTGGGGAGATTTTTTTTCTCTGCCTTGTTTTGCTGATGATGAAGGCTGTGGCTGGAAAGGAAAGTCAGGATTTTTGGCAAGGCTTGCAGCGGGTGATAGGAGGGGGAAAAAGAAGGGTCTCTGACAGAGCCAGCTTTGCTGCGCTTGGTCTGCTCCACAGATTATAACAGAAAGGGATGTTGGAGGGGGTGGCATTGAAAACCCTCACTCAGCTCCAACCACCTCTGAGCTCTCCTCAGCTGCCTCTACCATCTTCAGCCTGATCTTCCCTTCCCACAGGCACAGATGCCCTAATGCTCCTCGCTCCCCTACAGGCCACTGTTTCCAAGCAGGCTGGAACAGCAAAGAAATAGAGAGGGAGCAGTACAAAGAACAAGCATTTAGGAAGGAGTGCTGGAAACAGCACCTTCCTCCCCCCAGCACCCTCTGGAGAGTTGGAGAACCAACATGGAGAGCTACTGCCATGGGAGGAGGGAATGGTGAGGGAGTGCTGATCCAAATCACACTGCAAGAGTTTGTACAGAGCTTTAGGCCAGCTGGGCTTTGGAGGGAGGGAAATGGGCTTGTTTCAGTTGTGCCAAAGCATGATTTTGTTGAATTCTGGGATATGCTAAACAAAGTCTCATCTCCTCGAGTCCTGGGATTATGTGAACTTTTTTTACAAAAACAACTTTACAATAGAATTATGTTTCTAGATGTCAGGGCTGCAGGGAGCAGCTTCAAAACATGACTCATAAGAGCTTAAAATACCAGAAAGCAAAATTAAAGAGATTTGAAATGATTAGAAGAAACAAACAAACTGGTGATGTTGGAGTATTATTCATCTTAAATGCTTGCTTTTGGCAACATTTTGTCTCACCAGTTTTCAACTCCACCTGTCACCCACACAGACATCTGCCTTTCTGTGGGCATGATACCTCCACACCCCTTCCACCCAAAAAGCTGGGCCTGTAGGAAGGGTCTTTGTCCCAAAGAAAGACTAATCAAGAAATAGATGGATCTTTCAACACTTTTGTACATAACCTGAGGTCAACCTGCAGTGCGTGTGTGCTTAGTTGTGTCCCCAAGAGGGGGGCCGGTTTGGAAGATGGTACAGAGCCCGGTCACCATCATGTGCCTCTGCTCACCCTCCTCAGGCTGCAGAGGGGTTGGGAAACGTGATACTTGGGTGCTCGGGTGACAGGCTCATTAGAAGGGGATGGAAAGGAAGCTTTACCTAAGCATTGGCATTGGATGGGGATTTTGAATTTTATGTTTATTGCAGAGCCTGTTGAACTGAGATCCTTTTTAATGGTGGGCAATTAATTACTGACACCAACTGTCAGCAGCGCCCTCACAGCTCTTGTTTCCCAGTATTTGATTATGTTTTGAAAATGCGTACGGTGACAAACACCTGAGCAATGGTCACACGTAGATGAGTAGAGGTACAGGCACATCAAAGTAATAAACAGATCTGCTTCCCCAGGCGTGGAAATACTGATGTTTATTTTCATATAGGTTTGTACCCTATATTCCTCTGTGATGTCCCCCATCCACACCTCCTATGTCCCTTTCAGTGAGAGTCTGCTTCTAATATGGCACATCCAACTCCTCCTTGTTTTCCTACTGATGGGGTGAGAGACACTTAATGGCCTGTGTGGTTTGAAACTTAGGCTCAGCAAAACAATCAACCAGTAGCTCCCCCTGAAATACTTATCTCAATAAGGGTAGTTCTTCTGGTCTCTTTTCTCCCTTCAAACCACCAACTGTCCCCAAACTTGCCAGCTGGCCATGCAGGAGCCCAGGAGCCAAGCTCTTGTAGCAAACCCCCCTAAAAAAACAAGCCATCCCTTCCCAAAGAAGAAAATCCAGACCATTTATTATTTTTTTATTTCCATATAGTTTGGTTATTTTGAACGTCATAACTTTATTGAGACACCAGTAGTTACCACCTTCACTTTGTTAACCACAAATATATAGGACATTGTAAACACAGGTGCCAAGGTGGCGGGGTTCGCTGTAGTTGGATTTTGGAACGGAGAGGGGGGGCGAGGGGCGGAGGGGGAGGAGGGGTGAAGGGACACTCGGGCTTAGACAAGACCACTCAGGGGATCCTGTATGCGGCAGGCCATCCGTGAGTCATCGTATATACGTATATATGTATAGCTTTATATTATACATCATTTTTAAATATATATATATAATATATATACTATACACAGGCAGTAATGCGGCAGGGGAAGGGGCAGGGCAGCCCAGGTGGTGGTACGGATGCCACGCAGGCAGTTGTCTGGATGGATGGTTTGGACTCGCTGCACAAGGTGGCCTTGCTGGGCTCATTGCCTTGTACCTGCTCTGGGGACCAGAGCCGAGGCTCCTGTGGGAACCACCCCGTCACCCTGCCTTCCCGGGTCCTCCCAAGTGCTCACCAGGGTGCAGGGACAAAGACACCTCCTCCCCTGAGGGAACTGCCAGGAATAACTGCGGAGGGGAAGGGTGTGTGTGATGAGGTGATGAACAGCGTGGTGGGGACGTGGGTGAGCTGGGGATGGGGACACATCAGGAGGCTGAAGCCACAGGTAGAACTGGGGCAAAGTTTTCATCATCTTTTTGCCCTTCACAGCCCCTGCTTGCACAAAACAGTCCCTTACTTGGGGGCTTCATGAGATAAGAAGACATCAAGGGGCCCGTTGCTCCCAACAGGGGATACGTAATCCTCTGTAATCCGGACAAATGGCAGAGGGGGAAGAAAGCCGCCTTATCTTTTTGCTTATACAGCCTTCCCTCTGATCTCCTAATCCCTGGAGTGGGACTGATCTCACCCACGTTTAGGATCTAAAAGGGACATGTTCCAGCCAGCTGCTCAGGTCTTGCCTGATGATCACCAGAAATAGGCAGCACCTTATCAGAAGCGCCTAAGATAAGATAACCAACCCTGTGGGTAGGTCCCTATCTCTCATCAGCTGCAGAACCAGCCAAATGCCACAGGAAATTGCATTTGAAAGAGCTACAGGCAAACAAGGACAGTCCCACCCCTAGGCCTGTCACCACCAACCCTCCACTGCAAAGGCTGAAAGCATGTCAACCCAAGGAGAGCGTGTCTCCTTCCCAGGATCAAAAGCAAGAAGTTGCCCGAATAGCTTCTGTTGTAGTCCCCCTGCCCCACCAATGGCTTTCCTACAACACAAAGAAGGAGGAAAAGGCCAGGGATGGGCAGTAACCCGGGATGAAGCCACCTGGCTCAGGTCTCACTGAGAAGGGGCATGTAAGATGCTCCTGTGCCACACCCCAAAACAGAATCCCAGGTAGATCCCCCTCAAGTATGGTCCATACCTCCCCTCACACGCCTGGTCCCTCACCCCCTCACCCAGGAGAGGGGACGAGTGATGAGCAGTTCCTCCCCAAAAGTACAACACATTTTTGTGCTGAGGGCTGGTTATTTATAGCCGCTGCCTCCTCTTGATTCTCCCCCACCCACCCCCCCCATCCAAAACAAAAGCATGAAGGATGACACAGATGGGTCTGGGTGAGTACAACTAGTTTTTTTTCCTCCTCCACCTCGCCACTCGTTCTTTCCTCTCTCCCAGTGTCAGAGACGGACAGGAGGGAGCTCCCCCCACAGCCACAGACATAACGAACCCCCCTCAATAAAGTAACCCCCTCCCAAGCCTAAATATTAGGCCGAGCCCACAGAAAAAGAAGCTTGAAGGGCTTCCCTTCCAAAAATACCCCTCCTATTTACAGTATTGCTTTCGCTCGCAGCCACAGAGCAAGGGACGTGTACCCAGTCCCTCCTCATGCGCCCACGGGGCTACCCGGTCCCCCTCTCCTGTCCTCACCAGTGGTTAACCACCAGCAAGGCAGGGCAAACCATGGAGAGGACAAGCCACGGGGAGAACAAGCCATGGGGACAGCCACTGGCAGCACAAGGCTGCTGGTAGAAGCAGGTAGAAACGGTGCCTACATACAGCAGAGAACAACAGACCCCCCCTTGCCTCTTGGGGCCTGCAGCCTCAAGCTCCACCGAGCTCCACACCCTATTGTTGTGGGGCACCTGGAGAGGAGTTGCACTGGAAGGAGCGGAAGGACTGGTAACATCAGCGTTTCCAGATGTGGTGGTCATACAACCACAGGCCAGACCTGTGTCCCATCCTTCCGACCCCTAAGGGTGCTACAGGGAACAGGCTGGACTCTCAGGGGGAGCACCTACAGATTTTGGATCTGCTCCTGATCTCTGCTACTGGGGCCAGTGTTGTGTGGAGCAGGGTGGCTACCTGAGGAATGGAGGTCCTCACTGCTGCAAGGCATACCCTGCTTCATGTGCTCTGAGAGACGTCTGTGCTGGGGAGAATTGTCCAAGAGACTATTGCTGAGTAATTTCCCTTTAGGGACGGTCTTCACACATAGACCTTACTTCTGTCCTGGAATAAAGAGTGTGCTTCCACAGCTGTGTCTTTACTCAAAGCGAAATCATGAGGAGCGTGGAATGATGTCCATAGGAGCTCTATCTGAGAGTCACTACTGCCACCTAGGTGAGGCTTTAAAGACAGCCTGAGATGCTGCAGAAGATGCACTAAGGTATAGCCTATGCAAAGTACAGTAAGACCAGTTTTCAGAGGGCTCAGTCTGGCCCCAACCAATTCTCTGCCCACCAAGACCTCTTCCCCACCTGAGTGGGAGGCCAAGCGCAGCTGCACGGGGAAGGTCCCTTCCCCACTTGGTTGCACCAAGAGCCAGATGCACGCTGGCCATACCAGCAGCGGTATTTCTTTCCACGGGGAGTCCTGCTCCATTCCTGTGTGCCACAAAGATGGTGTCAGCCAAGAGGCTTTGCAGTGTGGTAGCAGAGGAACAGAGGAGGGTTCAGCGGGACCTGAGGAGTGAAACCCTTTCTTCTCCTCTTCCTGCCCAGGGTGAAATGGCAAAGCTCTCCTCTCCCCCTTGAACCAACCCAGCTGGGGATGAGGACTCTCAAGGCCCACTAGAAGCCCATCTTCTCCATCCTTCCTCTCAGGGACTGTGCCTGGGGGCCAGAAACTGGGCACGGCACCCTCCTGCCTCACCAAAACACTGGTCTGAGAAGAGTGGCGAGCTGGACATACAGGCGAGGGGAACCACCTCCACCTCAATCCAAGGGGGCTGGGGAAGGAGAGAAGACTCTTACGGCACTGCCCCTCTGCTCTGCCGAGTCTCTCGCTGTAACCCACAATCGTGCACATGGTTTATTGATTGTACCTGCAAATCTTCCTCCCTCCCACCCTTCCCATTTTATCTCTTTGTGCCCCCCCCAATACCACTTCTTCCCAAAACCTCTAAAAATAAAGCACTAACATGTGGCAGAGAAAAGCCTCCCTGTCTTTGCATGGGGAATGCCATTCCCGCTCCTGTCCATCCCCCTCCCCAGCCTCGCACGCCTGCATGCTGGCTCCAACACCGTCCCCCTCCCCGGGCCACCAGGCCCTCCAGCCCAATTTGGATGCTGCCACATCTACTCCAGCCTTTAGCGACACCGTCTTTTCTAGGAAAGTCCCCGCTCCCTCTCACTCCTTCCTTTCTACCTCCAATACCCTCTCCCCTGCCCTGCTGGTGCCATCGCCCCTCTCCTGCCCACCGGCCAGACTCTGCCCTCCGCAGCAAGGCAGGAGGGAGAAGAGGGAAGGGAGGACCTTCCAGTCACGACGCGGTGACAAATTTTGAAAGAATTCGGTTCTGGCAGGTAGTTTTGGGAAGGAGGAAAAGGAAGAGGTGATGGGGAAACCTTTTTTTTTTTCTCTTTTTTTTTTTTTCCTTTTTTAAAAACAATAAATAAAAACAGATGACCCAGAAGGCTGGAGCATAGCTGAGAGCCACCTCTTGTGCCACTATGCACGTGTCTGGTTTGTGCCTCGGCTTTCTGCCGGCAGTGGGAAAGGGGGCAAAAGGGAACGGGGAAGGGAAAGGGGCATCGGTGGCTCAGTAGTTCTGCGTTTGGTACCCCTGTGTCTCGGTGTCGAAAGCATCTGCCGGAGGGGGCTGCTGGTAGGTCCCCACCGCGTCTGAAGCATCCTCCTCGTTCGTGTAGGGAGCATAAGGCATGCCGGAGTCCTGGCTTGGGTCCATGTAGTCCTGGGAGAAGAGGGCCGAATCGGCACCCAGCCGGAAACGCTGATACGCCAGGAATGCCTGGCCCACCTTTAAGGGAGGAGATGGAGGGAAGAGACAGGAAGCAGAGAGGGGAGAGGAGAAAAAGAGCAGGGGGGGGGGGGGGAATGTACCGAGAAAGAGAAACAAACAAAAGTGGGGTTAGTAGTGGTTACGGATTAGTACGCGAGGCCCGCCTGGCAGACCGCCGGTGAGACACCCCCAAGAGCATGGAGGTTCAGGCCACCCCACAGAAAGCACGAGCCCACCGGGAGAGAGGAAGGCTGGGCAGGGATGGCTGCCAGCCCAGCTGGCTGCATGCAGCCCCCTCCCGGGGCTCCCCGCTGTCTCTGGGGTGCGCTGGGTACCTCCTGCCCGGTGGTGGGGTTTCACCGACGTGGCACTTGTCGCAGAGGCTCAGCTGGCATGTGGTTATCCCATTCAGCTCCTCCTGCCCCCGGAAAGGCAATCTGCCTCAGCATCACCACAGAAGGTTCATCTGCTGGGCTGGAGGGCAGGACTTGACCCGGAGTAGCGAGGTAGTGGTCACCTCCCATAACCCCTTCATAACCGGCCAACATCCACACGGTGCAGTAGAAGACCTTGGGAAGGGGCAGCAGGAGGCAAGGTGGCTGCTTCCCAGACCAGGGGTCGGTTAGCAAGCGTACTGCTGCCTCCTGCCCCAGGTGCTGCAGGCAGGACACCCTTCGGTGGACTGAGGGAGCCTGGGCACAGGGTTCAGAATCGCGGACCCCAGCAGGCACGGCTCGTTGTCCCAGAGCACCCCTGATGGAGGTGAGCAGTCTAGCAGATAACGGGGGTAGAGGTCTGGGGAGAATGAGGGCTGGGAGGAAAGGGAGGAGGTAAAGTGGTGAGGGCAGAGGACATCTCCTGGCTGAAGAATTAGGTCTGAGCAGTCACCAAAAGAAAGGCACAGTGGTGTTACGCAGCATTAGTTAGTGTACGGGTGAGGGAGAGAAGGGAGCAGAGGAGGAGGAGAAGAAATTGCCAATTCCAGCTCCCCAAAGGGAGTTCAGTGGACAACCCACTCCAGTTCAATAGCCCATGTCTCCCCACCCCTTGCCCTGCAGTGACCACACACCCATAGTCGGGGAATTGGAACCATCTCTGCTCAGTAACCTCCTCCAGCTGCGTCCCTCCGCCCCTTCCCCCAAACTCCCCCATCAGCAAGGGGCACTAAGGCAGCAAGGATGGGGAGTTAGGGAACAGGGTGTTGTATTCTTCCTGAAAAGTAATGTCTCTGAGTCTCCGGAAAGCCAGAAATGTGAGGAAGCCCTGTGAGGAGAGAGAGGGGTGTGGGAAGAAGAATCAGTAAGGAAGAGCAAACTGGAGCGTTTGATTGAAATAAAAACCCTGAGGAACATGGGGAAGAGGATGCCTATTTAGCCACTTGCAAGTCCATGCATCAGGGAGGACCACTGCATGTGGTGGTGCCTCAAAAGGGTCCTGAGGGACCTCTTGCTCCTTGTCACACTTTCTGCTGGAGCTTGTAAGGGGCTTGTGGCAGCACTTGAGTGCAGGACACAGCTAGTGGGACACACACACGCTGCTGTCCTTTGCCCCTGCTTGGTGTCATCTTGGCAGGGGTGCTGATTACACAACCCTTTCCAGCCCTCCTTCCCCTCTGACAGCTTCATGGCACCCTTCCTACCTGGTCTCCACCCAACATTAAGGCCCACAGGGAGAGGAGAAGATAAAGCCACAAGGACTTACGCATGGAGACTGGCCTAAAATGCTTTCCTGCTTGGCACTATCCTGTCACTTCAGACAAAAATCATTAAATCACTCAGGCTTGGTGCTTTGAGAGACGGGAGGAAATCGTGGGGGATATTTATATTGCACACCACAGTTTTTCCAGGAAACTAGCCATAAAGAACTGCTGGGGAAAGAGCAGTCTTACGAGACAGCACCATCACCTTCCTAAGAGGCGAGACCCAGTGAGAAAGTGCTGCAGTCATGGGTGCAGAGGGAGAGCCCAGAGGGACTTCCATCTATCCCTGCCTCTTGTGGCCACTGGTGACATTTCATGTGATAGGAGCAAAGCAGGAAGGGAGATGGATGCAACCCCCAGCCTGGAGCTCCCTTCTCTGCTTGGCATCTGTGAGGTGAAAATGCTGTTAAAGTCCTCTGACGCACAGGGAAAATGATGGTTGAGGAGCTGGCTTGTCCAAGGTCATATTAGAGGTTTGTCAAGGACACTCCTTACAGGGATATAGAACCATCTTTCCCATTGTGCTTATTAATGCGCTAGCACCTGCTTCCATGTGAGTTTTGAGTCCTTGTTTCCCAAATTTACTTTCCAACCACCTCTACTCCTGCTTTTCCTTCTCAGAAGCCATGCGAACTGAGATCTGAGAGGGAATCACTCTTAGCCAGTCACCTCCCATTTCCCACACGCTAATACAATGCAGAGGACACTAGATCCATGTCATGGTTGCTGTACTCACCCAGGTGAAGATGGAGAAGAACGAGAACGTGATGGCTGCTCGGGCTGCATCCCCTCCTTCATTCAATGGGTTGTCCTCTTCTTTTGAAGCTTGCCACTGGTTGGTCAGAAAGCAGAAGCCAACGAACCAGAGGAATGCCCAAAAGGCTGGGATGGACCACCACCAACATGCCAAAGGGGAAGGGGAGAGACATCAAGACGGTATGTGTGAACTGAACATAAACACATCATGTTTCTCTGGAAATAAACCCTACGAGACCCACCAGTGTGTTGCAGACGGGGCCAAACACTGACTGCACAGCCTCTCTAAGCTCAAGCGAGCTGGCAGGCTTGCTGGCAGCTAAATTGTCAAGGTGACAATAGGTGTCTGCAGAAAGTACCTCAGGAGAGTTCATTTGCTCGTGTTTGGATTGATCACAGGACTTGCATTTGGCCTTGGGAGGAAGCTTGAAGGGCTTCCAGTGCTGGAGCAATCACCTGGGCTCTCTGAAACAGCCACCGCTTTGCAACCCTCTCCTGCAAGGACAAGCGAAGAGCAATTCCTTCCAAGGGAGCTGCAGAGGAGTGGGAAGCAGCTGACCTACAGTTTCATGGAGACCAGGTTTTGCTCAGGACAGCACTGGCTACAGGGACTCACACGCAGGAAAGGTGCTGAAGGATCATTAACGTGCTGCACCCCCAGGAAAGGAGTGAAGGTAGGGGAGAGCCCCAAGTCCAGACTGGCAGCTGGTGGGGAGGAGTGGGGCTCACCCTCTCTGCCAGGCGCAGCCAGATACCCGGCAGCGAGGGAAATGGGCTTTCCTACGTGGCAGCAAAACAGGGCTCAGCTCTTCCCCTTATCTTGTTAGCTCTGTGCAGGACTCCTAGGCAAGGGGCCAACCGTGAACAAACTTGCAAGCCAAAAGTCCTAAACAAGTGCAGATGACGTACCTGATCCTGCCTTCACTCCACTCATGGCACCTCTGAGAGACCGTAGGGGAAACCCTGATGTAGAGAAGTTTGCCTGGATGGCTGGAGTAAGCCAGGAGAGCAACTCGGGGTCACAGCATGAGAGCAAAGCGTCTCCTCATGATACTGCTGCCTGGTGTTACTCATCCACGTACATGCACACCATCACGCTGTCTGTCACTTCAACACACTACTGGGGATGGAGAGATCTGACTATAAACTAGAATAAGCCTCAGGGCTGTATGGGGTCCTGCACAGCTATTCTCATGGGGAGTGCCAGGTAACTTAGGAGGACTGGTTTAGTCAGCCTGCATGAAACCCTAAACATTTTTTTTTTTTAATGTTAAAATATACAGGGTTCAATCACCCGGAGCTGGAAAAGAAGGAAGTACCATCTCCAGCGGCATCAACACTTGGCCTTAGCAAGCACAAGCATGCAGGGAGGCAAAACCTGCTGATCCTAAAGGGCTCCTTGAGCTACACCTATGGAGAACATAGAGGCATCAGCCAGATTGGATGAGGAGAAAGGGACAGAAAAGGAGAGAGAGAGAAGGCCAGAGAGAGTAAGGAACCCAAAGATCTCCCTGATAGCAGGGACCTGGCCTGAGAAGCTCCCTCCCTCTCCCTTTCCAGTGGAGGAGAGGGGCACTATGATCAACTGGCCAGGAAGCTCACCCGAGACTCCGATGTCCGAGAGCACTGCCTTCTTGCGGTCCTTGACGCTGCTGATCTGCGGGAAGTAGGCATCCAGAGCCAGGTAAAGAAGGCAGCTGAGGAAGGCGAGGACACCCACGGTAATGCCATAGTTGCAGGCATTGCGATTGCGGTTGAAAATGCAGTGCTCTTCTGTCTCTTCCAGGCGGTTCACGTACCCTTCATTGACAATGGAGCCGAACACCACGATGGAGAACACCTGGCGGGGAGGGAGGCAGGAGACATGTCAGGGCGAGCCCCATCTCTCTGGACCAGCAGAAAGGAGCAGAGCTCTGCAGGGGACAGACACCCTTCACAGGCACCTCTCTGCTCTGCAGAGCTCCTGTCCTGCCGCCTTGCGTGGGCTGTAGCCACAGGGAATTTACTGGGGAGATGGTCTGATTTTATTTCTGAGGATTAACTTAAAATAGAATGCTTTTAGATTGAACCTTTTTATCCATCTGATCTAAAGCAATGTAAAGCAGCCACAGGCAGGAGTAAGGGTGGATTCCCACAGACATTCAGGGAGGCAACATGGAGTGTAAACCAAGATATGGTTTTGTTGCGGGTGCCTGCGTACAAGGGCTCCAAGTAGCGGAAATCCCCTTAGTCTGCACTTATTCTCCCACCTACTCCTCTTCCTTCTAGGAATTCATTGTTTCTACCACGCATTTGTTCACTAATTTTATCTATTCAGCTACTACGCTCTTTTCCCCATCCACGATATATGGATGGGGATATATGGCCCTGCTTGCTCTGCAGCTCTGTTCTGCCGGGCTCCCACTCTCCCCATCTCCCTGCAGGTCATGCACCTCTCCCCACCAGTATTCTATCAACCCAGCCCACGACACCACCTATCCTTCTGCCCACTCACCCATATACCAATACCCTCCAACCTTCCTGTCCCGGTTTGAAGTAAAACCGAACCAATTTTGTGTTCTGTAGTTTTACATTTC
>JAOXJM010000001.1:54985354-54995790 GCA_026413425.1 Tringa solitaria
GGGAAGGGCCATCTGTTGGTCTGGTTGCGGTGATTTCAGCTGAAACCACGACACTTCCCCACAGGTCCACCTGGCAGGGCCACCATGACTCCTCCCTACTCGTCACTGCCGCTGCATGTTACTTTAAATCAGGTAGAATTAAGGGTGAGTCCAGGTAGAAACGCCGTAATCCGCAGTTGCTGGTCTAATCTTCGCTCACGGGCTTAGCTTTCATCACCTGCCACAAGGCTGTCCCTCTTTGACACAGCAGGTTCACCAAAGCAGAGAACTAGTTACAGCAGCCCCAGTCCTGCATCTTAAACAAACAGCTTCCCCTCACAGCCACAGGAGAAAGAGGGGAAGATTAAGGCAGCAGGCACAGATTTTTCTTTGCAGGGCATCTGCAGACCCTCAGCAGGAACAGCCCGTCTACAGGCTGCCTGCGAGGGCCCCAGGCAGATGGGAAATGGGACCTCAAGCACTGGATGAACATATATATGACTGCACTAGGATGCCACCAGGGCACTCTGCTAGCCTGGGAGTTATCTGTGCAACAGGAGCCTGGCACCCTTGGAACCACCACCCAACCCCCAAGGAGAAGCGGAGCACAAGAAGACAAGGTGGCCAAGTCTCCTGCGGGGAGTGGAGGTAGGTGGAGGGTTTGCTAGCAAGGTCAGAAGGACCCCAGTACCACTTAACCCAACCAAGCACCAGAAGAGGACACGGCAGACAACCTAGAAAGTGGAGAAGCAGCTTTGTGAGTGCAGGGAAAATTAACCGTTGATTAATGCCAACCCAATACACCATCTGTCATCAGTGGGGTTGGATGCCTGAGATCCACAGCACAGACCTCTTCTACTAAACCCATGGCATCAAGAACCAGAGGAAAAACCTTACTCACAGTCCCCAACAGCCCTTGGGCACACGCTCAACACTGACTCCTCCACTTCAGCTGCCAAATTCCAACAAGTATCCACTGACACCAATATAATTTTTTCACCCCAGGGCTCATAACTGGGTCACACTTGGGTTGCTGAGATTGAACGTATTTTTGAGACGCTAGAGTAAACTAAGAAAAGCTGGAAGCCAGCGCTCCTAAGCATGCGGAATGAATGGGTTCTCTGAAAGTTCACAAGAGCTTTTTAAGCTTGGAAGTAAAACAACTCAGTTGTCCTCCTCCTTGTTCTTGAAAATCGAGATTGATCATATTTTGCAGAAGTTGCCCATGAAAATTAAATAAAAATCTCTTCTGCCTGAAGCAAAGGTCTGGTCCTTAAAATTTCAGCCCGAGTGGTTTGGAAAGCAGCAAAATTGCACACAATTACTGCCAGGCTCTTTCCGTGGGAAGTCTCGCGCACCTTCACAACAGGCTGGGCTGACAGGTCTGCCTAGGACCATTGGCAGTAACACCATGTTCCTCTAACCAGAGCAGGAGCTGCCAGACTCCTGAAGTGACGTCCCCATGAGAGGCTGTGACCAGCGCCAATGCTGCCGCCTGAAGCACCAACCTCCCTGTACCGGGATTACAAAGCGGGTGCCCCGTTTTCCACAGCATTAGACAGAAAGCATATCTCCTCTTTGGAAGATGAGAAACAGCCTCACAAGTGGCATAGTCTGGCATTCAGTTTTGGTTTACAGCTCAAAACTCATAAAACGTCGATTTCCTGAGCCAGGTCAACCCTTGCAATGAGCTGTATTGCGAGTCTCTGCTTACTCATTTGGGATGAATGGATTTCTGTAATGGCCTCTCCCCAGAGGCACTTCTGTTTACTCTGCCCATATCCTGATACACATCTTCCCTCTGCTCTTAACTTTGAGTTTGCTGCTCCTGGAAGAGCTCTCATTTGCGAGCAAGAGCAGCAGAATAATTCCTTTTTACATTTGCTCTTTCATACCTTTTTATGCTGGCACATCGTAAAGACATGGCTCAGACTTACAAGACCAGAGGGACATCTCCCTCTCCCTACTTTTCAAGCAGAGGTGGCCTTCCTAACTTCCTTTCTCCATCTTCTGTCAGCCAAGATGCCACAACTTCTCTCCTATGAACAGAAACCTGTTTGGCAGCCTGGAGGTGCCCAAGGTATGATTTACTGGCAAGCATCTGATTTAAGATGATCTTCAGAGTCTTTTTGGTCCACTAAAAGCATTCTCACTCATGAGCAGAACAAGCCACTGCAGATGCTTATCTTGCATGTCCTAAAAACAGCCACCCCAAAGTACTCTTTCTCCTTAGGAAAGCTTTCTACGGACCAAAGCACAGTAGCTTAAGGATGTCTCCTTCTCTCCATGTTTTTCTCACCGCTGGTATCAGCTCTGGTCCATGCTCCGCTCCCCGGCGCTGCGGAGAGGGCAAAGTCAGTGGCAGTGGAGAGGTCCTGCCCCCTTTGCCAGCCCACCACCGCCCTCATGGCACAGCAAAACGCCGTGAGGACCCTCCGTGCACAGCAGCCTTGAGCTGGACTGGGTAACATCGACTGGGCAGGAACAGGCAGGGTCACACCAGAGGTTTCAGACCAACAGGCAGAGCTGGACAGCAGGAGAAGAGGCAACGTCGCCTGTTTTATCCCTGTGATGTCTGTACCCAGAAGCTGTCGCGACAGGTGCACAGACAAACAATTTTCTGGAAAAAATAATAATTATGAGAGCCCAGATCTCGCAGCCCTCAGGAGAAACTGTTGCACACTTAATCCATGGCAGCTACGTCTTGCCAGGGAAGGGGGCAGGTGGGTGGAAGCTCACTGACAAAGAGAGTCATCTTAGAAAAGAGCAAGTATTTTGTATTTCTTTGATTTCACAATCCCTGCCCGTGCAGAAGTGATCCAGGCAGCAGGTGCAGTATGAATGCCGCCTGGATTACCAACAAAGCACCAAGTTTGCAAGGATGCAGCATCGATGTTCCCGGCCCCAGCACATCTGCAGCAGCACTGGCACAAGCCTCTTGCCCCTCTGCGTTACCGTTGCTTGTCCCTTCTACCCCCGTTCGGCGTGGCAAATCCTCGCTGCACCAAGTCTTGCCTACAGCCACCGATAAAACGGTCCAACATAGGCATCCAGCTGCGAAGAGGAGGCGAGGAGGAGATGGCAGGAGTCTTCTCCTGACCGAGCACCCAGACGCAGGGAGGTGTCCCGTCGGAAGGCAGACAGGAGGTGGGTGCAAAGCACTGCATCCCAATTCTTCTGTTCCACGGGAGGGGATCATGAGCCGCTTTCCTATGCTCAGCGATGAAAACCAGCCATCCACCCACCCACAGCATTGTGCACCACAGCAGCTTCATTTCTTCAGTGAGGCTGTTTCAGTCAGTTGACAGGACTTGAAAGAACTTAGGCTGAGAGGGTTTCCTTAAGCCTCCAAGAGCAACGTTAATTGGGCAGGTGTGCGGCTTGTCTGGAGGTGCACATTTAATAAGCAGCAATATATTTGGCTATGCACAAAAAAAAAAGGGACAGAAAACAGCATGTAGAGAAGATCCAACCAGCTCAGCGTCCCTGCTGGGACACGGCTTTTTTCGACTTCACCAAGTGCTTTAACATCGCAGCCACACAGGTTCTTCCAACGATTTTCCTAGACTCCTGTTTTCATCGAAGAGCTCCAAGACACCGAGCCAAGTCCAGAGCCAGGCACTTTGCAAAGACGACAGAGACAGAGCAACTTGCTGAAAGACACAGCAAAATGAGTGTAATGCTAAGCACTGCAGGGAGGAGATGGGGAAAGGCTGAGAATTTCCCTGTTCTGGTTTCTTAAGGGGCTCGTGATGGCCATTACAGGCGTGTAAGGGCTCACTACAGCAAGAAAAGTGCAAAGCAGGCAAAAGGCCGCATCCCACCATAAAAGACCTTTGTTTTTTTTCCTCTCACTGAACTGGGCAATCTGATTTTACCAAAGGCCTCAAAGAGATGAGCCCTCAGAGGAGAGGCTCTCTGGTCCCTCCCCAGCTCCTCGCTGCGGGCTCAGCCCCACAGAAAGCCAGGCGAAACCTCCTGAGCATCATGTGAGGCTTTCCACCACGCTGCCCATCCCCAGCCCTGCATCAGACGCTCCTGAGCATCATGTGATGGAGACACAGCACGGCCAGCCTCCGGCGGTATACCAGGATTTTCCTGCACCTCAGGACTCCCAGGAGTTTGTCACGGTCACGCTGCCTCCTGAATTCATCCCTGAGATCCCCGGGATAGTTGTAGCGGGGATGAGGCTGAAGGGGGTTTCTGTTCCGACGCCAGCTTGGGCTCGCTGCGGTGCCCTCCGGTCACAGGCTCTGTCGCACTGCGTGTTGCCTCTCCCTCTCCCAAACCCCCTTTTTATTCTATTAGAGAGAGGAAATAGTTTGGTGACATAACATTCCTCGTGGGACATCAAATCAAATCCACCTCAGGCAGAACGAAGCAATAACCTCTTCTGTATCTGATCTGGTAATGACCAGGAATAAATCTGTTCAAAAAGAAAGCAAGAGCGAGGGAGAGCGCAAACAATAAACTGGCAGAAATGATCTGGCTTTCATTTTCATTCAGCCACTTGCAAATGGAGTCTCTGGAAAGCTTTGGAGAGCCCTGCACAGACATGGATTATTATTATCATTATCACCATTAAATCTACTTGTATTTAGTTCATTTTGAAGGAAACATATGCAGCTTTTGATACGCATGGGACTGGCAGCTTGGAAACAGGCAGCTTCTATTTATTCCCTCCAGCCGGCACCACGCAGGCAGCGAAGGACTCCTGCCCACGGTCTCGATGGTGTCTGAGCCCTGGGTGGCTGCTGGAGGGGCCCAGCTTCCCCGTACCCATTTATATGTGATTCCCTTGAGCTTTGGACCAGGGAAGAGCCCAGGTATGCCCGCACCTCCCTCCCAGCTCGCTCTCCCTGGCCAGTAGCCAACGTGGCACCAGCTCCCCAGCCAGGGCTGAGCTGGAGCAGGTGATGGAGGGAAGAAAGGCTCCGCATCCCTAATTCCTGCCACGGGATCTGGGACAGGCTTTCCTGGCCAGTCAGCTTTTTTTTTTTTTCACACATGGCTTAGCAGCCGACAGGCTGGCCATTAACCCTTCCACCTCCTGCCAGACCCGTGCTGTGCCTGCCACCTTGGAGAGGGAGGAAGAGCTTTCCCATGGGAAGAGGCCCACTGGTGAAAAAGGAGGCTGTGTCCTAGAGAGCGACATCAGGAAGCTCCATCCAGTCCTGCAGGTCTCACATTCTTCCCATGGTCAAACAGCATCTGCTGTCCCACCACTACTAGTGACAACTCCCCACGGCCACATCACCAAGGTGGCATCCAGGTCCTTCTGTGCTTCCCAGATGGTCCCTACATCACTAGGTCAATGCTCAGCAAAGTGACCACCCAAAAGTCGCATCTTGTTCCATGAGGAAGAGTTCAGTTTTCTAACAACACATCTCTCTCTCCGTGGCTTGGCTGTGCCAACGTAGGTGGAGGACTGTATCCACTGCCACCTGTGCCTGCTCCTCTCACCACCACACTAGTCCTCTCTGCTGCCTTGTCTTGCCACAAACGTTTGCCTAAGCCACGTCTCATCTTCACGCAGTTTCTCTGTTCCTCACCTGTGTGCCTCTCCTGTTTTGAAACAGCAGATTACATACGATTATCTTTTTTTTTTTCTCAAATTTCTGACTGCCTTTGGTCCCTATGTGCTATTTCTCAGATTTTTATCTGCAAATGCCACTAACGAGAGATTTGTTCCTGCTTCAATATCCTTCCTGGAAATGCTATGCTGGAAACAACATGACCTGCTGTATCCAACCCTGAATCACCCCGTGTCTCTGCACATCTATTGCTCATCTTCTGACGTGGTCACTCGCCCAGTCCCAGTAACAGCGATCCACAAAAAACCCTTTTGAAGCCAAGGATGGGGATCCCATGAAGAACTGTACCTAGGGCTTGACTCAAAGCACGTGCTTTGACACACCATGTTTCTTTCATTGTGTACCGAAGTACCTCGCAAGCACGCAGCCAGCGAGCATGGTGGCTGGGGCAAAAATCACGTGGAGGAGCAGGGGCAGAGAGCATGAGCTATGGTCCACGAACACGGGGAACGTCTCAGCTAGATTTAGCCACGACAGAAAGAAGGTGGAGGTTGCAGCTGGTTTCAGACTAACATGGCCCCTGGGCTCTAAGGCTTGGTTTAACTGCCACCACAAGCCCACGCCGGGTGTCCTTTCCGTGCAGCAAAGGGTGGTGTGGGGGGAAGAGGCAAGAGCTGTCGTAAGCCGTGCGTCAGCGTGGCAAGCCAGGACCTGCCAGCAAGGCAGGAGATGGGGCTCCCTGCCATGCTGGAGCTTGTCCCTGTCCTCCAGCTTACAGGCTCCGGCCCATCATGGCGAGGCCAGGGACACAGTTCCTGTCCTTCACCTGCCTTGCCTGCTCAGCCAGAGCTGCCTGGGATGGGATGTGCCTGCAGAGACCGGGACAGCGCTTCCCATCCTGGCTCAAGATGCCTGTGTGCTCCCACCAGCCAGGGAAGGTGGTGGGAACAGCAGCAAGCTGCTGCAAGGAGGAGATGGAGGGCAGGCAGCGCCTCTCCTCACTGGACCTCCCTCCGGAGGGGTAATGCCCTTGGCGTCAGAGAGAGATTTGGTGTCTCAATCCGTGTGGCAAGTTTTAATGGGCTGCTTTGCCTGCGCGGCTGCGGTTGGAAACGCTCTCACCCAAGCCACCTAGCTGGGCCTGCTTCCAGAAAGCCGGTTCCTTTTGCCTTGTTAGGGCTTTACATCGAGCAGCGCTTCAGTTTCTCCAGCAAGCAGGTTTCCAAGCAGTCGGGAGCGCCTGGAACAACCTGTTTCAATTAGCATTTTACTTATTTATGGAGCCGGCGCTACCTCCAACGCCTGCGGGTCGCAAAGGAGCCTCCCAGCTCCCCCGCGCCGGCTGCGGAGAGCACTGTGGGTGAGGGCGCCATGGGATTACACAGGGATGTGCCCACGCTCGCCTGCTTTATTTCAAGAACCATCCCGGAGCCATGCAGCTCCAGCTGGGTGTGGGTCACCCAGCTCCACTAGCCCCAGCTGTAACTCCACTAGCTCCAGCGGTTGGGTCGCCCGAGAGGGCTGAAGGCAGGTTTATATGGCAGGGTGGTGTGGTGGTTTCAGTTGGGATGGAGTTAACTTTTGTATTAGCAGCTGATACAGTGCTATGTTTTGGGTTTGGGATGGGAAATAGCGTCAATGGTGCACCGGTGGTTTTGGTTCTTGCTAAGCTCTCAAGGCCTTTTCTGCTCCTCACGCTGCCCCACCAGCGAGCAGGCTGGGGGGCACAAGAAGTGGAGAGGGGACACAGCCAGGACAGCTGACCCCACCTGACCAAAGGGGTATTCCATGCCACGTGACGTCATGCTCAGTATATAAGGCTGGGGGGAGAAGATGGAAGTGGGGGATGTTTGGAGTGATGGCATTTGTCTTCCCAAGTAACCACTCCAGATGATGGAGCCCTGCTTTCCTGGAGATGGCTCAACACCTGCCCGCCCATGGGAAGAGGTGAATTAATTCCTTGTTTTCCTTTGCTTGCACATGCAGCTTTTGCTCTACCTATTGAACTGTCTTTATCTCAATCCACGAGGTTTTATTTCTCACTTTTACTCTTCTGATTCTCTCCCCCATCGCAACTGGGGGGAGTGAGCGAGGGGCTGCGTGGTTCTAGCTGCCAGCTGGGGTTAAACCACGATGGGTGGCAAGAAACCCACCCGTGCACCCATGTCCCATCTACTGTAGGGCGCCAGCTGTGAGACGCAGCTCAGCTGAGAGCACACCTCTGTCTTGCAGCCAGCGGCAAGCCAAGGGGCACGGCGTGGAGCAATGCCTTCAAAGACCAGGAGTCAGAGTAAACCCCAGCCACCCACTGCAACAGGGCAAGGTGCTCGTCTTCACCACTGCTGGGAATAGGGAGGGAGTTGTTCTGCCCTTCCCCACAGAGAGGTGGGGGAGCCTCCAGGATCTTCCAGCAGCACATTGCTGTTGTTGTGCAAGCCTCCGTCCAGCCAGACTGGACAAGTCCCCTCATTGCAAGATCCAGATGCCCTTGGAGGCATCCTCAGCAGAGGTGCTCAGGAGGGACTGCTCCATAGGGCTGCCTCCCTGTGCTACAAGGTGCTGCTTCATCCAGGCAAGTGTGTCTGGGGCAGGCAGCAGCACAGAAATGCCTCATGCTGAGGCTCAACATCCAGAGCTCTGCAGGACCACCACCACTTGCCAGCACCCACGCCAGGCAACCTTTCTGTAGGGAGACACATACTTATTCTGCTGCACCTGACCTCTGAAACACCCAAGAAACCTGAGCTGCCTCTCAAGACTGTCGCGGTCTGAGAGATGCTCCAGAATTGCTAACCTCTTTCCATAGCTTAGCATCCTCCTTGTCAAAGCTATCCCATCTCCTCCTCAGCAAGGAGCAACATAAATAACCTTCAGTCACCCCATCTGCTCCCGATCCTGCAGCTCTCCCTGGAGATTTGCTGCCATCTCAACTGGGCTGCAAACTCCATGGGCAGGAGCCAGTTTTGCTGCCTGTTGGTAGAAAGCCATACGCATCTCCGTGCCATCATAAAGTCTACTTAAAAGGCACCGTGACCTGAGCACAAGGACACTGCCTGGGGAAGCGATCACGAGAATTTCTGCTCTCGGTGAAAGCTCATCACATGAAATGGGCCAAAAGGAATCTCCAGCTTGCCCCAGGGAGATGATGGACCACCCATGCCCACGAGCAGGATAAAGGCAAATGAGATCTCAGGAGATGGCAGGCAATGCCAGAGTGGAAGGAAGGACTCTCTCAGACACCACTTTGCCACCAGAAGAGTTTAGCTCGTAGAGCCTGGCCATAGAAAGGCTAAGTGCGGATGCGATGGCAGTCTATAAATACACCCAGGGGAGAACACCAGGGAGGGGAAAGCGCCATTTGAACGGAAGGGCACAAGAGCACAAAAGCAAATGGATAAAAACCCAACCACGAACAGAAGTACAGTGGAAAGACTTGACTGTCAGAGCTGCTGAACCCTCTCCCAGAGGGACTGAGAAGGGAAAAAAACCCATGAGTTAGTATTTTTCCAGCTTAGTTCAACCAATTTATGGAAGGGGCCATAAAGGGTCTGATGCTCATGGTAGCCTTAGATAGGACTTCAGTGCCCATGAGGACCCCTCTTGGTCTCGTTAAAAAAAAAAAACAACAACAACAACAAACCACAACTAAATATCTGAAGTGAGCTTGTGGCTCCCTGGCTTTGCAGAGAGAGACATGCTCAGGAGGAGAGACAAATCCAAGCCGGTTGAAAACCAGGAGAAGGAACTCGTATTTTGGGAGAGACCATGATGGCCAGGCCAGCCTCCCTTGCTGGACTGCTGACCTGGAGCACCTCCAGCTCCTGCAAAAGGACTTTAATTTCCATGGCCAAGTGAAGTACCCGGGGTAAATCCCGTCCTGTCCTCTGTCAAGGTCAGACAGACAGCGGGGAAACAACGCAGGGTCCCAAGGAGATACCGGTGCTCGGGAAGCACTCTTTGCCTGGGGAGACCTTGTAGGACACGGGGCTGGGCTCGGAGAGCAAGCTGACAGTGTCTGAGATACTCTGAAGCAGAGTAGGTGCCTAATTAAAAAATAAACATATTTCCTGTTCTCTCTCCCTCACCTGGCGCCTCTGGGAAGCCAAAATCCCGCAGTGCTCGGATGAAGGTGGGGGGGGAGGGTTGGTGGAAAGAATCACCAGACCAAGAGGGAGAGAGAGAAAGAGGAAATTCTGCCACAGAGATTAGCAGCGGGAGAGCCTTTGTAGGTCACATCGCGTCCATCATCCCCAGGCAGGCAGGCTGGCTTGGTTCCACCCGGCCGGGCGCAGGGGGCACACGTACCCCCTCGCCCGGTGGCCAGCGGCAGCCCCGGCGCGGCCAGCCCGCTCCTGGCTGTGATGTGCTGTACTGTAAACAAACCCGGGCAGATGGACGGACGGACGGACGGACAGACTGCCTGCATTAATCACATCCTCAGCTGTCTCCGGGCTCTCTGGCTGCCCTCCGAGTCACGTCACCCAGAGGGGACATCATCCACCCAGCCGGCCGGCAGCACAAGGGCTGCCCCCCCCTTGCCAGCAGCAGCAGGCCACCTTCCCTTTCCCTCCTCATTTCCCCCGCCTGGCACTGCTTTTATTTTATTTTATTTTCCCAAAGCCAGCCTGACGCCTCTCCTCCTCGTTCCGGTGCGCATGTGTCTCCTCCGCTCCCTCTCCCTGCCCTCCCTTCTCCGTTCCCGGCCTCAATCTCTCCCCGCCGGCTCGGCTCCGTGCTGCGGCTCTGGCTGCCTTAATCCCAATGACCTTCTTGCAGGGGCAGCCATGGGATCGGCGTCACGGGGAGAGGGAAAGACCTTCCCCCTGGCACCCCGCGCCTTCCCCACGGCCCTCGTTAGACCCCCCCACAGCCCCCCCCCAACTTTTCCCCTGCCCCCTTCCTCACAAATTACGGAGGGGAAGG
>JAOXJM010000001.1:55015740-55049858 GCA_026413425.1 Tringa solitaria
TGGGAGGTGTCCCTGCCCGTGGCAGGGGGGTTGGAACTCGATGATCTTTAAGGTCACCATTCTGTGATTCTATGACCCTGCTGAAACAGCATCAGGCACTGTGGGAACCTGCCTCATCCCAGCTGGTGCCGGGAGAGCCGTGGCTGGGAAGCAGGGCTGGGTTTCACCCCCAGCACCCCTCAAGCTGCCAGCAGTGCAGGAGCTGGGATTTGGTGTCCCTGGGGGGGGGCACTTTTCCAGCCTTCCTGGGGCGCATCTGGCTCTGGCGCTGCCTCTTTCACTCGCTGGAGATGAAACAAGATGCAGCTGCGACGCTGGAGCGGAGACATTAGAAGCGTGTGAGGACACCCGGGGGGGAAAAATAATAAATAATAAAAAAATTTTAAAAAAGCGGGTTCAAGTCGGAGGTCTTGGCTCCCTCCGTCGGCTTCACAAGTGGCCCAGCTGACACCCCTGCCTCCCGCCTTTGATCCCGGTGACAGGCGGGGAGCTTCAAGTATGCTGGATGGAGGAGAGAGGCTGCTGAAGGCGCCCCGGGGGAGCCGCAGCCGGGTTCACACACCGAACGGCAGCTTTTCTGCTGGAGCGGCTCCCTTGGGCTTTTCCTAGCACGGCCTGTGTTTGATTTGCAGCCCCCACCCTCCCTCCCCAGCCCGGGGACTGCTGCTGTACCTGACAACTCTCTGGCTTCTCACCAACCCTTAGAAGTGCCTGTGAGACCCAGGGGGGATGGATGCAGGGGGGAGTACGGGTCCCTGCGGAGGTCAGGCCTCTCCCTGTGTGGGGTGAGGGGGGTGGTGGGCAGCCCTGCTCTGGGACCACAGCCTCACCGGCACCCCGAGGTCCCTTGTGCCCAGCCAAACCTCCCCCATCCCCGTGGCCTTCCTGCTGTTCGGTGTCAGTGGTCCCGGTGCAGCACGGCTCCCTGGCTGGGTACAGGGCTTACAGGAGCCCACGTGAGTTTTGGGAAGTCTTCTCAACCCCCGCCCCAAGCGCGGTGCTGGGGAATCACGGGTTTCTGCAGCAGCCGCCGGGCACAGTGGGGAAGACTAAATTTATCTTCTTCCAGCTTCCCCAAAATGTGGTGCAGGGCTGTCCTCCCTTCCCGGAGGGGACAGGCGCTGTGCTGGGATCCCCAGGGCTCCCAGGTGTCACTCAAGAGGCAGTGCCAGGTCTTGGCCCCCTATCCAACCCCAAAGCACCCCGATGGCGGGCAGCGCTCTTGGTCGCACTGTGTTCAAACCCAAGAAATGAAGTGGATGCAGCCCTTAAGGGAGGCGGGAACGCCTCTCAGAGGCTCTCACTGGGCTCAGGCATCATTTCACACCCAGCCGCCACATCGCAGGGCTTTTAAAATGTATATTTTTGAACTTCTCTATTGACGCCAGCAGCAGTAGGCTGAATAAAGCCAACGAGGGCAGTTCCCACCACGCGTGGCAGCGTGTATGGCCGGTGGGAGAGGCTGCCTCCCTGCGCATCCTCCCGCAGAGACAAATCCTCCCCCCCAAGCCCTATGGCCGGAGGTCTCTGCCGTGTGCTCTGCTCCTGTCTCCCACCGTGTTCGAGGGCTGGATGGAAACCAAAGTTCCCTTTGGGAATCGGCCAGCAGCCGGGGCCCCGGCGGGCCAGGTCGGCGAGGAGCTGTTGATGGCGGGAGGTATTTATAATCTTTGTTTGGTTCTAGCAAGGCTGGACGCCCACTCCCGCTTCCCCCCATACAATAAGATCAAACAGCTCCGGGACATTTCCTCGCTCCTCGCAGATGAAGTCCCTGCATCTGCCGCCCCGCTCCGCCCTGCCTGGGGCTGCAGCTTCTTCCTTCACTCGAAGACTTGGTGAGGGGGGGAGGGTGGTCGCCACTGCCGTTTCCTCTAGCTCAGAATGAGGGATTTGCTCGTTTTTCCCACCCTCCTCCATTTTCAGAGCTTGTGGGTGAGGGTTGTGGGTGCAGGGGGACTGGGACTGCAGCACCTTCCCCACTTCAGCTTCATTCCCTCTCCCACACTTGAAGGACCTCAGTGAGGATCCATGTGGGGTCTGATGGCTTCCGTGCAGGGCATGCAGGATGTGCCCACGAAAATCACTGGCTGGAGGGGAGAAAGCAGGAGTACACCTGCTCCTGGTGAGTGGATGAAGCCCAGCAGGAGTTTATTTCTCTGTCCCTCACCCTCCTCCTCTTCTTTGGTGCCCAGCCTTGGTGACGAGCAGGGATAATGAGAGGGTGAGGTCCTAGGAGCACAGTATGGCTGTGCTGGGTGAGTTGTGGTGATGCAGAGGGGGAAGTGACATCTTTGCCGTGGACACCTGCTGCTGCTGACCCCATCCCAGCCACAGGCCCTTGCCGTGCTGCCGCCTAGGGGGTCTGTGCAGACCTTTTCCCTGAAGGCCGTTTTGCTCTGGGTATCCCTCCTGGGGGCTCACCAGTGGGAGACCACCGCCACCGCTCCTGGGGACGCAGGAGGGACAGTTTGCAGCAGCCCTGGAGAGGTGACACTGAGCATCAGCAAAGACCGCTGTCCCCCAGGCTCTGCTTGGGGTGGAGGAAGCAAAGGGAGCGGTGGGCGAACGCCAGCCCATCTTTGCCCTTCTCCCCTCCAAGAGGGGCTTCCCCCGTGGGGCAGGAGCAGACCCTGGGGATGCCGGTGGGTCAGTGGGAGCTACGGCTGGCCACATCCCAATCAGGGCCGTGCTGTCCTCTCCATCTCCCAGCAGGATCCCACTTCCCTCTCCCAGCAAGCACCTTCCCCAGGTGTCCCCGGTGCCGGGGGGCTGCTGGTGCGCAGGGGGGCCCGGCTGCGGGCAGGGGCTGCGGCTGCTTTTCATGTCGCTCCCCCCCTCCCCCGGCCTGGCTCACGCTTGCTCTTTCGGCAGGTCCCTGTGATCTCAAGGGTAATTGCGGGTGTCAGGTTCAGGGCAGCCAAGAGGGGATTTTGGTGGGGAGGAGGTGGCAGGGAGCAGCAGGGGGACAGCAAGGGGCCGGGGAAGGAAGGAAGAGGGTGGGTGCTAGTGGAATTTTGGTGCTGTTTTACCTGGCTCCTGCCCTGCTCCGTGTCCAGGTGCCGTGGCAGCCCTTCGGCCGCCCCGTGCAGTCAGGTGTCACCTCCCTGTTCCAGGGCCTGCAGCTTCCCCATTGCAGGGCTGGGGATGGAGCATGAGGATACCAAAGCTGGAGCCCCAAGGCTGTTCCCTTCCCTCGGTGACACGGTGTCTTTCCCCCTCCATCGCACGCTGCTTTGCTCCTTGCGCCCCAGAGCGAGCCAGACATTCACAGCATCTCCTCTTGGAGTGGACCGGCGTGTCAGGCTGTGCTTGGAGGGCCAAAATGCATACACCCACCCCCCTCTCATCCTTCAGCATCCCTTCTTCTTCAGCCTAAGCCTTCCTTCCAAAGGGAAACCCTGGGTAAGCCCACCCCCTATGCCTCCCTCCTCCTCCTCCTCACCACAGAGCTCCAAGCCGGGTTTCCCCGGGGCGGGGGCATAGGATGGGTGCCAGGGGATCAGCCAACAGAGGAAATGGAGGAGACAGTGGTGAGGCCGGGACCGGTGAACCGGTGCAGGTAGCGGGGCCGTGACTCAGCCATCTGAGAGAAAGCGCCGCGGTGCCCCAGCCACCGGCACGGCCACAGCCGGGAGGGCTCCAGCAGGGAAACCAGGTGAGCCACCAGCCTCTCTTCTCACCAGCGTTTGGCTCCAGCAGCCACGCTTATCCTCCCTGGGGCCGTGGGGTTGCAAGAGCGCTGAGCTTCCAATTTTAGCTCATTTTGATTCCACGGGGCAAAGCACCTCTTTGTCTCGGAGCCCCGAGAGGCGTGCACCCCAAAGCTTATCCTCCCCTCTGACCAGCCTAATGTCAGAGTTCAATGGGGTCCAACCACAGAGACCTCTTCTCCTTGTAGGCAACCTTCCCTCTTCCTCTCCTTTCTCTGCAAAGAGTTAAATCTCTTTCTTCAATTCAGCACTTTTCCCCCCCCTCCCGCCCGCCCCTGGTTTAATGTTTAACCAAGCTAATTAAATATCGATGACCTCAGGCAGGTTTTGTTATCGTCTGGAAACACCTGATGCATGTGTCACCAGCAGGAGTTTTTCTTGTCTCAAGTACACCGGCAACCCTTGAACTCACATTGGCTTTTCCCTTCCCACCCCGCGGGCACGGGGGCTGACAGTTGAGGCTTCGCTGGCTGTGGAGCAGCTCGTGTGGGCTCATCACCGCCACTCCTAACTGCAGGGGATCAATGCGGTGGGAAGGAAGGGTCTATCTATTCCTCCTCTCCCAAAGCGTGGCCGTTGCTGCCTGCCATCTGCTGCCAAGCAGGCTCAGCTTGAACTTGGTGGACCTTCCCTATTCTGGGCTGAACCTGTGCTTTCCCATCCCATGCGAGCGTGGGGATGGCCTGGCTGGGAGCTCAGCTCTCCAAAATATCTCCTGGGCTTTCTCAGGGGAGCAGCAAAGCCCTGCAAGGAGATGGACACCCTGGCCCCTCTTCCCCTCTCCCCCGAGGCAGACCTGGGGGAAAACAACTGGGCTGAGCAGGTTGGAGCTGAAAGCCTTATGGGCTGAGATGCAGAATGAGACAGGAAAAAAGGGGGCAAAAAAGAAAGACAGCAAGAAAGAGGAGGCTGGGAGGGAGTTGGAGATGTTCTGGCAGGGCATTATGGGAGACAAATGGACTTTTACAGAGTCAGAGCCATATCCTAGATGGGTTTGGGACAACTGGCCCCCAAGCCGGGTGCGTGGAAGTGGAGAGGACTCCTTGAGAATTGTACAGCATCTGGAGTTTCCTGCTGGCTCTGCCAGCCTTGTGAACGGCCTCGGAGTTTGCTGGTTAAGGAGGTCTCTCAGCCCTTCAGAAATTCTTGGGGCTGGTTTTCTTCACGGCAAAGAGCAGGGGTTTCGCTGACATCATTTTCACACTCCGCGGTATAAATAGCCAACCTGAAAAACAAAGGAAAACTCCCCATGAAGCCCATGTAAGGCAGAGCTACAGTCGCACCATTTATTTATTCGCTCACCGTAGCTATTTCCTGCCTCTGTTGGTCAGAGACCTCCTGTGTTGGCCAAAAGTCAGCTTTTCCTCCCTCGTCGGGAATTTACAGATCAGCAGCACTACTGGTAACTGGGGGATTGCAACCCCTGGCCCTGGCAGGACAGGCTCACACCTACAGTTGGCCTTGGTCCCACCGGTTGCTCCAAAATCCTTTGCATCTGGAGGGCAGCTACAGGGCAGGGCAGTGGTCATCTTCCTTTGGAGCAGGAAGGTCAGGGCTAAGGCTGGAGACAGTGTTCTGCTCTGGGTCTGGCATTGGCTGAGCGTTGCAGCAGCCAGGACTTCTTGGAGCTCCTCCATCTCCAGGACACCTCTTGCATCACACCACCTTCCAAGAGGCCCGCAGCCCCAGTGGGAAGCAGATGCCCCGTTAAAGTGGGGCACGGCGGTGTGTTTTCCAGGGGGGATGTCACTCGGGTGGCTTTTGCTGCCCGGAGTCAGTTTTTGCTGTCGTCCCCCCCACACCCCAAGCTGCAGGTCCCCGCCGTGGCACAGGCAGCTCTGGGTGGGGGCTGAGCGAGCACCTGCGAGGGGGAGGGCGGCGCAGACTCCCGTGCGTGCACGGACCCGGCTTGTTCAACAAGCCAGTGCGAGGCTGCAGACGCGTCTTCTTCGGGCTCCAGCTGCTCTCCCCGCTCTGCAGCTCCTTTCCCAGCGCTTGTTGGTGCCTCCAGACCTGCCAGCGGATCGGTCCGTGCATGCGCTTCCTACCTCGCTGCAGGCAACGTCAGCCGGGCTCGCTCAGGCCCCTTCTTCCCCTGCCTCAGCTGCGCCGGCCGGCCTTGCACGAAGCCAAGAGGGTGATTCTTCCCCTCATGGCTCCACCAGCCTGCTGGGAGGCTGGTAGCTCCTTGGCAGGGAGAGGTGGCAAGTAGCCAGGGATGGGATCTCCTCCAGAAGCACAGCTAGATCCAGGAGAGGGTTTTGGGCCACGGGTGAGGGTTCCCTGAATTTCAGGTCTCCATTTGGAACACTAGGCAATCCCAGCTCTCCCTCCAGCACGCCTGGGGTGGATGGATGGACACTCATGTTCAGGGCTACTGCTGCATGGGAGCACGTCTGCAGGCACTAGATCCCTCGGTCCTACCTGCAAGCGCGAGCTGCCTTCACCTCTGCTCACGGATGAAGCCGGATTGCAATTGCCCTTGGCTGCTCCCTGAAAAGGCTCTGTCCCCTGGGAAATGGAGGTGGGTTGGGAAGGGAGAGCACAGTGTGGTCCCTGCTGCTCTGCTGACCACTGGTGGGGACGGGAGCTGTCAAGGGGCTGGTCAGAGCCGCTTTGCCTGGCCACCATAGCTAAGGTGTGGGGATGAACAGACCTGCCGGCAGGCAGTGGGTTACCCAGGATTTCCCCTTTCCAGCTGCTCATTCCCCTGCCTGAAATCCCCCCGGTGCACCAGCGGCCCCAGGGGACGGGGAAGAGGGGGTGCCAAAGGTTGGCATGAGCTGGCTGGGGGCCCCACTCGGTCTGGCTCCTGGGAGGGTCCCGTCCAGCGGACTGTCTCCTTGGTCATTGTTATCAAGAGTAATTCTCCAGCAGCTCGAATCCTGTTTTTGTGCCGGTGTTGCCTGGCTCTACGGGAGCGAGGGGGGAGAGAGAAACACAGGAAACGGCAGCGACGGAAGCAGAATCATCTCCTGGAGGGAGCGAAGAGCCGCTGACGCCACCGAGGGGAACAAAGACGGAGATTCAGAAGGGCTTATGCATGGGCTTGCGCTGGAGACGGCCCGGACAAGTTGTCTCAGTCCCAGTTTACGGCACAGCTCCCGCCCCTCCGGCACGTTGTGCCTCTGTCTCCCCCAGCCCGAGCCCCCCACGCCGAGCGCTGGGGTGGCGAGGAGACCTGGGGGAACGCAGGGGAGGGAGAGGAGGCAGCTGTAAGCCAACACCAATGTTTTTGGCATGGAGGAGCCCTGGGGAGGGCAACCCAGGAGGATGTCTTCTATCCCAGCCCCAGCTGCTGGAGCTTTGGCTGTTGTGGAGGAGCGAGGGCGGCCATGGGAGTAGAGCAGTGCGCAGTGGTGGCGTGGGCGCCAGCCTCGCCGCTGCCTCAAAGCTCTCCCCCCACCACCCCGAAATGACAGGGGGGGCTGTCCCCACACCCTGTGTGCACAAGAGGCCCTCTGTCCCATGGGCACAAATGGAAACTTTGAGTAAAAAGGCCAGGGGGCCTGGCTGCTGGTCTCACCCAGGGCCGGGAGGAACGTGCAAGCCTCTGCCTTGTGGAGTTCATGAGCTGCCACTGTCCATATCCCCATCCATGGCACCTTTTGGGTCCCAAGGAAGCCCACAGGTGCTTCCTCTCCTGAGGTGGGTCAGCAGTGCCAAGGGCTCTTCCTTGGCCGCAGCCCCTCATGATCAGGGAAGACCAGTCTCAATGGGACATCTCTCTGCACAGATCTGGGGCAGGAAACCTGCTCTCCTGACATGGGACAAAGCCCTTGAGCCTCTCAACCCCTGGCCCTGTAGCACACAGGTGTCCCGGCAGGCTGGCCTTGAGGACCTTGCTAAGCCCTGGCCTCTTGTAAAGCAGTAACGAGTGATGACAGTGATCCCAGCCTTCTTGACACATTTGTGCCAAGAAAATTCCCCCCATCCTATCTCTGCATCCCTAATTCCGAGAAAAGGACGTGTACCACAGATGCCTGCGATGAAGTCCCTCCTTTTCTGTGTAACAGGGTGCAGCAGTTGCATCTCAGACCCTTCCGTGGCTGAGGAGCAAGAGCCAATCCCTGCCCCATCAGACGCAGATCCCCTTGGACCATAACCTCATCCCCATGGGCACGTGTACCAACTGCTCTAGAGCCAGTGGGGAGGGTCTCCCATCAGAGACACCACGATGCTCAGTGCTGCTGTAGGGCACTCTGGCTCCTGGGAGAACACTGGGGACTTTGGAGCCATGCAGGGCAGCACTGCTGGGGAGGAACCTCACAGGACCCCTACCCTGCTGCCTGTGGCAAGGACAGAGCGGCCGGGATGGTGCTCCTGGCGGGAGTGCTGCTATTCCCAGGGTCTGCCTTCGCAAGCCGTGTTTGTGGCTGGAACACAAGCGCCAAAATGTCATCAGCCCCTTATCTGCAACATATCCGGGTCCTTTTGGTACCCACTCAGCCTCCAAAAATAGCCCCAGCAGAGGGAAAGAATACATCCTTAAAATAGCACCGCCACCCGGGCTCGCCAGCGCTGGAGCTGACACCTGGTCAAGTGCCCATCGTGGCTTTGCAGGGAGATTTTGGGTCTATTCTCCTGTGCTTTCCCAGCCTAAAATAGCAGCTGTGACCTCACCGTGCTGGGAGGAGAGCAGGTGCTTTGCAACCTCTGCCCAAAGCAACACTGGCTGCCGCCTGGCTGCTCCGGGCCGTGCTGGGCCACCACCACCGGTGGGTGATTGTCCTGTGTGGGTCCCAGGCAGGACTCCTCTGCCCACGCTGCCCGCTCTGCCTGCAGCGGGGCAGGGAGGTGTGAAGCCACCGAGCACAGCAAGACCCACGTGAGTCACCCTGAGGGACACAGGCAGCGAGGAGCGGTCCAGCCGGCCGCCTCTCCTGAAAAGGAGAGCTGCCGAGGAGGAAGAAGCTGGGAGGAAGGAAGGCCTTGTTTGTCTGTTCCCAGAGAGGCGCAGGAACTGCTATATGAGGAATTACCTGACCTCACTTACATCTCCGGATGCTTTTCACCGGCTTCACCTCCCCCTTTCCCTGTTGGAGCCTCCCCCCCGGCTCTTGTGACCCTGCTCTTTGCTGTGCTGCTGCTGCTGCCTCTCCTCTGAGCTACTCTGGCACCAGCACCTGGTTTCCGCCAGGCTGTGAGTCCTCTTCCTCCTCCTTACGCTCCAAATTTATCTGCACCTGCTCTTCCTCCTGGATGGACCACATTCACTGCCCATATGTGGATCCAGGAGCTCGGCTCTGCCCAGCAGGGAAAGTCATGCTGGGTGGGGTGGTTCGTGGGCTTCCAGTTGCGGGGAGGATGCTGCAGGCATGGGGTGGCTTGTGGGATGCTCTGCGGGACCCAGCTTGGAAACTGGAGGCTCAGAAAGAAGGAAATGAGGGCTCTGCATCTATCACTGACACACGTTGGCCTTTTGCAGCACATCCAGACCCCCCAAATCTCTGTTTTCTCCCTGTGCAGCCCCTGCCTCGTGCAGTGTCACACAGCCGGACTAGTCAGCATCCATGAAGGATGAGTGGATAAGACCGTGACGCAAAGGTTTCATGCTCTTTGTAGGCTATTGCTTCCTCTCTTGCCCGGCCCTTTAGAAGATCTGGGCAAAGATGTTTATGCAGAACACAAAAGGCTTAAGGATGTGTGTTGGATACTGAGGGATGAAGCCCAGCATGAGATAAATGCTGAGCTGGAAGCAGGATCCAGCACTGCTGCTCTTCGTGTTAAACAGCATTTCCTGGGGCAGGTGGTGGAGGGGATACGTCTGCCAAGGCAAGGAGGGCTGGGAATCATGAAGCTAAGATGCTCCCAGGGAGCAGGATACAGGCAGGGGCTGGTGTATCTCAGAGCCAGGGATGGAGGCACATTCTGCTGCAGAACAGACCTGGGGTCAGTCACACGTGTCCAGGAGCAAGGCTGGGAAGGGAAAGGTGGAAGGGCATGCAGAGGAAGGGGAGATGGGTAACAATGTGTACCAAATGGAGGTTAGAGCAGGGATATTTTTGGGTTCAGGGAAGGCTTCTCTTTCAGGGACTGTGCTGGCAAGGGAACAGATGCTCAGAGTACCTCTAAGGACAGAGGTGTCCCCAAAAGCAAGCTTGAGGGACAGAGGGCAATGGAAATGGATTGCTGAGGTACACGAGGGAGAGGTGAGAAGGTAGGGAGTAGCAAAACCTCCCCACCCTGTGTAAAGCTCTGTTTTCCTCCAGGGAGGACCTGTTCAACTGGAGACTCTCCAGTTCTTTACAACCTCATAGCACTGCATCAACCTGTGATTAGATTAGGGGCTGAGACCCTTCCAGGCTGGGGCAGGAGGAGGAAGGGGGTATATGAGTCAAAGCAGTAAACACAGCACTCTCAGGGAGGCTAATTTCAAGATTGGGAAGGATCTTCTGAAATAACAGGTTATTTCTAGACTTAGGAAATGAACCAAGTAGCCCCACTGGCCCAGAAGGGACCATGGGGAGCTCTCATATCTCTGAATTCAACAACTCGTTGAGCAAGCTGAGGTCACCACTCATTGCAGGGGACAGGAACTCAGGGAGAGGAAGAGGGGACCGGATGCTTGGCCAAAATACCTTAAGAAGTGATGTTAAGGATATCCCCTCTCCTCCAGAGCCAAGAGGTGACGGTACCTCCCCGGGGCTTCATGGAGAGCAGTGGTGAGGGGGTCGCTTGCAGCAGGTGTTCCCAGAAGGGGTTGCCCCACATCTCTTCCCACTTCTTCCGCCTCTCCTAGCCTTCCTCCACCACTAGCGTTTGTTTCCCCCCGCCCCCTATTTTCCATTTTGAAACTAGAACCAGCGATTGAAACCTCCCAACCCCACGCAAACAGGATACACGTGGGTCAGGACTGAGAGGGGTGCGACGTAGTGGCAGAGGGGTGAGATTGCTGATCCGGGAGAGGCCATGGGGATGATGCGATGGGCTTTGGGAGATCTGGAAGAGCAAACAGGATGGTGTTAAGGTAGCAGAAGGAATAACCCAGCCCGAACATCATGCCAGGCCTTTCTTATCTTTGAGGGATTTTACAAACACGTTAGCCTGTCCAATTCCACTACCCATCTGAGTGGGAGCTGGCTGTACCTCAAGTCAGCTGTGAACCCTGGCGGTGCTTTCCCAGGGAGGTGTGGGGAAGCCCTGCCATCGTGGGGATCAGAAGTCTCAGGGGCCATGCCCACGCTCCTTGGCCTGCCTCTGTCTTGTAGACAAGTCACTGCTGCAGGACTCAGGTCACCTCATGCCGGGAAGGTGGTACGGTCCCTCAGGCTCCCTCCACTCATCTGTCAGACAAATGTGACTGCCTGAACTTTAAAATCCTCAGCAGAGCCTTGTGAACTGCCCGTGGTTATCCAAAGAGCGGGGGGATGTGGTCATGAGCAGGCATGTGGCAGAAAATGAAGAGCAGTGCACAGCTTTCCTGGTTCCTGGGAAAGGAAGCCACCATCTGTTACCAGAAAGAGGAAAACCAATGGAAGAACAATTTAATTAGATAATCTATCTAATTAAGACAGGTGACAGGCTGCAAATTTCCCTCCTGGAGCGACCTTTGGAGAGACCTCAAGCAAGGATGCTCCTGACCTTGTCCTTTCCGCCAAGGCCAAGTGCCAGAGCAAGAGGAGGGAGAGCAGGTCCCCAGCACCTTCTTCAGTGCTCCCCAGTGCCTGACCCCACCAGCTGCCTTCCTGTCTGCAGGGGAGCAGATGAGACACGGCCCCCAGTATGGTCAGCTGGTTGAGGCTCTGCAGGAGCTGGGTGCTTCTGAGCTCCTGAGGCCCTCAATCCCTCTAAGTGCTTTCTCCTCCACAGCACTTGGATTTCTTCTAGCCTCTGCCAAGATGTAGCCATGGCATTTACAGATCACGATGTGGATTTTAGCCCTCTATGGCCAAGCGGGACAACTCTGCAGGCCTTGCTGATCATCAGCACCTAAGGACCATGGGAACCAACAGCCAGACCACATCTTTGAAACAAAGCACCTCTTATCTAGGACCAAGGGACACCACAGCAACAGGCCAGGCTATGTGAAAACCTGCTTTTCCTTGTAAGTCAACATCTGCTGAAGGCACAGCTTAGTCAGGCTGTGCTTGATCCTGGTGGCTGCGTCATTCTTCCCCTCTCCCCACCCCCTTTTTCCCCTGAAGAAATTTTTGAGATTTTTTTTTTTAATTGGCATTGTCCGTTTGATCCCTAGTTCCTAGCCAGGCAAAACAAGGCATGCATCTTACTGGAGACAGGATAGAGGACTCTTGGAGTTAATCGTTTTCTCCATTGTCTTTCAAATGTGTGCTAAGATGTCCGTAGCTGGGGGACCCATTGTGCTGCCTTCCTGCTTGTTTTTCCAACAGTCTCCAGTGAATAAAAGCAATGCAGGGTTTGTAATACACTTTCCATGACCTCTAATCTTGCTGTATGATCTATCTCAATTGCCAGGTCGCATACAGTATTCATTAATAGCCGTTCCACCTCCATCTCACCTACTTCTCCAAAACCCAGCCTCAAGCTTCCCCTGGCTGGCTCCAGCTCCCCTTGTCCAGACCGCCATCTCCTCTGTGCTCATCCATACCTTCTTCTGCCTGCTCCCTTCTTTCTGCTCTCCTGGGTGCTCTCTCCTCCCACTTTCCCCCAAGGTCTCTGGAGGTGTTAGCACAGGGGTGTGCTGTGGCAGGGAGGTGACTGATGCTATTGAATGTGTGCCTGTACCCTCAAGAGCATGCTTGCTGAGGATCATCCTACCTCCTCATCCCACCGTGAATGGATCAGAGTGATGCCATGGCATTGCCCCAACCCACTTGTGGTGGAACAAGGAGGTAGTAACTCAGCTACCAGCATCGGCGGCAAAACAGGGAGCCAAAGCAGTGACTGGAGGGGACTTCAGGGCAGACAAAGCCTGTGGGTTTGCCTTCCCACCCTGGCTATGAGCTCACTCTGCCGCCTGGGCTTGATGAGTTTCCCAGATGCAGAGGCACACAATGCAGCAGGGAAACCCTTGTTCTCCTGTGGTTATTCTGCATGGCTCCTCCGGGAATGTTTGCCTTTCCTACCATTTTCCTGCCATGCTGGAAGCCCTCAGGTGTCCCACAGCTAGGACAGCCACCTGGGCTTTGAGGATGAGTCACCCCCTCTTCCAGTGCTCTCCTCCGCCTTCCCTTTGGCAAGGACTGGCAACAAACAGCACAAATGAATCAGAGGCCGGGATGGCTGAGGGACCAGCAGTCCATCCCCAGGCATCCCAGCATGTGTGTCCCAGCAGTGGCATCACAGGAGACTGGGCACAGGCTGGGGACCCCAGAGGGCAGAGAAATGAAATCTCCAAATCTTCTCACTGGAAACTGTGCTCAGGAGTCCCTTCCTAAAAGGGAAGCCATGCGGTCTTTTCCAGCACTAAAGGGATATTCCTAGATCCTGCTCTGGACAGAGAAAGGAACCCTCTCTTGCTCCGAGAGTTTATGCTCAGGCCACGGATAAACACCAGCTCCATGCTTTGGCCTTCTTGCTCCATCATCCAGCCTTTTGTCCTTGTTTTTTCTCTCATTTGCTTCTTCACACCGATGGGTAGATCCCTGCCTGGCTGTCTACGCCCACCTTGAAGAGTTGGCAGGTTATTCCTCTTGAACCACCAGAGCAAATGGCCAATCTCCCTGCTGTTGGCAAAGGGGTGTAGGCAGGAAGGTGTGGAGCTGGGGCACTACCACAACCCAAGTCTCCAGCCAAACTGTTTGTCAGTCACATCTGCTGAGGAGGCAACCAGCAGGTCCAGTCATGCTCTGGGATTCCCGAGTGCTGTGCAGCTGAACCTCTTTTGGGAAAATTGGCAACAGGCTGAGCCTCACTGGGTCCAACTGCTTGCAACTTTTCTGTCTTCACATCTCTCAGAGAGCTCCCACTGACCCCATAATGTGCTTGTACCTCACTGTGCCACGTGGCTAGGATCGGTCACTCAGTCACTAGAGGCATCACAGCCACAACAGCTTGGGCTGGGGGAAAGGTTTGTCAAGTAAGATTTTTCTGGACAGTGTCAAGCAGGGCAGGTGAAAAGGGGATCAGACTAAGCAGACAGAGTGGTCGTCTTTGGATTTAGGAAAGCCAGCTGGAAATCAGCCTCTTCCTCTGGGGATGGTTCAGGTAGTTACAGAAGACTCGAGGTTTGGTAGAACTGCTCCTCTGGGCCATTCTTTACAGACTTCTCATTTCAAATGCATCACATCTGTGGAGGCAGGAGATGGACTCAGGGCTTCTGAGAATTAAGAACATGGCCTTGCTAGACACAGCCTGCAGGAGCTGGTGTTGGGGAGGTCCTCCAGCTGGCCACCATCAGAGGCATTTGTACTTGGCTGCTCTCCTTGGCCTGCATACACCACCAGGTTTGAGTTGTCATGGGTGCTCTGACTTGCTCATGGTACTCTGCAGCCTGGCTCCGGTGCAGGTCCGTGGTTGGTACCACGAGTGTGAAAATGGCCCATCACCGTTATGGGAAGGTGCTGAACAGCCTTGCAGTGCCCCAGCAGTGGGTTGTGAGACCTGGAGGGGACAGCAGAGAGAGAGCAGTGGCAGCTGGAAAGACAACCACCATGAGATGCAGATGGAGGGCTCAAAGACTTTGAGAACCATGAGGAACCGACAGTACATCGTGTGCAGCCCAGGCTGGAGACAGCATGGGCAGATGTTCAGATGCTCCCTGCTCCCTCCCAGGTAGGTAGCACCACAGTGAAACAATACCCAAATATTCTGCCACCTTTATCAGCCTTGGCTTTACCGCCCATAATCTCACACCCCCTTTCCGAACTGCTGCTCAGGTTACACCTCCTGATGGTAATCGATGGGACGTCTCACAAGGGGTCTCGAGGGCATGGGTCAGATGGGGGGAAGGAGACAAGGCCATGGTAGGGCTGCTCCCATGGGTGCCCACCAGAGAGGGTGGCAGGCATGGGCATGTGCCCGGGGGGTGACAGACGGGGTGGCTGTGGCTGTACCTTCTTGTGCTGGCAGCTCAGCATCCCAGTGAGCTGCCTGAGATTCGCGTTATCTCTGAAGAAAGGTAAACAGAAAGGGGAAAGTGAGAAGGAATTCCTCATCCGAGAGGGCTCTTATCGCCTTTCCGCTTCCCTCGCCCCGGAGAGATACGGCAGCAGCTCAATGCTCTCTTGTTCCTCAGGGGGCCTCTCCTCCCCGACTCCCAGCCACATGGGGATGCGATGGGGGCTCCTGGCCACAGAGCTCCCTACCTCACGACTCACCAGGCACCCCTAAGCACATGCTCCCCTCCATACCTGCACCTCTGCCCCCACCTGAGCGCCCACCACAGTGCCTTTGGGTTTTGCATCCCTCATCCAACACAACGGAGATCCTCCAGGGAAGAGTGAGCTGTTTGCTTTGCTTTGGGGGGTGCCGCGGTTTCGTGCCAGTCCCAGCACACGCTTAGCTGGGCAGCCAGCACGGGCAGTGCGTGGTGGCCCCAGCCACGTGACGGTGATATAATGCTCCGCAACCTTGATCAGCGTCATGTCATCAAGGCTGAGGAATAAAGCCCAGGCTCTTATCAGTCCTGCAGTGAGTCGCAACACACCTACACAGCGACCAAAGTCAATTAAATCTCCAACAGAAGCAGAGCGGGTCAAGCTGGCTGGCTGAGGATGGGACGAGGTAGCCGCAGGTGGTTAGATGCCCTCATAGCAGCGAGGTCCTCAAGGGCAGGCAGAAATAGCCCGTGCCACCACATGTGGGAGAGGCAGAGGTGGTGGAGACCCACGCTCCGTTCTGGCGGCAGCAGGAAGAAAGACCATCGTGAAATCTCAAGGCTCCTTCCACCCATCCATGTAAGAAGAGCACTTGGGAAAGATTTTATGCAGCACGCCAGCTGCCAGAAATGGCGAAGCTATTGATCATCAGGTTACAGAGCCACGGTATAAAATCATGTGAATCCAAAGAGTGAACAGATGGCCAGCCTGAGCGGGGATGAAATTATTTTGTTGCAGAACTGACAAGCAGCTCGATTCTGTGTTAGTGCAAGAACCAGATTTGATTTGGCAGAGAAGACAGGGTGCTTGCAAGGCTTGGTAGTGCCACGTTTATTCAGCTCTTGGAGTTTTGTTCAGCCTGAGGTTGTTCCGCTCAAGTTGGGGATGCACTCACAACTCACTCGACTGTGGTTTGATGCAGTTGCCCAAATATTGATATCCAGTTTCATTGTAGATGCAGCAGCGTATCCTGCCTGGCCCCCAGCTGCTACTCCAGACGGGTGTTGGTATCCACTAAGTCCCGTGGCAGATCTGCCAGCCCCCTTCATGTGTCTCAGATACCCTAAGACATCTCAAATGGCTCTAAGCAACTCTGTTTTGGCAACAGGATCCCAGGATTATGGCTATATTCAAGAAAACACTTAATTTTGCTGCTTGGTCCCTTTCTGGTAGAACTTTGTGGATTTTAGGTAGCCTCTTTTCAGGTAAACCTCTGAAGAAGTTGTCATAAGGCAATTAAAATAAAAGAGTCTGCTCAGCATGGGGATGGGGGACAAAATCTCTGTACAGCAAAAGTGGAAGAAAGTGCAAATATTTCCACTCTGTTTTCTCACATTGGAGGTTGCAAGGACCCTTCTCTAAATAACTGAGGTCCCTCACAGAAGCATGTCTCTGAAGTTCTTGAGAATTTAGAAATGGCTGTAGCTGAAGCGCTGATTTGGAATAAAATTGACCAGAAATCGTAACTGGAGATTGAAGAAGAAAATCGCCAACAAGAGGAAATCTGACCCAAATAGCAGCAGGCACCGAAGCTCCTTGCAGAGCCAAGCCCGGCGAAGGCAGAGGGATACTTGTAGCTGAGAACAGTCCATTCTCAGAGCTGTCTCATTTTGGTACCACTGAAGTAGGATGCCTGGGAAAGTCCCCTTATTTTTTCGTTGAAGAGGAGCCGGTGCCAACTTAAAGAAGCCTGGCAGAACGCAAGGGCAGGTTCAAGCAGGTTCAGCCAGGGGAAGTCAGGCTCTGGAGGCTTTACCAGCTCAGTGCAAGCTGTACTGCACAGCCTACTCTCTTGGGGTCTCCTGCTGACAGTGTGCGTTGGTGGACCTCCTTTTTCAGGCAGAGTTTGGAAAAGCAGCTCTACCATCCCCCACTTAGTTCCTGTCCAGCAGACTAAGGGACAGGGAGAAGCTGGGAGAAGACAGTTCGGGAAGAAGAATCCCAAAATGGAGGAGCGTCCTGGAGATTTTCAGACGTATCCAGGGGCACAGTGAGCTTCCATAGGGTCTGGGGCAAAACCCAGGCCTGTGATCTTGACTAAATGAGGATGCCTCATAACGTAATGAGCCAGGTCTCTCTCAACAGGTACCCGGGGGCAAACTGCTCTCACTTTTCTTTCTCCCCTGCTGCCCTGCCCACCCTCCAGCTCATTCTGGGCATGTTAAATGAATTAAAATTAAATGCATCTCTAATTCATCTCCATTCTATTCTCCCTGGAGAATGATTGTCCCAGGGTGATCCCTCCGATAATGAGAACTGCTTTTGAAAATTAAAAAATACTTGTTATAGAAACCCCAAAACCAAATGCCCTGAGATTAACAAGGAGGCTAAAAACCCTGGTGAATGCAAATTTGCAGAGATTAGCAGCTGTTCAAATGCAAGATGATCACCCAATGGCATATGCTTCCAGAGCATTGACTAAAGCCCTACAGAATTATGAATAGATTAGGAAAAAATGCTAGCAATGGCTTTGACTTTGTGAGTGGTTTCATGGATATCCTCACAGGCAGTAATCGGTTGAGGCAGACGCCCACCCTGGGCTGGTAGAAGCTATGCTACAGAAACCAGGGTGGGACTCACGGCCCAGACATCTGATCGTGAAATCGGAGGAATATTTGTTAGTGAAATTCCAGAGTGTTTTCCAGAGAGAGTGCATGAGGGAAAAGAAAATGACTGCCAGAATGGCAGAATGTGAAGCCTCACATAAGAAGCAGAAAATGACCCAACGTTAACAGGTTGGGAAGAGAAAGTTTTGGTGAACAGGCGTAAAAATCCCTGGGACTGCAAATGCAGCACCTTGTTGGGACAATAAAGGCGATGGGATCCCATGCAGAGGACATTACTTCATTATGTCACACGGCACAAGGTCAGACATACTAAATCACAGCACTTGTCTGGGGACTGAGACGTGTAAGAGGAGACTAGATGATGTCTGCTGTAGGTGTGGTGCTAAAGCCATTAAACCTTGCAAGTGCTGCGCTCAAGGCGGGAAGAAAAGGAAAGCGCAGCCAGTTATGGGAAAAGCAGATTGCCCAGGAAAGCCTTGAGCTTTCTGGTGTCAGACGTTTCCCAACCAGGGTCCAGGTGCTGCCCACACAAACGCAAGCTTAACCCTGTGGAAATCAGCAGATTCCTTACTATGTATGGACCCAAAACCTGCCCCAAGCAGGAGGCAACCCAGACGTCCTCCGACGTCCTTGCCCCTTCCATCCCCTCGGTCCCCTCTGCCCCTGCTTCCCTTCCCCGTGCTCAGTTGCTCCAGCAGCAGCCTCCACGCTCGCTGCCGTCTGCGTGCCTGGCTTGGGTGACCTTTCCCGTGGACAATGGCAGCTATTGAATCCGGGCGGGCATAGCTGCCGATGACACGGAGCTGCAGACGCAAGGGTCCCATGGCCGCAAGGAAGGGTCCTGCCCGGCACAGCTGGGAGCGGGGGAGGCTGGCCTGGGAAAAAGGCTTCAGCCACCAGCCCGCCTTTCCATTGCGCTCGGTGGCTCATGCGTCACACGGATGGCTCCCTGGTTAGATACGCTTCTTAGCCGATTTAGTCCCACTGCGAGGTGCCAGAGCCTCCGCACTGGAAATTAAAAGTCCATACCATGACTTCAGGAGCTTACAGGGGTGGTAAATACCTTCCCATGTGCCCACACACCGCCACAGCTTTGCTGGGGAAGAAAATACTCCCAAATACTTTCAGAGAGGTGGTTACTTTGATTCACCGAGTTCTTGGAGGGTAGGCTGCCATGACAGGGTAGTCGTCTTTTAGCAGACATTTAGCACGCAGAGTCCTGTGGACACGACACCAGAAGGCAGGGACCGATTTATCGACTACTGGCCCTCTCTGCAGGGCTTGGGATGTCTGCTTCCCCACATCTGCCATGGCCTAACAATCCCTCCCTGTCTCACCAGGGAAAATAAATGAGTCAGTGCACACACAGAAATTGCAAGATGGAAATTGATATCGGAATGCTGTGATGATGATGAATATTACTATTGTTGCTATTATTGCTAGCGCCAGACAGGACTAAAGGATCTGTTCTGTATAACTTGGGCTCCCTCCCCCCAGCCCCTTCCAGCTTGCCGGCATTTTTACTGAAACATCAGTCCAAGTTTGGCATTTCTACCCAGCACCATCTCTCTGCAAAAAATCACAGGTCTTTATGATTCAGAGCCCATTGCTGCATCCCTGCTCGGAGCTAGAGCAGGACCAGAGCTGTCTCCTGACAAGCCCAGTCCCTCAGCAGAAGGAGGCCAGCATCACTTCAGATCTGGGATACAGTTAATGGTGCAAATGAAGGGGAAGCCTGCTCCTTTAGCGTGCCAGCTTGAACATAAAAGGCAGAGGGAGAGACTCTTCTAGCCCCACCATGAGCTAAGCTGCAACCCCTCAATCCAGAAGAAAAGGTAGGAAAACAAATACAGAATATGAATGTACTGAAGTCTTTAGATTGGTAATTTCCATCAGTGCTAAAGGCAGAAAATGTCTCTGGAAACATGTAGAGTCAGGAAGCAACCTCAGGGCAAACCCTTAAATGAAGAAAGGCACCACGTTAGAAAAATGCAGCTAGTAGTCCAGCATCAGCAGGTTTTAAAATGTGCTCACCACCCCCTGGCATCCAGGACAGTTGGAGTGACCCTGCACCAGCTCTGTTCCTGGGTAAAAATCTCCCAAAGGAAGGGAGCAGACCCTTTCCAAATTATTTCGTTTGAGCCACACAGCCAGGTCACCCTCCAGACCTCCGGCAAACCAGCCCATCTTGGGGCCAGCAAACACTTTGCCAGGCAATGCCTGAAAGCTCTCATGCTTTTACCAGCCACTGCCCCATCATCTGCTCGTGCCCTGGGGGGCTGCTGTCTGTTGGGTAAGAGAAATCCCAATTACACAATCCCTCCTCTCCCTCCCTTCCTACCATCCTCGGTGAAAGTGGTGAGTGTCGCTGCGCACACATGTTCAGAGGGGTTTAAAGTTCCGTATCAACCAGTCCTATCCCTGCAGGTCACTCCAGCCTGAGTTCCCACACGTGTCCTTGGGAATGTGCCTCCCTCAGAGCAGATAACAGATACCCGGGCTTTGCTTTGCCCTCTGGGACGGTTTCCCTGCAGAGGGGGGAGAAAAAGGGGGTTAATTCAGGGTTTCATTAACCTAACAGTTGATTGCAAGATAAACTTGTCCTATATAGGAATTGTGTCAGGAAGTAGGCTGAGGAGGAGGGAGAGAAGACAGTGGGTTACAGCAACCCTGCTGCTTCTTCCAGCATCCCTTCCCTCAGCCACGGCCCAGAAGAATGGAGTAGCTCGTGTGAGTTTTGCTCCCAGCTCCAGGCTTGTCAAAACTCCATGAGGGCAAGGAAAAGACAAAGCTGTGCTGTGGTGTGCAGCCACCTCACGTAAGAAACACAGATGATCCCACAGGCATGGATATGGGGACACGCGCAAGTCCATAGAGAACCTTCAGGCCATTTGCACACCATCCATTCCCACACAAGAAATTACACAGTAAAAATCTCCCTGCACACGCTTATGTGGCCTTCTGGAGATGTGTGGAGCATCCCCTGAGTGGAGGCAGAGCCATAGATATGTACATCCCACATAACTGTAGGGGTACTCCTCAGCATGAAGGGAGAGGGACTAGAAGAGTACTAGAGGGACTAGAAACCAGGACTGGTTACCACTGGTCTAAGCTTCTGCTGCCAGCAAAAGGGTTGGTGTCTCCATCCTGGCCGTGCCTTCTCCAGCTTCCTGCATCAGCACTTGAGAGCAGGTGGCAAGCTGGAGCTGATCTGGCTGAAAACGATCCCAGCAAGACGAACAAACTGGGAAAGAGATGGGGGAAGGCACAGCTGGAGGGAGAGGGGAGAAGGCAGGAGAGCCGCTTTCTCTAGGAGCTTTTTTCCAAGCGACTCGCGCCAATTTTGAAACCACACCCTCAGTCACAGACAGAGATGTAAAAACGTCTGTTCCCAAGTGGAGTCGCATCATGGGGACACCCCTCCTCTCCAAAAGCACCCACTTGGCTGCCCTGCATGGCTGGGGAGGAGGGCGGGAGGGGGTTCTTACTTAGGACCTTCTGGAAGGGCCCGGGTGCAGCTCTGGGAACGTGTGAGAGCTGCAGAGGTGGAAGGAGGAACAGGGAAGGAAGGAAGGAAGGAAGGAGCTATTGTCATGGAGAGGGCTTTGTTTGACTGGCATTGCTGAGATTCCAGTGGCCCCAGTAGCCCCGAAGAGGCTCCTCCAGAGGCTCCTGCAGGGACGGAGCCAGGGGGAAAGAGAAAGAGAGGCCAGACAGGTTGACAAGAGGGGCCTTGCCATTCCTGGAGCTGTGTTTTCTCGAGATAAGTCTGACCTATTCGCAGTCACTCCAGAGCAGCGGCAGGAGCCGGCCTTTACGTCTGACTTGACCTTCTATTGTGGCTCAGACACTGGAGGAGATTAAGGCCATAATCAAACAACTCCCCAGCTTTGAGGCATACCCTGCACGGGCCTGGGGCAATGCAGAGAAGCCCAGGCTTGCCAACAACTGCCAGGTCCAAAACAGCCAGCCTGGCATGTCCTGCCTTGCACTGATGCCAAGCAGTGTGACTTGGGGAGGCTGGGTTGTCCAGAGGGGTCTAACTCACAGTATATGCATCCAGTGACCGTTGATCCCCAAATCCTGTAGGACACCTCACAAAGCAAGAGTCAACCACCTTGATCGATGGCTTGGAGTCAAGTCCAAGTCGCTGTGGCACACCAGCTGTGCCAGAAGCATCCAGCACGCTATTATTTTCTGCTTAGTTAAGACAAGTCCAGATCCAGGCCATAAGCAACTGGGGGGTGGGTGGAGGAGGAGGAGAATGAGAAGAACGATGGCAGAAAGACTGAGATGTGGCAAAGGTACCAAAATCCTTGATTCAAGAATCTTTGATTGGCTGCTTCACTGGAGAGGACAAGGTCTTGCTGCACCTTGGAGCACCTGCCCCTTCTCAAACCTTGGGGGTGGTGGCTGTACAGGACATGTGTGTGATGAAGGCTGTCTCCAGGTGCTCACACAAATATCTTGGTGGGTTGGCAGGGGGGAAAAAAGGGGCATGTGAGCTCTTTCATCACTTCTGGGCCTTAGGGACCAGGGCAGTCAGCCCAGCACCTTTCCTCAAAAAAGGGGACAGGAGAAGAAAAGTAATGCCTTCAGGGGATGCCTTCAGGGGCAACATGAAGAAAGCAAGATGTTTTGTGTGTTTTCATCAAATTTTCATCAGAGGTGTGCACAGGAGACTGCATCCCCTTGCCGTACCTCAGGCTGATGAATGCAAACACTGCGTTAGGCAATCCTAAGGTGGTGATGAGGGTCCTCTGCCAGCGCTGGCAGCACTACCCACAGCGTGGTGTGTGTGTGAGCGGTGTGGGAAGCCCCCTCTGGGCTGCGGGGACTTCCCGGACCCCATTCACCCCACATGAGGTCAGGAGAGTTGCCCTGGAGTGGCACATGGCTCACGCATGGAGAAGGTCTTTGGGTCCAGAAGGTAAAGACCTGCAGGCTGGGCTTGACTTCAAGTCCAGCAAGAACTTGAGATGGCTGATCTTTAAAAAACAAATAGCTTTTCTTTTAACAACAAGAAAGCATCCTTGGATCCCGGCTGGATCCAAGGGCCTGCGAGACGTGAGGGTATATTTGTAGCACGCTCCCCTCCTTTATTGGGATTTTTCCATTCTTTGAGGTATCTCAACCCTCCCTCTGCCCAAGATAATGGAGAGGCAGCTAAAATGGCATTTTAAACTCTTGGCTCCCTCTACCAACAATTGGACAAAGCAAAGAGGCAGGATGGGAGAAACTGGCTTTCTGGAAACTTCTGATAGATGGAGAGGGGTCACACCCCCTTCAATAGAGATTGGAGTCGGGGGTCATTTTACATCTGCCTTTAATGAAGAATGGTGGGAAGGGAAATTTAGCTCCGATGAGCTAATTAAATATATATATAATTTCCACTCTGTTAGCAAGGAAAAAAAAAAAAAAAAGCCTTGGAGCAGCTGCTAGGTCATTGTTTGCGAATTTAAAAATAAAAGTTTCTTGGCATAGATTTCCGAGATGGAGGCAATATCATGCGTTGTCATTCCAGAGGGAAAGGGAGAGCGAGCAAAAGAAGGATGAGGCCAGGCAAGGATAGTTCAGCGTGACTACGTGTTGCTCAGGTGTGTCTTGGCTTTCGAGCCTCTTTTCCCTCTGGCTGGTTTAGGTAATCAACATCCTGCCCAGATGGTGAGCCTCACCAGGGACAGATTTACAGGCCTCACGCCCTGAAGATCTGGGAGTGTCCTGTCATGGGGATGGCTAGTGCCTGGCAGTGCCCTGAGTGCATTGGTGGAGCTTAATGGCCCCAACCAGGCTCAGCTGGAACCACCACCCCTCTGCTCAGGGGCTCTATTTAAGCTCAGGTCCAGGTACCTGCTTCTGGCCTGAGCTATGTTGTAGGTGTATCTGTGCCCGGCCTTGTCCCCAGCTATCCTGGTCTCCTGACTGGTGCTCTCAGATGGACTCCAGACCTTCGCTGGTGGTAGCTTTGTCTCCAGGATACACCTTGGACCTGCGCTGCAGCCTTGTCTCCAGTGCTGTCTCTTGCTGTTCCTGACCAGATCTTGCCTTGTCTAATTCTGTGACTGGAATCTGTCCCCATTGCCACCTTGGCAGTGCCGATCACCTGTGGGACAGTGTTGGGGTTGTGCTTCGCCCTGGACCTATCCCCTGTGTGGGGCAGCCCTGTTCCTGCTGCTTGCTGGACATGAGCTGAGGTCTCTCCATTCCTGAGCTGTGCACAATGGAGCCAAGGTCCTTGGGCTGTGCAGGACCTGGCCCCATACCTCCTCCTGGGCTGAAGGCTGAGGACCTTGCACCCCATGGCTACACTAGAGCACTACTGCATCCCTCTTTCTGTTCCGTCAGCTCTGGTTCTCCCATGCCACCTACCACTGCCTGGCTTCTCCACAGTGGGGGCTTGGCACTCCTTCCCATGTCTGCCTGCCTCTGGGACCCCTTTTTCATCTCTGTGTCTCTGAAGCAGATTCATGTCCCTGCCCTGCTTCCAAGTCATGATCCCAACCTGGCTCCAAGTCCCCTGTGCCCATAGTGTGACCCTGCCTTAGTTCTGTGCCACCATCCTGATCCAGTTCCATGTCCCTGCCCTGGCTGTGTGTCACTCAACCAGTAACAGCCAGGCCCAGGCACAAGAAGCTGTCCATTGAGCCCAGTCCTCTGCAAGGTGTGAGAACATACTTTAATGTTTGTCAGGACCCTGAGTGTGTTACTGGGCCTTATCTGTCCTGGCCAGCGTCCCCTGGGACTTGCACCTGTATGTCCTCATGGCCTAGGAGCTCCGTTTAACCTCAGCTATGCTGTAGGTGTACCCATGTGTGGTCCTGTCTCCTGCTGACCTGGCTTACTGACTGGTTTTCCTAGAGGGACTCCAGACCCACTTTGTAGGTCCCTTCATCTCTAGTCCCATCTCTGTTTCTGCTCAGATACTGAGGGACTGTACCCAGATCAGCAGGGTCACCAGCTGGGCTGGGGTCACTCTTGGCTCCTCTTGTGGAGCAGACCTGTTCTTGCTGCTCCCTCATGCTGGTGACAAGCCAGACCATGGTAGGAGGCCTCATCTCCAGTGGCCTTGGTGCTGGTTTTTCCCTTCCCACCCTGTTGCATTCATTAGCCTGATGCTTTCTGGCAACGGCTGCATGTGGAACGGGGAGACCTGAACTTTTCCATTCTCCATCCTCCAGCGCTGCCAATCCCTCCAAGCTGGGAACGGGCATTAAACTCACTCTCCACCAACAAATGGCTCCTGACTGTCCCTATCTCTTCTTGAGCCCCACGTGCCGTTCACCTTTGCTGAGAGGGAAGGAAGGGGGGCATTCCCCTCTGCCTTAGCTGTTCCGGCCCCACTTGCTTTTTCTGCTGCTCACATTATGTCATCTGGGGCTGTGGGAAGCTCTCCCCCTTCCTCTGAGCACCTAGTGCTGCTCCTTCCCCCTTCTCCTGTCCCACCGAGGACTCTGGCAGGCTTGGTGTGCTGTCCTTTGCACACAGGAGTGTCATTCGAAAGAGCCTGCCCCCAAACTCTTGGCAAAAGGGAAATTAATAATATTAATATTTTTTTAAAAGGCTCATAATCCCCCCTGCCCTGCCAAATTATGCAGCCAGGGAAAGAGAGCAAAGCGTGGGAGAGCCTGGCTGGCCTCAAAGCCCTGCTCCACCTGCTCACCGACTTGGCCACCAACCCAGGGAGGGTCAGAGGATGCTCTCAGGAGACACTGTTCAAAGCCAAAAGGGGGCAGGAGGAGTTTTCCTTGCTTTTGAGACAGTTCCCCAGCCCGTCTGCCTGGATCCCACTATTGGAAAGGATCTCTGCACCTCCAGACACCCCGCAGATATGCTGGCAAGCTTGAGTTAGCTCCTGGTGTCCATCCCCATGTAGAAAATACTGCTGGCCCACGCTCCCTTTTCCACTGACACCGAGCAGTGTGGTCAATACTCACAGTCTAGGGCTTTTTTTCCTCTCCAGGAGCAAGACAGACAGGCTTCCCGCGTGTGCACTTAAGACAAGTCTGTTCCTCAAGAGGTGTTGGCTCCCTCCTCACTGCGGTTATGGGAAGGCCTTTTTGTTTAAAGAGGAAAACAAATGAATAGATTCCCCTGACACCCAGCCTTATCAGGCATGAACCCAAGGGAGTCCCTTGTTTAAACACCAGGAGTACATTGCTGGATAACACCCCTCCACTCCCCCCGCCTTTTGGGTTGGTTTTTTTTTTTTTTTTTTTTGGTTGGGTCAGGCTTTTTTCTCCCTCTATTTGCTCTTTTCTGAGCTGCTTGCTTCTTGCCAGAGCTGCTCGGAGAAAGCGGGAGGACAGCAAGGGTCCTACAAGCCAGAGCTTCTGGGCTGGACCAGCACAGGAGCAGTGCTGCTCCAAGGACTTGCCACGGCAGAGCTGGAGGCAAGGATGCTGCGAGCAGGTGGAAACATATGGACAGGGTGTTTGGGGCACGTCAGGGCCAGGACATGAGGAGACTGAAGTGGGAGAGAAAGTTCCCTCCCTCTTGACCTTCGCTTTCCCTCTCCTGTCTGCACATCTAAGCCGGTGAGGCAAAAAACGGTGTGCTCTCCTCCTCCCTGCCCTACAAAAATAGAGACTAGAGTCAAACTTGGAATTCCCCTCTGTCTCATCGCTGGGGAGACAGGGTCTTGGTGGTGATCTCACCCCATCAGAAACCTTTCTGTGCACAAGGCTAGCGAGCAATGAAGAGGGAGGCCAGGGAGGAGGAGGGGAGTCGTGGCAGGAAACCAAGAACACATCAGACACTCTAAATTTAGATCTTTTTATTCAGCTCGGACAATATTCCTTGATTTCTCATTGTTCAGGAGAGGGCAGAGGGCAGGAGATCTATTGAAAGGCTTTGTCCTGAGAGATGCCACTTTGTCTGGGTATACGGGGGGCGGAGGAGTCGCAGATTGGGTCAGTCCAGCGTGGGCAAGAGGTGCATGTCCCACTGCTCCAAACGGGGCTGGGGTGGTGGGTGAGCATCTCTGGGAAGCCCAGGTACCTGCAAGGCAGAGGCTGGAGGTCCCCTCAACCCTGTGCACCCACCTGCATCTGTGATCAGGGCAGTGGTGAGGACTGGCATGAGGGCCCCTGAGCAAGCACCCCTGGCCGGCGAGCGGCACCTTTGCTTTGGGGCAGGTCCCCATGCCGGCGGGGCGTCAGAGGCAGGGCGTGTAGGATAAATACACACCCCGCTCTATACGTCTCGCTGCCTTTCCGGCATCGCAGCTCAAAGTCTATTTTTAAACTCCCTCCTTTATTACACAGGCCAGCAGATAGCGACGGCCTGCCTCCTGCCATGCCAGGGGTGCTGCTCTCCCCCGCACCCCGGGGAGCAGGGTGTCCTCCATACCAACACCACCCTCCACAGGGGTGCCGCAGGGTGTTATGTCCCGCTGTATCGGTGGGATGCTGTATTTGCTCGGGGCCAGAGGCTTGCAGGAGGGAAACGAGCTGAGGGTTGGGTGCAGCATCACCAAATCCTCCCGATGCTGGTGTCGGGGCAACCAGATCGGGGCAGGTGGGAGGACCAGCTCTCACCGATGGGCGCACACGGGGCTTTCTACCTCGGCTGATGCCCTGACCCCCATAGAGCAGTATTTAGAGTGGGTTTTGCTCTGTGATGTGAGCAGTGATAGCAGGTGAGGGGAGGGGGTGAGGGGGGGGTTGGGGGGTGAGGAAGGAGGGAGAGCCGCTTGCTTTTGGTTCTCGACCCTCATCTTCATTTCACATCATGAGTCATGTTACGTTCTGAGCTGAGTAACTGCTGGGGCTATTTTTACTCCAGCTCAGCAAGCTTCCTTCTCGCTGCCGCCACCACCACCGCCGCCGCTCGCTGCGGACCCAGGGGCAAAGGATGGGGAGATGGTGAGTGGCAGAGGCCGTGGGCAGGGGAAGCGGTGTTTGGGGTGGTGTCAGTGGAAAGGGGGACCGCTGCCCACCTAATCAATTTGGAAACAAAAATAGCATCTGCCTCTTGAAAAACAACAGATGACCTGCGGTGTGTGGTGTATTCACACACACGCATACGTATATATTTATTATACCGGGAGAGGGGAAGGGGGGAGGGAGAGAAATTCCTTTCGAGTGCTATTCACCAGTCTGGAAAAATAAAGAAGGAAAGCAGAACATTTTTTCCTTTCATCAAAACAGGAAAGAGAGGGGGAATGGGGTGGGGAGCAGATCCATAGACATAATGGATGGTTGCCAGAGTAAGGAAATTGTTCCCTTCTACCCTAAACTTGGGGGTTGGGGGGGGGGGAAGAAATATATGAGCATGAGCAGGGAAGGCTGCATCCCCTCCTCCCCACCTGGCGTTGGAACGTGTATGCACACGGGAAAGGGCTGGGAATTCAGTGCCCCCAGCTTTGCCTTCTCTCTTTGGATCCTGCTCGAGCTGCAGATCCGCAGAAATGTGAAATGCCTTTGCCTTCTCCTTGACCCCAAAGCAGGGGGCAGCAAGCCGGGAGCCCTTTCCCTCTCTGTCGTTGTCAGGGGCCGAGCTCTGCCCTCTGCGTGTGGCTGTGTGCTCATCCCCCTTCCCCATCTTCTCCTCTCTGCCGGGTTTCTGCCAGGAACGGGTGAGATGAAGGAGCTGCTGAAGGGCTGGGGGAATCCCTCTACTGGGGAGAGACAGGCAGAAGGGGGGTCCCGGAGGAAAACTGGCAGGTCCCATCGCATGCTTGCTCTCCAGGTGACACCTTCCCTTTCCCCGGGAGCCAGTTGCTCAGTGAGGGCTTTACTCATCCTTGGAAAGCATTTTCCCTGCCAGTGCCAGGGGCGAGAAGGTGAATAATGCAAGCCCTGGGCACCCCGAGGCTCTGCTTTTCCTCCAGCACCAAACACCAGGCTCCCTGCCTGTCTCAGTCTCCTTCCTTTGCTCTCTCCTCTCCTTTCCCCTTTTCTTCCTCTGTTAGACCTAACTCAGTCATTGGGAAGTGGGGGCAGCTCCTGGGCCAGAGGGCGTACACAGTGGCATAAGCTGTGTAGGATGGCTCCCTTCTGGTCGCTTGGGTGGGGATGCACTTCATACAACTGGGCGATGCGGCGTAAAACCGATGCGCCCACAGAACGGGCCTCTTGGTGTAAACCAGGCACAAAACTTACTCTGGGTGCTTCATCTCAGTGTCAGGGCTGCTCCCCTCCATTGACGGCTGCGGCAGCCCCGCGGAGTAGGCGTAGGGATTGCTCATCGTTCTCCTGAACTTAGAGACCAGAGCGGGAGCAACACCTCAGTGAGATACCTTGAGTGGGCGGGCTGACTACACGTTGGCTGTCAACACCTCCTAATTTCTTTCCATTGATTGTTTTTTTCAAAATAGGACTCATCATGGAGAGGCTGAGACATCTCAGCTGTTCAGACTGAGTCTTGCTTTCCATTGTAAGCCCTGTTTTTCTTCCTGCTCTTTCACAATTCCCTCCCCTCTCTAGAAAAAAAAAAGAAATTAAAAAAAAAAAAAAAAGAGAAGATATCACCCCTCACATCGAGCCTCTGTGGATGGTGGCTAGTAGATAATTTTTTCCACCAACACGAGATGAGGGGAGAGCAGGCTTGGAGCAAGGAACTGCCTATTGTCCTCGGACACGTGTTGCCCTCCTCCCTAATGAAAAGAAAATAACCGAGGAGATGAGTTCAGCTGTTTGCAGGTTAGAAAGCTGCAGTGGTGGTGAAAGTGTTTTAATAAGAAACCCTGCTGCAGGCTCTTAAGAAATCTCTGGTTTTGTTGTGGTTTTTCTGTGGGGCCATTGCCAGCTCGCACAGTTGTGACCGGACCTTGTCAAGTCGCTGTGCTCTTAATGGGACATTTTTATGGTCCAGCCGCTTCATGTAGCCTTGAAATACCTTCCTGCCACATGCAGTGGTGGTTTCAAACTCCCGTCCTGTGACACCTGGGACATGGGTAGCCCTGTGGGCCTCCGCACCCACCCCACAGGCCAGGTGAGGGGAAGATAGAGTTGTGACCATTAGATTTAGGGGTTCGTGGGGTAAATGAGAAGCTAATTTCACAGAAGCAAGAGAATCAAAGGACTCCCCTGCTTGGCTGAAGGCACAACGCTTTAAGTGCGTGCCTTAAGTGGCTTTGAACTCAAAGCCAAAGAGACTGGCCCAGCCTGCATCTAAAGGCCTCACTCGAGAAAAATCTGTCCCTGTCTTAAAAACAGAAAGAGCAAGGAAAAGCGACTGAAGCCTGAGCAGCTTGAATATCATTTTGCTCTATTTCCAGGCAGGATTATAGGTAGATGATTAGTCAAATTCCAAACATCTACTTCCTTGCTGTCTGGAGGTTCAACAGGGATTAGCTTTTTGTTTCTGATGTCCAGCTTCTAAAAACTGCCCGGCATCATCCACATGAAAATAAATAACTCTATTTCTATCCCAGCTCGCACGTAATGTAGCCGGATATTTTTTTTTAAAAAAAAACACAACCCAACCAACACGGCACACAAAGGCCCCCCCCCCAAAAGCAGGCCCTGCAGCAGCTCTTGTTGCTACCGAGCAAGAAATTTTCAGCAGTCCCTGCTAGCTCTCTGCTGAGCCCTTCTCCTCGCCGGCGGTGATATCTCTCCCTGCTGAGGAGTTTAATCAACCCTCCCACACGCAGGCTGTTCTGTCCTGGCCAGGCAGCCACTACGGCGTGGGGGACCCCCTACACAGCTCGAACGAGGTGGCGTGGAGGTGGCGGAGCCACGCCAGGTTACTCGAGGGCAGAGATCCTCAAAGGGCACCCCAGCCTCCATTTACCCCTCGTGAACTTTAAACACGTAACATGGTCATGGACATTCGGGACCTAGCTGCCCTCGGCTCCCCTCTACGCAGATAAAAGGACTTCCAGAAGCTGGTTTGGCCATCCCAAATCCTCAGGTTTCCCCTTGCTGACCGCCAAAGGGACCAGGGCTACTGGGTTCCTTTGGCCATAGCCCTCTGGAGCAAAGTGAGATGGATGCAGGCTCTTTTAAAACCCTTTTCTGGAAGCTCCTGCAGGAGTTTCAGTGCAGAGGTAGATGTCATAGTAGTAGCTCCACCCTGCCAGAGGGTTGGAGCTGAATTGTCATCACGTGAAATGGCTGGTACGCTGCTGGCAGGCCAGGATGGAGAATGAGGAGAATTCTAAGAGCGCCGTGAGGAATTTGGGGTGGGACAAGGCTAGCATGGCTGGAGCATCTAAGGTAAAGTCCTGTTAAGGTCTCTGGCGGTGGAAATGAGCAAAGGTATGCGCTGCATTTCCACTTCCTCCCACTTGAGCTCCAAAACTGGGACTGAGCCACTTCAGACTGGGTTTGAGGGACTCCCAGGACACTCCTTATCTCTGCACTTATGCCACCTCAGATGGCCTGGGCTTTGGAGCTGGCTTGGCTCTGACAAAATCCCCACCTGTGGAGAAATCTTCCCCCTCTTCTTCTGGATCAGTGTAAAGTGTCGCTCATCCCTTGCCACCTAAGAGCATCTTGACACGCTGTCCCCTTGTAGGACCTTTCATTTTGTGTTTCATTACCTGTCTCTGTGACAGGAGGAGCAGAGGAGCTATTGCTATTTAAGAAAGCTATGGAGGACCCCCAGTTCTTTTTGTGCTCCCGACCAACATCCGCATCGCTGAGCCAAAAGTCGGGTTCAGGGGTGTAGCTAGCCAAGCTGGCAGGTGCTGTCCGATGCCTACTAGAGAAGAAGATTTGGTGGGCTGCTGCTCAGTTCTGGTAGCTGCTCCTCGTATACCCGGCCGCTTGGGATGATGGTGCATACACGGGCGCTGGCGCGAGACCGTGTGTTTCAGAGCGGGTTGGCTGCATGAGGCTCACAGCCACCTAGATAGTCTAAGGGAGCATGTGCGACGCTGTGAGCTGAGGCCACTGGTACGCCGGTGGGTGTATGCGTGTGAGGAAGGAAGAGAGAGGGGGAGAGTGAAGGAGAACACATGGGCGCCCAGGGATGTGTGAATGAGACAAAATTTGCACGTCGCTGTGCGTGCGAGTGGCTCGAACAGAAGCCTGCGCGTAGCATAGAAAGAGCAGGGAAGATGCTTGGGATTCAGAGGGAACGCCTGCCGAGCGCCTGCGGTGCATGACGGTGCAGGAATGTATCGGTGGATACGAGCCTGCACAAAGATGGTGCAGAAAACCCTCCCGGTCGTGCCTGGAGCCTGCTTTTGCAAAGTGTGCGACTCCACACCGGGAGATGGCTCATATGTACACGAGAGGGTGTGCGTACGGGTGTTTTTTCTATAGGATATGACTCTTCCTTGAACTCACCTGTTAGCAGCAGTCCCCTCCCCATCCCTCCCCGCACCCCCCCCCCCCTCAGCAAATATCTGCTTGCTTAATTTCCCTTCAGATGTTTATTACATCGTGGAGATATTCATGCAGCAAAATACCTCCCAGTGCCACGAGCAACACCAGATTGTCTTTTAGCGACGTTTAAATTTCTCTGGCTTTCCCCCCCCCTCCCCTGCACACAAAGATATTTAAGATATTAAAGCTGTCTCTCTCGCTGGAGCTAGCGGTGTAGCAGGGCAGGGAAGAAGGCAGGCTGAGCTTAGAGAAATAGGCTCCAGACTACAACCAGTGAGAACCCAGGGCCAAAAAAATAACAAACTATCATGCTGGGAACTCCTTGCTTCTTATCTTTTGCCGAGGAGGAAGGAATTTCTGTCCCCATTCCTCAGGCGGTATTAAAGCCACATTATATGGGTTATTACAGCATTAGTAATTTTTTATTAATTTATCATTTAAATTAACACACTTTTTATTTTGTCAGCAATGGACTGCTACTCCCTCACTAGATTTTTCGCCTTGATACCCAGCCAAGAGGAGGATGGCAAGTTTATGCTCCACCCATCTCCTCTCCTTTATAAAAGGAGCAGCCCCAAGTGCCAGTTTAGTCTCTCTTGCAGCTCGCAGACTAAAATAAAGACCCGTCGGCTCACTCGCCTCCCCTTCAATTTTACCTTTTCTGCTATTCATTTTTTTTTTCCCTTCTCCCTTTTTTGTCGCGACAGAGCGCGGGAGGCAGCAGCGGCTCCGCTCTGAGGCTTGTCAAGGCTCAGGGCATACACACGCACACACACGGGACCAACCCAGAGCGAAAACATTTGCTCTCACCTGTCTCCAAACCCAAAGCAAACCTCAGGTCCCAGCGAACTGCCGACACTTCAGACGAGAAGGCACCCAAGCCAGACCCTGATGCCAGGGGAAGACATTCAGCGTACGGTAGCAACTTTTCGCTAAAAAGCGAGCGGGCGTAAGGAAGAAAAGGAGGATTTTAAGAAAAGGACACCTTAAGGAAGAAGGTTTTATGTTTTGGATTTCGTACCAAACTTTGGAAAAGTTTTTAGTCATCCTTTTGTGCATCTTCTTCTGAGAACATTCAGTCGCCGTTACCTGCATGTAAAAATCTTGTACGCGTGTGTATTTTAAGAAGGAAGGAAGCCGGAGAGGGAAAACCAGCATGCGGACCACCTAGCAAAAAGGCAACGCCGAAGCATCCCTTGGCGGCCCGGGGGGGACGCAGGCTCCGGATGCGTCTAATCATTTCGAGGGACTGCATTATTTTCTCCACCGGGCTTATGAGATAACGCAGAGGCAGGCGAGTCACCCAGCGTTACTCCTCTCTCCCCTCACCACCGCCACCGCCAACCTCCTTCCTCTTCCTCCTCCTCCTCCTCTCCCGGGGGCTCCCGCCGCTCTCCCACCCGCAGCCGGGCTCGGAGGGGGCATGGGGGGTCGCGGCGCCCTCCATGCCTGAGGCCGGGCGGCCGCGGGGCTGCTCTCTGCGGGAAGCGCTCTCCCTCCCCGGGGGCTCGCCGTCCATGTGCCCGCAGCCGGCGGGGCCTGAAGTCGGGATGAATTTCGGCGTGGTCTTCGCCTTCGTCCTCTCCCTGCCCCTGGCCCGCCTGGAGGTGAGTTACCGGTCCCGGCAGCGGGCGGTGCTGCCGAGCTGCCAGCCCCGGGGCGGCGGCGGCGATGGGGGGGGGATGTTGGGGTGGGGAGGCCGGTGGTGGCGGCGGCGGCGGCTCCTCCCGCCCCGCAGGTGGCCGGTGTCGGGGCGGGGGGGAGCGGAGCTGCACGGCGGGGACGGGCGGCGTCTCTCCTGCCCCTTTGGGAGGGGAAGGGCTGGGGCAGGGGCGCGATAATGGCGGGCAGAGCCCTGAGGGGGAGCGACCGTTGGGGGACGTTTACCTGCCTGGCGGCGGGGGCTGCCTGTACCCCTTCCCCCCCCCCACCTCATTCCCTCAGGAGGGGTCGCCTCCCCTCAATGGGAGGAGAGTTTCACCTGGAAATCATCCCACCCCCCTGTATGTCCCAGGCTGGAGTCAGCACCTGGAGGGTGGGGAAGGGGAGATGGGGCTGGAGACCCCCACCCCGGTCAATGCTGGGGACGGGGGGGTGCTGATGGGGAGCCCACCCCCCCAGGCACCCCACAGCCTCCCGCCCCTCTGGCAGCTTCCCCCAGCGGCTGTCACCCCGCTGAGCCTCTCACCCCCTCCGGTTATTATTTTGGCATTTATTTTGGCATCAGGGACTGAAGCCAGGTTGGTTGCCACCTCCAGCGTGAACCCCCAGCTGGCATCGCCAAGGGGCTGATGGAGAAAGAGGGGGGGGGGGGGGCTTTGA
>JAOXJM010000001.1:55049958-55069018 GCA_026413425.1 Tringa solitaria
GGGGGGGGCTTTGAAAGGGGTGAGGAAGGGGGGGCATCGTGGGTAGAGACACGGGCACCGGGGCGGCACAGTTATTAAGGAAGGTGTGTTTCCAGCCGGGGCCGTGGGAGAAGGCAGGGGGTGAGTGTCTCTGCCCACGATCACACGAGTGTCTTATCCTGCAGCCCCTCTGCATGCTCCGCTCAGGAGGGGGCTAGGCGCAGGGCGGGGGCCAGGTGGTGGGATTTGGCTGATGGAGGTACACCCCAACCCTCTTTGGTTTCCCTGTGTGTGGAAATCAAAGCCTCACCCTGAGCCGTGGCGGAGGGAAAGGAGCCCCAAATCCTTTGACCGCTCCCACCGCGTTTCATGGTCCGATCGCGTGCAGACCGAGGGGATCAGAAAGTCCTTCACATTTATGCATGGTTCTCGGTTCCCATTTCAGCTCTACCCAAGGATCTACAGCTTGGGGGTTGTCAGGGGCAGGAAATATCCTTCCACCAAAACTTTCTTGCCTTTGCATCATTTCTGGTTTTTTTTTTTTCCTTCCCCATTTTCGGGCAGCCCCTCTTGTGGGCGGCAGGGAAGGGGTTGGGTGTGAAGCATCACATCACCTCCTTATGGGCCCATTTTACCCTTGCCCAAGCCGCAAAGGGAAGCAGTTAGAGCTGTGGGCTGCCCAGTGGTTATGTTTGTTTTGGGCAGAGGATGGTATTTCCTTTGTGGGTGGCTCAGATCTCTTTCTCCCGTGCAACATGAAACATCAGCTATGGTTGGCTCTGGGGAAGGGTGAAGATGGAAGTGTCTGATCCCAGGGGGGCTGTTCTTCTGTGCTGTCATCCCATTAAAAGACCGCACAGCTCTGTGACAGCCTCGTAGGGTTAGAGTTTGGGAGTCCTGGCTCTAGGTTTCTTGGGAGGAATGGTGATGTTTGACATTTTATGACCAGAGAAGCAAGAAGGTTTCTGCTTGGGTAGATGCTTGGCTGCCTGCAGCCATTCCCCACATCTACTTTGAGGGTGGTGTGTTGCACCTCTGCGGCAGGCTGCTGAACCGTAGTCATCCTCCGAATGGAGCTTGCACCTCCTTCCCAGCCCTGCTGGAGAAAGTGCACAGGGCAGAGCAGCTCCCCATGATCAGCAGAGGCCTGAGCCGGGAGACAGAGCCTCCCGAGTCCCTCTCCCTCTTCGATCACACCCATCTGGAGCTGGAGGGCCCTGGAGCTCTTCCAGCGGGAGGGAGTACGTTCTGAGCCTCAGCGGGAAGGTATTTTGCCAGTTGGGAAGCGAGGATGCTGAACCGATTTGCATTTGCCCCCGCGGGCTGTAATAGTTGCCTTGCAACATTTACAGAGATGGGCTGAGCCCTGCGTGGTTGTGGTGGGGTGAAGCCCCACTGCCAGGGCTTTCTGGAATTCCCGAGGAATGGGGTGCGGCCGGGCGCTTGCTTATAACCCCGGCCCGGCTCCCCACCGCCTCTTCCCCGTGCAAGGCTCCGGGGGCTCTTCCCAAGTCTTCCTAGCGTGAGGCTGTGACAAGGACAAAGCGGTGGAAGCCGGGATGGATGACATGTCTGGGGTGAGCTCGTGGAAGGAGCCAGGCGAGTGGTCCCTGCCTCCCTCTCACCATCAGCTGATGCGCAGCGGCAGGAGAGAATGACAGTGGCTCCTGCGCTGTTTCCACCGCTGCTGGTACCCGACCGGCGCCGGGGGTGGAAATACCTCCAGCCCTGGCAGGGGAGGTGTGGGGGGAGCGTGGGAGAGCAGAGTGGGGCAGCGGGGTGCCCCTTGAAACGGGAAAAAGAGTGGGTAGGTCTGGCTGTATTTTAGGAACGTGGGCTAGATCAAACGTTAAGTCGGATTCTTTTAAGGGAGGAAAACACAAGTCACCGTCCCACGTGGAAGGGGCTTGCGTGATCAGGGTTGTGCCCCCCGTGGGGGGGAGGCACGCGTGGTCCTCCGGCAGGTGGACGTCGGGGTCCTCCTGTGATGCTGGAGTGATGCTGGAAGGGTGGAAGGCCTGTGACAGGGGAGCAAGTGCCTCTGGGGTTCAGCGGGCTGGTGGCAGGTGCTGCTGGTCTTGTGCTCTGCCAGGGAATGCTGTGGATTCTCCCCTCGGGGTCCTCATGTCAGCTTCAGAGGGAATTAAAAAAATGCTGTTTGTTTGGGGTTTTCTTTTTCCTGGCTGATCACTGGAGACCCTGCTGCCAAGATCCCCCCCCTTGCCGCAGTCCATGTGGAGGTGCTCGGGAAAGCCCTCCTCTCCTGGGCAGAGGAGCAGACAGACGGGTGCTTCCCTGCCCCGGGCCGCTCCTGCCGCTGCCCTTCTCTCCTTCCCTGTGCAGTCACACCTGGGTGTGTACACCCTAAAAAAAAAAAATAAGAGGACTGGAGGAGTCCTCACCTTGGGAGTGTCCTTGGCTGGTTCCTTTGAGCCCTGAGGGTCTGCTTTCCCTGCCGGATGGTTGCACAATCTTCGCTCCCTCCTCCTGGGTATCTGCTGTGCTGCCGGATGAGACCAGACTCTTGCCTGTGAATAGCCGGAGGGAGGACTGGACCACAGCCCGGCGTGCCACCTCGCCAGTGGCTAGCATCCCCGGCGCTCAAAAGCACACGTTGGCAGAAAGGTCCAGAGGCAGGGGGTGGAGGGGTTTAGGGAGAAGGCTGATTTCGGGGGACAAGCTATGTGTGGGGAGCGGGGATGCTACCAAACAGCACTGCTGGGAGCGTCTGGGAGGAGGGGAGGCAAAGGGGATGCGTCCGAGGGGCTCCGGGGGCATCACAGCCAGCCTGGTGCTCTGCTGCCTTGTCTCAGGTGTGCCGTGGGCTCTTGCCCCCCAGGTGCCAGCAGCGGGGAGAAGGGGAGGGGGTGTCCCTAGCAGGGGACTGGCAGAGCGGGGTGTGCCCCTGTGGTTCGGGTTGGGATCCAGGCACTGCGGGCGGAGGGAGGGAGGGTGGGAAGAACAAACTCACTTTCTTCTAGGAATTTGGGGCCTCGCAGGAATATGAGGCCAGGCCTTGGGGCACTTGACAGCCAGCCAGGAGTCCATTGAGACAAAAGTCTTCTTTGATCCGCCGTGCAGTTAAAAAAGGAGATTGTTAACCTGTGTTAGACAAATAATTCCAGAGGAGCTGCTAAGCAGGAAAAGCACTGGCTGCTTGGGCTGGTCTGCTGGGCATCCCAACACCTGCGTTGCTCCTCCACTTTCTGACCCCATGGGATCAGGTGGAGGTGGCTGGTGGACCTCTGCTTCCCCGTGTCCCATTCCCACCAAGTGCCCCGAGCCTGGGGGTGTGTGCAGTGCCCAGATCTCAGAGCTTCCCAGGCACAGGGCTGGGATGGGGGGGCAAAGGCATGACTTTTCCCAATCACAGACCCCAAAAGGAGCAAGGACAAGCCGTGCAGCTCAGGTAACTGATCTTATGCCAGCCTTGGACACGGTTCTGCGGCACAAGAGGAAAGGAAGGATCTTCACAGGCTTGTGGTTGTCACTGGCAGAGCTGCCTCACAAACCCCGGGGAGGAGGACAGGATTATGAGCCATGTGGGCTGGTGATACGCCGTAGCCATGCTGATAGTATCTGCAACAAGAAAAAATTGGCACCTAAAACTGCTGCTGTGAGCAGGGAGTGGAGCTTATTCCTACAGGCAGGCAGTCCCCAGCAATCCGGCTCCTGAGGGCCTGCATTTGCAGTCCCTGATTCATATCTGTTTCCCCTGCTCAGTTAGCAAGGTGACACCTCCCAGCTCGCCTCCAAAGTCACCGACTCCCGTAACACCTGCCCACGCTCTCCCCCAGCGAGTGCCGGAGTTTAAAATAAAAGTTCCATTTCCTACATGTATTAAGTGTCAGGAAGGACCAGGGGCATCCGTGCAGAGCAGCATTCGTGCGCACACGCGCTCAGCTGACAGGTGCCAACGTTAAAAAGCCTGCAATTTTACCGCCCAGCCCTGAGCTCTGGCTGCAAGTCCTGGGAATTGCAAATGATCCCTTCTCCGGCGAGCGCCGTGTGTGGCGCGAGGCAGGGAAGTGCTGCAGAGCCTCTCCGGCACCGGGCTGTTGGTCCCACTCTTCCTCGCGCGGCAGGAGTTGTCAGAAGGCATCTTCATTTCGCAGCTATTCAGTGATCCCTGAATTACACAAGTCTCTCTCTCGCCGCGCGTTCAATCGCTGACGCTGCTTCCCTCTCCCTCGGAGACTGAAGAAGTAATGCCTGGGGATCTAAAATCTGCTTTTTGCTGCAGGCGGACAGCCAGATGTGTGGTGAGATGTGACAGCGACAGGGATGGAGCCGGGCGGAGAGGCTCGATCCGACTGGAGCTCTCTGGTGGATCTGGCTGAGGAGGTTTAAGACACTAGAGTTATCTGCTCTGCAGCTATCCCAGGAGATTTTTGCCCTGTGACTTGGGCGGCAGCAGCCTTCAAGCCCCCCGTGTCCTACCTTAAGTTATAGCACAGAGGGTGGCCCAGCAGGGCTGAGGAGGGAGGACTCCTATTGCCCTGACAGTAGAGGCAAAGGGCAGGTGGCCAAGGGACTGGCACGTGTGGGAGGGTGCCAGGCTCAAGCAGCCGTGCAAAAGTAGCCATAGGCTTGGCTAAAGCCCTTACGGTTTAAAAGCCAACGTTTTACCACCTGCCTGGGGGTTTTCCTCTACTCCGAGCAGAAGGGAAATGTGCGCTGAATGCAGGCGGGGAAGGAATAGCTATACATGAGAAGGACCACACACATGCCACCAACTGTCCATAAAAACCCACACGAAAATCCCTGCGTTTCACAAGCACAGGAGCCAAGTTCTCCTCTCAGTTACAGGGGCATGTGTAGGGCTGTGGCTCAGACAGCATCCAGCACCCAGCTGAAAGAGCAGCTTTTCCGCATGAGTAGCCCTGAAAGAGGAGAGCTAGGAGCTAAGCAAACACTTCGGCCAGTACTTTCCTCCGTCTCTTTTTCTAGTCTTTCGGAAGTATGTTCTAATCAGTGCTTGCTTTCCCACACCGCTCCTTTGTAGTCTTGTGAAGTGCTGTCACCGGGGCCCATTCAAGCCTGGTGCCAGAGTAAAATTCCCAAGAGATGGATGGCGTTGCACCTGCCTGCACAAAAACCTGAATTTGGCCCACCGTCTGATATCTGTAAACCTGCTTACTTAAGCTTTTTTTTTATTTCGGCACTAGCCTGCTATGACACCCAAAACTCCCTGGGTTTCCTCGTCCAAATCAGCTCCTCAGCCCACCACCTCCAGCAGCCTTTCACGTCCTCCCTGCAGCGTTTGTGGTTTCACCGCAGGCTCATGCCGGAGCAGCGAGCTCAGCTGCGAAGGTCAATCTTCCTCTCCAACCCCCACCTTTTTTTTTTTCTTTTTTTTTTTTTAAACGAGTATGCAAATGATGTATATTATTGGGCCGCTGTGGTTTGAAAACACACGCGCGCGCACACGCACACACACACGATATCTCACACAGCCCGTGAGGGAGTTTCATAACAGAGGGAAATATTGGGAAGGTTTTATCTGATAGCGTAAGGGAAGTCTGTTAAAACGCCTTTACTGCAGGCAGCAGGAATGAGAGGCCACCTGGAGAAGTCATATAGCACCGGAGAAGGAAGCCTTGCTGGCTGCTTGCATAGCGTTCAAGGCTCTGCTCTGCAGCCCAGGGCATTTTGGGGCTTTTTCAGTCTCCCATCCGCTTTGTGAGAGGCAGCAAGAGCAGCTCTCTTGCTTTTGCTCAGGTTTCAGGCTCCTGACTTCATGAGGGCACGTCTTTGCATTTTGCTGGTTCCGTCGTGCCTCCTCCGCGCTCCCTTGATTCCCCCCGCTCTTGCTCCGTGACGCGGTGTTTGCAGATCACCCCTCTAACGCTTGTTTCTCCCCTTCTTTTCTTTTTGTCATCTGGCAGGGGGACCCCATACCCGAAGACATTTATGAGATTTTGGGTGGCAGCTCAGTGCGCTCCATCAGCGACCTCCAGCGTGCCCTGCGGATAGACTCCGTAGGTAAATCTCCTCTTCGCCAAACACTCCTCTATTTTTTTCTTAACTCTTTGGTGGGGAGGGAGGGAATATTCTGTTTTCCAGCAGGCACGCTATCAACAGACCTCACTATAAATATAGGAACCATTCAGGAGCCAAGACCTGGCTATTTACACACCTCGCCCCCCTGAAACGTGTGGGAGTTAGGCAACTAGATGCCTTTTTAGATCTTCTCCTAGTCTCTTGAGGGACACTGGCTTCCAAAAATGATAGGAGGTGGGCAAGGTGAGTGCGAGGAGCTGAGCTCAGCACTTTTCACCCAGGCAGCAGGGCTTGAATTGGCCAAGGATCAGTTTAGGAGGTGGAAATGGGGCGACAGAGGAGGAAAGGGCTGAGTGGGTTCCCAGGTTTAGCATCCCCAAAAGCTCACAGGCTCCTAGAGAGGCTCTTAGGACGGGAGCAGCCGAGCACGTGTCCGTGGGTGAGATACGGGACAGGGGCTAAGTCAGGGTAGCGTGGCTTCACCTCCTGCGTAGATAAGAGCTCCGGGGGCTGCAGTGCCTCGGGGTCACTTGGCCAGGGCTGAGCGTGGCCAGCGGCAGGAGCGGCGAAGCGTGGAGGGGTCGGCACGTGTGGGAATTGGAGCACGCGCCGCGGCGGCTGGGCTGGCCCAGGAATTTATTTATAAACGGTCTCTTCAGAGCAAATTCCTTTCTATTCTAACCCCGCTCCCGCCCGTCGTCCCCCGGCCCCCCCAGCTCGCCTTCTCTCTCGTGTTTTGTCTGTTTGGAGCTTTGTAATCCTTGCCGAGACACTATCTACGGGGGAACAGAATTTCCTGCTTTTGTTTCCTATGCCAGTCCAACCACTGGCGCAGTCTCAAAAGCATTCCCGCTGCCTTTCAAAACGGCCCTGGAGGGGCAGGGGGGGGAAAGCGAGGGGGAGGGCACCAGCTGCGTTCAGCTATTGTTTGCCTTAGAAAGAGGCGACGAGGCTCCCCACCACCGCCACGGCCGCTCCCTGCCCTCGCCAGTTCCCTCCTCCACGTCCACGAGCCACACAATGGGGCAACTTCCAAAATTAGCTCTGCTGGATTGTCCCAGGCAGGTCCCCCCCCACCGCCCAAACCCTCTTCAGTGCTGACCCGGGGTGTTGAAGGACAACCTGGGGGAGACAGGGACACGGTTTTCAATGGGAGACTTGTTTCGCGTCAACAGTTGTTGCTATTTCCCCACCACCACCTCTGTCTCTCTGCACTCATTAACTCAATGCAAAAGGCAGCCCCCACCCTCGTTTGATAAAATGCCAGGCAGAGCGGGATGGAGGGGTGGGGAAGGAGCGGCTGAGAAGATGCGTGCAGTCTGTCATGTCCCCGTGTCTAAGGAACAGCTACATCTCTATCGCAGTTACTAACCGCCCTCACGGATAAGAAATAAAATGGGCTTCTCACCTTAGCTTGGAAGGCCCAGGGGTACAGGAGAAGGCTCCAGAGCTTTGAGTCACTGGTTTCACTTCAGGTCCCAGATGGGAAAGGCTGGTCAGGGAAACAGGAAATGGTGCTGGGAAGCTACCTCTTTGTTGCGCCTCCTCTGCTCCCAGGTAGTGACCAAGGGGCATCACCATTTGCTTGACCTGTGTAAAATTAGCGTATTAGCGAAACAATCCCAGATAATCAGCTGGAACTATTCCCCTGTGTTATCCATGCACCCTGTATGTGTCACAACTGCTGCCCTCCACTGACTGCACAGGCACCTAAGATTAGGCAGCTCCAGGAGGAAGATGAGTTGAGATATTGCTCTCCCGACCTTAGACACTGAGGTGCACCCAACAGCAGAGGTGTGGAGAGTGGGGGTCATCTCCCTTAATTGTGACTGCCCACAAAGCAGGCATGACCACCTAAGCCAGTCATCCAGACACCCTCTGTAGCTTCTGGAGAACTATATGCCCTTCTAGAGCATGATCCACCAGATCTCATTTTGGGTGTCTGCCTTTGGCTGAGATGAATGGTGTCCTAGAATTGATCACACCTCTCCAGCTGCTTTAAAGAGTGTGTGTCTGTCCGTCTTACACATAGATGTTGACTGCTCAGGCTCATGATTCCTGCCTTGTGAATATAGCCTCTGTCCACACATCCCAAATCCTTTAGCAATTGCTTCAGAGCTGAGTGGAGGACAATGTCTCTACTCCCCCTTATAAGAGGACTGCGCTAGGGCAGGACTGAGGAAGAGGGATGGGACATGATAGTTATGGGAAGTCTGCTCCACCACACATCTGATAAACAGAGATCTTCCACTGGCCCCAAATTTCCCTTTAAGAAAATTGCTCCCTTGATGCTGACGTCCATTCAGCTTCCTTCAGCTGCTAAAGCAGGTCAGAGAAGGAAAGAGCTGTGGCTGGGTGGGAGCTATCTCTGAGCGCGGCCATTGTCCGGAGCTCAGGAGGGGCTGCGTGTTGGAGTGCTCCATGGGGATTATGGGCATTTCTCTATTCAGCGCTTCCTATGGGAAAAAGCAGTGGGGTGGGAGGGAACTGCTCAGGGCTGGCCTGAATGCTATCTGCCTTCCTCTCCCATCGCTGACTGAACTACCTCCAGATCCTGCAGCTTACCTTAGAGTAGGATAGGGGAAAAAGCCATTTCAACTTTATTGTTCTGTTCTTCTGTCATAAAACTGACTCTAACCTAGAGTCGCTGTGGTGGGTTGAGAGAAAGAAAGCAGGAACCCCACCTCCCATCCATCATCCCCTTCACTTGCCCCCTCAAACCTCAACTCTCCCAGTCCCAAGACATCCCAGCAAGGCACCTCAGTGTTATATACCAAACTTTCTGCTGGTCCCATCCGATCTTTGATCCTCCTTGCTGTATCCTGGTCTCAGATGGCTGCTCTGAATCCCTTTGCTGCTTCTCTCTGACACCAGAAAGCCCTGCTGCAGGCCTTGTCATTCTTGAGCTGGAGCTTTCCTCTCCCAGACCTGACTGGGACCCCGCTCTCACCATAGCCTTGTTGCTTTGAGCTGCCTAGTCTGAGCCAAGAACAAACAGAGAGTCTCCATGCCCCAGCAAAGCTGTAACCTTGCTGGTGGATTTACACCTCGCGTGACGTACTCAGGCCGTGGCTTATCCCACATCTCTGCACTTTGCCTGATGAACAGAGCACCAGCGCCTGCTGTCTCCTCCTGCCTCTGCCTGCTGCTATTAGGTCATGTCTTTCCCTTTTCAGAGGAGGATAGCTCGAGCCTGGACCTGAACGCAACTCAACCTGGTCAAAACCCTGTGGCCCTGTCTCGAGAGCGACGAAGCCTGGGTGAGTGGGGGGTGTCGCACCTTGGGACTGTTGGGGCACCCACCTGACCAGCTGTGGGTGGGTGCAGATGCACGTCTGAGATATATATGTTGGGGGGGTAGAGATTATAGTGCGCATGGATGTGTAGACAGATGAGAAGGAGGGTCTGGACCTCCCACAGGAGCTGGGTGTTAGGCTCCAGGAGGGCAGGAGAGGAGTCTGGAGCTCTGCAAGATGCTCTGCTTTAAATCCTGCCGGTGCTGATTTGCTCTAAAGAAGGACTAGGACTGCCCCTGCAGTGAGAAGTATTTTTTTACTGAGGGCTCCTCCACAAGGCACAGCTCTGTCCAGGGAGGGGGCTGGAGGGGTGGGAGAAGGAGAAAGAACATGTGTGTGTCGGGGAAAGCCGTGTGGGGTCTTTCTCTTCCAGTAGAGGAGGCTGCAGCGGGCTGGTAACAGCTGCAAAGCCCGTTTCATCTCCCCTTCTTCTCTTGGCCCTCCACAGATGCTCTGGCAGCAGCAGAGCCAGCTGTCCTCGCCGAGTGCAAGACGCGGGCGGTGGTCTTTGAAATCTCCCGCAACATGGTGGACAGCACCAACGCCAACTTTGTGGTGTGGCCACCCTGCGTGGAGGTGCAGCGCTGCTCCGGCTGTTGCAACAACCGCAACGTGCAGTGTCGGCCCACCCAGATTCGTGTCCGGCACGTCCAGGTGAGGGAGATGATACCTGCTGCTCCTTCCTCCCACAGGCCACCTCCATCCCTACCCCCCAAAAACCAAAACCGCAGCGGCTCTCGGGGCGCAAGGCTCACACAAGTGTCTCTTCCCTGGCACCCCCTTCTGCAGTCATGTCTTCTGCATTAGCCATGAAGCGCCGCAGCCTCTGGTGGGGTGGGGGTGTGGGTGACATCCCTGCAGGGATGCGGGATGCGGGGTGGCATCCCTGCGGAGCCACAGGGCCACTGTCCCCAGCTGCAGCTCCTGCTCCACAGCTGCTTCTGTGGCTGGAGGTGGCCTTCTCTGCTGTGTGAGAGCAGAAGAAACAGGGCGCTTCCACCACAGGGACTAGTTTCAATGCAAAAAGAGGAGGGCTTGCAGTGGTGGTCTCCATCCCTCCCGCAGCTTCTTCCCAAGAACACATGCTTGGAGCTGCTTCTCCTCTTTCTCAGCCCCACGGTTACCTCCTGACCCACCCCAGCAGCAACCACGCACCTGATGGCTAACCCTTTGCTCCGATCCTGCCCTCCTCACGGCTACCAGCGATCTCCTCGCAGCTTCCTCTCAGACAGCTTGTTTAAAAATAATACTCGTCCCGTACTAATCCACTGCCTGAGCCGTAAGAGACTCCCCCAGGCAGGCAGCAGAGGTTGGCTGGGAGAAGCTGTGTTCACACAGCCCTTTTCATCAGGAAATTCCTTTCTCAGAAAAGCCAGGCAGAATGAGGGAAAAATGGCGGGGGGGGGGGGAGCAGGAGTTGTTTTTGTGGAAAAAACAAGTGAGAGGTCAAAAGCTAGCCTGAAAAAAAGTGACCTGGAAATGGTTTCTTTGAGGACAGAGGTCTCTCTATTGTTTGGCTGGAAGTGTTTGTCTAGCGAGCAGCGTGTGGTCTGAAGCGTGTGGAGTGGGCTTTCAAGGAAAGATAAACAGCCTGGCCCTGGCTGAGGGATGCTGCTGGGGGCAGTGGGTTTGGAGGAATTCAGTCCCAGACGCGCGACAGAGCAAGTATTTATAGCTTGCGGAGCACTTCAGGGACCGCGGCCTCATTAGATAAGCCGAGTGGGGTCAGGCTCGCCTGCTCCTGGAGTGGGAGGACCCCTTAGAAAGCTCGTGCCCTGTGGTGGGATGTGGAGCAGTGAGTCTTCCCTCTGAGTCAGCACTGGTGGAGAGTCCGAGGGAATTTCCAGAGCACCGCCTCTCCCGTGAAACACGGAGCTGAGGGCTTCAGCCCCGCCGAGTTATTAAAGAGCTTGAGACAAATTCAGACAGGCCTCAGCAGAGCTGGGGAAGCTGCATCTGCTCGCATCGAGCCTGAGTTTTTCTCCTTTCGCCCTTCCTGTAGGATCCTGTGGGAATTAATTCTGGTTGCCCCTAGATCCCCCCGTCACAGCTGTCAGAAACAGGCTGGCGTGTTCTGCGCGTCCCTTGTTTCTGTCTGTGGTGGGCCAGCCATCCTGCTTAAACAGCAGCAGTAGTTGGGAATGGGGGGAAAACAACCGGTCACATCCAAACTTGCCTGGTGTAGGTCTGCTCTGCTCTGCTGGTGTGCGCAGAATCACCTCCCCTACACACCACCCCTGGGTTGGAACCGTGCTCTATAAACTGCCTCCTGACCCTTTGGGAGGAAAGCCAGTATTGAAGGGTGCTAACACTGATGATTTTTCCAGAGTGGGAGCTGCAGCTGTATTCATCTTTTGCTTGCCTCTCTCTTCCCAACAGGTGAACAAGATCGAATTTGTCCAGAGGAAACCCAAATTCAAAAAAGTCGTTGTGCCTTTGGAGGACCACGTGCAGTGTCGGTGTGAAGCAGTGTCCCGTCAGCCCCCCAGGAACAGCCGGCCGGGGCCACGTGAACAGAAACGTAAGGATCTTGGCATTAGTGGAGTGGAGGGAGGCGTGAGAAGAGAGGCTGGGGAGAGAGGAAAGAGCCCTCCGCTGGTTTTAATCTGCTTAGCTCCAGTGAATCCCATGGGCCCTCGCTGGTTTATACCCGCTGAGGGACCTTTCCCAGGATGTCTGCCTGCCAGCAAGGGGCTGAAACCGAGGGAAATGAAGGAGGGGAAGGTGAGAGGTGAGAGGAAGGGCACCGTGGGAAAAGGGAGAGGGCAGAGACTGTGGAGAACAGAGGACAAGGGACAGAAGAACAGGAGAAGGAGGCCCCGTGGCCCTACTGTTGCAGAGCTCTTTGTTGACAGTGTGTGGAGAAAGATATTTCAACGTGACCCGGCTGCCCCTCGCTGTACAGACACTCTCCCTTCTGTTTTGGCAGGCTTGTCACCGTCGTTCACCACAGCTGCTGTCTCACAGAGGCAGCGAGTACGCCGACCGCCGGTGCAGAAGAGGAAACATAAGAAGTACAAGCATGTCAACGATAAGAAAGTGCTGAAAGAAATCCTCATAGCATAGAAGTGCTGGCAGGGGAGAGAGAGCACAAGGCAGGTAACAGCAAGCTGCTTGTCCGGTTGGGAGAAACCTTCTCCCAGGACACGGTTCTGCCCGAGCACCTCGGACACTTCCCACGGTACCAGCCCCTCATTTCGTGTGGGGCTTCTGCAGGCCCTGGGTGTGACAGAGCTGGAGGTGAAGGATGGGGAAGGTCTAGGCTGAGACCCAACACATGCATCCTATTTATGGCTTTATGGCTCTTTGCGGAGGTGGAGGGATCATGCTGCAACCATACTTGCTCTCAGGCCCTGCCCTCTGCTTTCTCTGCCTCTCTTACAGGCAGAGAGCGAGCCTGACTTCCCTCTACACCTAAAGCCCCTTGGGGTCTGTGTAATTCATCTCTTCTCTGGAGCAACTCCTGTTCTCCTTTCTCTATTGATTCTCCGTTGAAAGCAGAGAATTAATGTTGCTCTGGGGATCCCTTTTCCTTTTATTTCATTAGTTGAGTTGGCAGAAAGACTGAAAAAAAAACCCAACAAAAACCAGCAAGATTTTTGGTTCATCTCTCTCCCAGCGGGAAGCCTGTGCGCTTAAGAAAGGTCATACCAGGGGAAAGGAGAGCTGGAATCTCTGGCAAGAGATCTGGACTTTGTCAGTCCAGGGTCTGATTCTTCTCTCCCTGACTTGTGTAAACAGGAGTAATTCCCTCGTCATCAGAAGAATTTCACTGGTACAAGGGAAAGGAGAATAAGCCCCGGTTGCCCATGGGAGAGGGAAAGGTGCAGAAAAGAAAGTGCAGAAAGTCCAAAGAAATTCAGACCGGGGGGGGCTGAATTTAGAGAGAGGCGGCACAGCCTAATAGGGAAAGCCCTGGCTTGGGTCTCAGAAGCTCCAGCTCTGCCACAGCCCCTTTAACCTTGAGTCTTGGCCACTCGCTTCAGGTTCACTGGCCCTCGCCTCAGGAGAGGGGACGATGGGCTTCCACCATGTGGCGTTTCAGGACAAGGGGACAGGGGCCGCCAGGCAGTGTCTTGGGATCAGTATTCCCACGCTTAGCACTACGAGGGCTGTGATTATCCCAGGATCCTCCTGGCCAGCCCAAGGTTCCCAGGGTAGAAATGATGCAAACCCATGCAAATCTCAGCTCTGGCTCAAGCTGTCCAGGGGAAAAAATAGAGAAGGTCAAAAGCCCTCCTGGGCTTCTAATCTGGCACTTCAACACAAACATTTCCAGAGGAGAAAAAGGGAGAGGAGGGGAGTTGCAGGGGCAGAGGGTTACATATGCTAATGCCGTGTCTGTTTTTGTTTCACTTCCAGGTTTATTTAATAGATTTGCTGTATTGCCCCCATGGGGTCCTTGGAGTGATAACTTTTCCTCTTTGTCCGTCTGCCTCGACGTCTGATTCAGACGGCAATTGGTGCTTCCCTTTCCATCAGTGGACCTTCTCCCACCAAAGCCTCTCCCTTCTTTCATTTATTAGCAGAATTTTAAAGTTTTACACACAAGAAAAAAGGACAAACATGACCTATATATATATATATATATGAGAAAAGAACAAAGTACAAATTAAACCGTGAGCCTCGATAGCCACAATATGCAACGAGGACAGGACAATGCCTTCCCTGCTCCAGAGGACAGGATGGAAAATGTGAAAAGGAAAGTGGGTCCAATTTCTTCCAAGAGGAGGAGAAAAACAAACGGACAGAGGGTGGGAGGGGAATATTCTCTCTTTGCCTTGTGTTTCTGGTAAGGCTGGGGGGCTCGGCAGAGATCGACACTTGCACTGGACCTACATTTTGAAAACAGGCATATCTCAGACTGCTAGCAGCGACCGATGATGGAAGATGCACTAAGGACTTTTATCGCCCTACCTGGACAGATATATATTTTTAACGTGCGTGTGTATATTTTATTTTAAAAAAGAAAAACCAAAACCACTAAGATATACAACATCTCGGGGAACAGAACAAAAACAAAAAACAAACAAACAGAAAAAAACCAACAAAGAAGCCAAATGCATTCCCCCCCCCCCCCCCCAACCCCTTTCCCCTCCTGCTCCTGGTGCTGACTGGAAGGTGTTTGGATTGTGGGGAAGGAGCAGACAGCGGCAGAATCGCCTCCACCCCCCCCGGCCCCTGCCAAGGGGAGCCATCTTTGCACATGCTGGTGGAGAATTCAACTTTCCAGGCTTGGACTCAAAATTATTTTTTAAATTCACTTTGTATGGGTGCGCGTGTATATGTGTGTGTATATATATATATATACGTGTGCGTGCGTGTGTGTGTATGTGTATTTATACATACATATATAAATATATGTGTATATATATATATATGTTCTTAAATGGATTTCATTCCCCGGTGGCAGGAGGCCCAGAGGCACGTGCATCCATCGGCTTCGTTGGGCTGGCAGAAAAGCACACTGTTACTGCAACGTGCCTGCGAAGCCCGGGACGGGATGGGACGGGCAGAGACATCATCTGATCTCTCTCTGTCTTGTCGCCCTTTGCTCTTCTCACTCTCCACCAACCCCCCCAGCACAACTTCCTTGCAGGAGGCCAAGCGGCACCACAACAAGACCAACAACAGCCAAACTTAGAAGCATGACTTAATCTCAGAGAGCTGTCCTTGCCTGCTCTGTGATCCTCAAAGCAGAATCATGTCATTCCCCCGAGGTTTTTAACCCCTTCAGCAGGTGTCCTGCACATCATATCTTCACCGCTCTCTCCTTGCCAATGACCCCGCATCTCCCATCATTTTCCTCACGTTTTCCCTCCCCAATTCCTTCTGGATTTTTGCCCGTTAGGTGTTTCCAGTCCACCTAGCTTGGAAGTTGGTCCAAGATGTGGGCAGCTCAGTGTAGGCACAGAGAAGGAAATAAGGATGGTCTTTGCAGTTGGCAGCAGCTGTATGAGACAGAAATGAGCTCTTCTAAGTGAGGAGGACTCGGAGAACAACTGGATGCTCAGTTGTAGAGTCCCTCCTGGGCCACTGCCTGCTCCAGAGGAGAGAAGAGGACTCTGTGTGTGTGGGCTATTTCTGCACAGCTAGTATTTAGTCACCATTAGCAGAAATGCTACATATGATGGGAATTTCCAGTATCACCTCAGCATCCCGGTCTCAGATCATACCATGCTGGGCACTACAGAGTTACACATGAAGAAAATACCTAACCAGAGCTGGCGTGGCAGCTCTTCCCCTCCTGCCTCCAGCTGCTTCCCCCCTTGCACGCACACGCACCCCTGTTTTGGGGCAAAGCCCCGGAGGGAGCTGGGGGAAGGAGGCGAAGCTGCAACCTGGGAGCTGTCACAAGTTGTGGAGGGACCCAGCCCTTGCCTCCTGCAAGCCCAGAGCACTTCTCTGCCAAGGCAACACGTTGCTCCCTCCCTCCCCAAGCCCTCAAGTCTTAAGACACTTTGTTTTCCTGTTCCAAAATCTGTTTCCTTTGGTTTGTAAAGATGGTGAGATTTTATTTTAAAATTTTTTTGCTTTTTTTTTTAAATGTAAGATTAATTTATACTCAGTACTGTATTTAAAGTTGTAAAAAAAAAAAAAAAAAAAGGAAACCACCTCTCAAAAAGCATTTTCTCTTTCTTTTGTGAGCTGAATGAAATGCAGAGGCCAAACCAGCTCACCCTGGGGCAGAGCGGGATTCCCAGGGCCTCCTTCTTTTTCGGGGCACTTAATTCTGAGATTGCATAGAGAAGCGACCAGGGTTGGGAAAGTCCTGGGAGCCCACACGCAGCCCTGCCGGTGGTGCCACACTCCTCCTCCCCGCCTGTCGCCCGGCGCTCGGGCTGGGTTGAAATGACTCAGGTGTTGGGGATTTCGTCTCGAAAAGGTCCCTTTCTCCGTAGCTGCTCTCTTCTGACACCCGGCCAGAATTTCCCTGTGCTTTCATCCCATCTCCGGATTCCTCTGCTTTGAAGGGCTCGGGACAGTCGGCAGTGTTTACGCTCCCTGAAGCTGTGCAAACACTCGGCTCTTTCCCTCCTTAGTCACATTGTCTAGACAACGGTGGTCCTTCCCTCCCTTGGAAAGGCCGCTGCGTTTCCCTTTCCTCCCAGCCAGGGAGGTTTCGCGCATCTGGCACTTGGGCGTGAGGCCGCGGGGGGCGAAGGCAGCTGCTGAGGGTACCTCAATTTCGGGGTCCCCCCGGCACACACACAGCACCCCTAGTCCAGGGTAGGGCCAAGTTGGGGCTTGTGCTGCAATGGTGAACCTGGGGAGCTCGGTGTCCAGGCGTGCACCAGAATGTCCTCGGTAAGCCTGGCGCTCCGGGGTGTGAGCCTCACGCCAGCGTGGTTCATTTTGCGGTGAGGACACCTTTTCCCTGATCATCTGGAGGGAAACGGAGTTGGGGTGAGCTCCGTCCCCGAGGATGGAAAGCACGGGCAAAATCACAGCGAGGATAATAATCACATCCCTGCTCTGACTTCTTTAGGAAGTTTCTTCTTCCTCACTTTAGGATCTGCTCGGGGTCATTTTTAGACGTTTGCTAACATTTTTACACCTTGTGTTTTCTCCACTGGTCAGCTGCTCCACAATAAACGAGGCTTTGAGCAACCTGGTTTAGTGGGAGATGTCCCTGCCCATGGCAGGGGGCTTGGAACTCGATGATCTTTAAGGTCCCTTCCAGCCCAAACCATTCTATGATTCTGTGATTCTATAATCTGGTGAGAAGAAAGATTTTTGGCGTGTGACTTCTTTGAACTTCAGGGTCCATCAGCAGGGAATTTGGGGAGGGAGGGGTGCAAAGAAGGGGTAGAGGAAGGATAGGTGCATCAGCCTGGACTGGGTTGGGGTGGGATGGGGTGAAGGGCTTAGCATCCCAGGGGCTGGCAAGCTAGAAGAGGAGGCACCCAACCCCATCTGTGCACCTCTTGCTTTTAACAGCTGGAAATGAATACGTGCTGAAAGAAGCCCGGGCGCCTGGAGCTGACACCTCGGCAGCTGGCCCGGACGCCATTTGCTCGCCTCCCCTTGGCACCCATTCAGCACGGGTCAGCGTGGGGCACAGGGAGCCGGAGCAGGTGATTTACATCCACCCTGCAAAGCCAAGCTCGGGAAAGAAATCCCGAACCAAGCCCCGGGAGGGCTGCAGCACGCCACCGGAAAAGCATCTCCTCCAGCTTGGCTCACCAGGTGATCTCAGAGGAGCCCCGGGAAGTCTTGGCAACTCTCCCCGGCTTAATTGCTCGGCTGCTGCTTCACCTACAGGCCCAGCCTCGGGGTGTGTGGTTCCACGGGAGGTTCAGCTTTTGTTGGAGGAATGGCATCCAGCCTCTGAGGCAGCAGAGAGGCTTCGGCGGTGAGTCCTGCGAGAACACGGCTCCCAAAAGCAGCAGGCATACAGGAGAGCGAGCTCGATGGGATGTTCAGGTGTAAAAAGCAAACCTCCATGTTTTAAAGCCAGGCTTGGGGCTTTTTAGCATTGAGGATCTTCCAGAGAAGTTGTGGATGCCCCATTCCTGGAAGTGTTCAAGGCCAGGCTGGATGGGGCTCTGAGCAACCTGGTCTGGTGGGAGGGGTTGGGGGGTTAGAGCTCGATGATCTTTAAGGTCCCTGCCAACCTAATGCATTCTGTGATTCTTTGATTTGCGATGCCAAAGCCGTTGCATGGCCAAACAAAGCAAAAAATCACTTTGCAAATGTTTCCTCACCAGACCCAGGAAAACCCTTGACTGTTTGCTAATTTTATTGGCACTCAGGAGTACAAACTACTGAAGCTCTCCCCCCAACCTGGCCATGGCTCAAAGGAAGACCCTTCTTCAGCCCAGCCACGTGGCACGAAGCCCACACAGGCGTTCCCCTCCCTGTGCTCTGCTTGTGCTTCCCTGGCGTAAGCCGTACCCCCCACGATGGCCACCCTGTCCCGCTGCCTGACCTCCCCACACTCCGGATGCAGCTGGGAGAGGGCTTGGTGGGAGTCGTTGCCATCCCGTGGGATCCCAGGCTGGGATGTGGATGTGTCGGAGGGCGGCCCCCCTCTCACTGTCTATGCACCTGTGTCTGGTGGGCCCTGGGGGCGGAGAAGCTGGCTGTGCCAAGGGAAAAGCAGTGTACAAAGAGGGAGGAAAATATGAAGGATTAAAAGCTATTTAGGAAAAAAAAAAAAAAAAAAGCAAAAACCAACAAAACCCCCTTACCCGAGAGAGCAGCTGTTCCCCACTCGCCTTCTCGAAGCCCGTGACCAAACTGTGCGGCCCCCCCCTCCCCCCCAAGCTGTGATCTGCCCGTGACCAACTGAACTTGTCGCAGCCCTGGGAATCTCCCATCTTAAAAGACATTGGGAGGAAGCCTGGCAGCCTCGGCTGTTTTCAGCTTTCATCTCATGGATAAAGGAACAACAGACCCCCACCCCCAGAAAAGGAGCAGGAAGAGGGTGGGAAGTGGAGGGAACTCCAAACGCCGGGGCCTCCCTGCAGGTAGTACAGGCACCGCGTTAAGGTGTGAGCCCCACTCACAGCAGTGGGTCCGTGGGGCTCTGGGCGGAGGAGCCAGGAGGGTGAAGAGACTAAAATATAAAATTATGGCAGGGCTCACCTACCATTTTTCCTCCCCCAACCAGGCAGACACCAGCACGATGGGCTGCCTTGGGCTCACAGAAAAGGCTGTGGCGAAGCTGGTGAAGGGCTTGGAGAATAAATCATATGAAGAACAATTGAGGGAGCTGGGACTGTTTAGTTTGAGGAAGAGGAGACTGAGGGGCAACCTCATCACTCTCTACAACTACT
>JAOXJM010000001.1:55069118-55082600 GCA_026413425.1 Tringa solitaria
GTAGGAAAGAACCTCAAGGGAAACAACCCCCTTGTAATTACTAACTCAATAAAAGAAGCTGTTTGCGAGCGATGAAGCAAGCGACATAGACACAGCGGGGACCAGGGCAGCAGGGAGGTTTGTGACTTGACAGTCGATGTGTGTTTCAAAATGTTTGCTGTGATTATATGGGGTTTTTTTGCACGCGCTGCAAAAACAGAGGACAGATGGTGCAGAGCTGCCGGGCAAGCAGCTCCGCTGCAGGTCTTCCCCCGGCAGCTTTGGAAACTCCCAAGTTTCCAAATGCCCCGACCTTCAGCCCCGGCCACCGCTGGCCGATGCAATCAGTGAAGGCAAGCTCTGAACCCAGGCCCTGCTCTGGGTGTTTTCCATGTGAGGAGAAACTATTTTTCAGGATGAATCCCAGCACAGACCTGGGGAAGAGCAGAGGAGAAGGTGTTAGCTACTGCTGGTCCCCGCAGCGCAGGGGCGGCTGCGAGTGATGATGTTGGAGACAAAAGCAAATGAGGTCAGCTCAAGAAAAGGTTTGATTAATGAAACAAGGTGTGCTCCGAGACAGAAGCCCTTATTCAGACGTGCATGCCTGGTCGCAGCCCACAGCATCCAGGAGGGGACTGGCCAGAGGGATCTGGATGTCCCATAGGGGATCTTCTGCCCCAGCAACATCAGGCATGTACCCATGAGTGTCTGGCACAGAGACACCCCTGTCTACACGCATGGGGTCATTTGTGAGCCACACCACGCACCCACATGAGGGCTTTGGCTGCCCGAATTAGGCTGGAGGGCTGTAAGGAGGCACTCGGCAGTGCCCATGACAGGTGGGGTGCTCTCTCTCCTCCAGTGGGCTGGGGCTGGGGTCCCCCAGTGCAGGCAGGGCTGCAGGGCGGGCAGCAGAGCTCAGCCAGGTGAGGTGTGAAGGAGGTCCTGGGGGGACTTCACCGCTCTCCAGGCCTCAGCTGGGGATGCCAGCAGGCTCCATGAGTGCTATGGGTTGGTGGGGCACTCAGGAGAGCTGACATCTGGGCATGTGGGGGTTTAGCTGCTGCCAGAAAGGAGCAGGGGGCTTTGCCATAACCCTGCACACGCTGGTTTGATGTCTGCGAGGAAAAGCCCTGGGAGGTGCCTGCGTTTCTGGGAGGTGCCTGCAATGTCCCAAGCCCTGGGCTGGCTCTGCATGTCTGGGTAAAGCAGGACAGAGAAGAGCCACCTCCTTCCCATTCCAGTGTGGCACTGGGAGGGCATCTCTTGGGGCAGGGGTGGCTGTGCAAAGGGGCCTGCACCTTTAAAGCCTGCAGAGGTGTTATTTAGGTGGAAAAAGCGTTCCACCATGATGATGGAAATTGTTTGTAGTTCACTAATTGACCGAGGAGAGAGAAAAAAAAGAGAGAAAAGACCTTCCTTCCCCCTGACAGGTTTGGAAATTTTTTCCGCTAATCAAGAAGAAAAACAAAATGCTTGCGTGGAGAGGGGGAGGGGAGGAAAAGGGGGGGGGTTCCCTGGTGTCCCATAAACCTAGTGGCCATGGACAAAACACCACAATGGCAGCATAGCTTTGCCCTGGAAAGTTTGAGGCAGCACTGGCTGGTGGAGCAAAGGGGAAATGCCCCTCTTGCTTGCGGGGGACCCCGCTTTGGAGCATCCCAGGTTGGACAAGGGGGCAGCTCCCTCCCAGGAGGATGCACAAATCCAGATGAGCTTCTCGATCCACAAAGGGCAGGACCGGCACCTGCTGCAGCAAGGTGGGTGGCCAGTGGTGCAGGTTTGTCCCCAGGGAGGAATGGGGGAGCCTATACTCAGAGCATCCCACTGGCTTTGTCATCTGGTCATGGTTTTCCTGTGGCCGATGTGGATGAACCACAGCACGGCTGTTGTAAAAGGACTGAAATGGGCGCTCTTTGCGTTGGGGTTTGGCTGGGACGAGTCTCTCCTGGCTCCACTGAGGCTGGTGTGAACAGCCCCGTAATCAAATAAAACATTTTCCCAGCCTGGCCGCCTTCAAGTGCGTTAAATGAAACAGAAAGGAGCAGCTGAACAGGATTTGCAGTTTTTCCCCATGATACATATTTTCCCTTTTCCATGGACAGTCCCACCGGGTAGACTGTGACCTATTGTTGTACTTATTTATTTACTCAGGTTTTGTAGATGGTTTCAAAGCTCGTGGCCAGGAAGGAGTAACCAGATGCTGCTACCGTGTGGGACAGAAAACTTGCCCCAGTTTCCCGCTCTGAACACAGATGTGGAGCCAGGTGCAGTCCCCAAACCCAGAGCTGAACCCCTTTCCCTTCCCTCCCACCCATTAGAAAGTGGGATATTTGATTGCAAGTTCATCCTGCGTGGTTTTTACCCAGTAAGAGGTTAGGAGTGGTTTGGGTTAAGGAGCTTCTTTTCTTTTTGGAAGTAGGGCCGGGTTGGGTGGATGGGTGCAGGAGAAACTCTGGGGGCTTGGAGGCTTCCCACTGCCATGGCGAGGGAGAGCAGGGGCTGATCCACCACCGGTCCCCGAGGAAGACCAGCCAGCAACAGGGGATTTTTGCCAGCTGGAAAACATGAATATTTATGAACCTGGACTAAAAAAAGACCAACACCGAACCTTGAAGGAATCTGGATGCATGTGAACACCCATCCGGGAAGCGGAGGCCCTGGGGCAGCAAACGGTGGGAGCTGGCACGTTGCTGCCGTGCCCACCGCGGTGCTCCGCCTGTGCTGAGGGTGCAGCTGGAGAAGGATGTCATCGCTGCTGGCAGCATCCTTGGGGTTTGGGGCACCCATGGCCACAAAGTCAAAGCGTCACAAGGTTGACAGGCTGACCTTACACCTCCCAGCATGGGGTCCCCTTCCTGGGTCACAACAGTTGAAAGCGGCAGAGACAGACATTTTAGTCAGATAATACAGGAACACCAGGGTCTGGAGGAGACGTGAAATGGTTGGATTTTTTCAGAAGCAGGAACATGTATGTGTAGGTGACTCTACCTGCTCAGCCAGATGCACCAGATGGGTCTACTGCACCTAGGAAAGTTGCTCCATTGCAAGCTCCCCACTTGTGTTCAATGGACTGGTGGGTCCCCTGGAGACCAGGACATGACAACTTCCCTGCCAGGCCTCCCGCCAAGGCATGGGTAAGGCAGATGGGCCCTGAACCTCAAGTGTGTTGAGTCCCTGTTGAACTGGAGTGGAGGGAAGTAAGAGCCTGATGAGACCTGGATGCCTAAGCTCAGCTGAAGCTGGTTCCATTTGGGACTTACTGTGAGCTTAGGTGGGTGTGGAAGCAGTCACCGCAGTTCTTGAATTTGGGAGACCAACAAGCTCTGATGCTTCCCAGGGCTGGTAGGACCTGGCTCCCTGGGTTTTGTGTCACTGGATGGGAGAGGTCACAGTGCCAGGTGCTGGCAGTATCAGAGGGGCTCTGGGTATGGGCTTCTGCATCTCAGGTCTCCATCACTCATATGGGGTGGCAATAGTTCCCATCCACTGGCTTGAAAATGGACCTGAGAAGTTTGCGAAGAGCTGTGAGAACCAGCCACTGAGAGACAGTGAACTTGTAAAGGAGTAGAAGGGCCAAGCTACACCTGAGAAAGGCAGGAGTTGCTTTTTGGGAGCTTTTTCTTTCACTCCTTTCCACCCCTCACCCAAAGACCCCTCCTGCTTGCCAGGAAACTTGGTCGGGGCAAGCATTTTGCCACCTGGCTTAAGCACGCACCAGTCAAGGAAACAATTCTGCAATTGAAAGAGGAAATCTCGGTCCCGGCTATTTCCAACCTCTATTGTTCGTTACTCAACTCATGCATTACACAGACCAGTAAGCAAAGCAGCAAGATTGCAACACTATGCATGTGCTTTCAGACATTTAATTTTAGCATTGCAAGAAGGATTTGTGGTATCAAGAAATCCCAGTTCTAAGGAAAGAGGAAACCTGTGATTCTGACACTTGCTTTTGACCATAAAAGGAAGCAGATCATTTGGGTGACCTAACAGGTTTAGTCATTCAGGCTGTAATCCTCTGGGAGTCCAGCAAATCTCTGCTGGGGTTTTCCCATTCCCAAGGACCTGAGTTGTTTTGGAGCTCTGGGCAGGGCTGAAGTCCTTGAGTGACTGGAGCTTTGTTCCTCAGATTAAGATCCTGATCTTTGGACCTTTGCTCTGGGCAGCACGAGACTCACGCACGCCCATTCCCAAGCAATATCAGGCTTGGACAGGCTTTCCCAGTGAGTGTCAGACCTTGACACCGTTCCTTCTATGGACACTGGGTCATTATATTTGTTTATTAGGTGCTTGTCAATATGTTGTCCAAAATCTTCCCATCTTTCCCCAATACCAGAGCTCTCCTCAGCTGCACTTGTAAAAGGCTGTTTGAAAAGAAGTTAAAATTAAGGAATTTAGGAAGAAGTGGAGCTCCTCATGGAGCTCCTGCACAGCACTGGGGACTGAATTCAAAGTTGCAGAAGCCCCCTTTGCCTTGTCCTGCACTGAGCGCTCTTCTGCAGCGTGGCTTGGTCCCCTTCCAGCGGGGGAGTAAAAAGGCCCTCTGCACTGCGAAGAAAATTGGGATTGACACACGGCAGCTCTTCTCTGCAGAGCCAGGCCCTGAGCCCGGGAGGACCTTCCTCCACAGCCAGCAAAGGCAGCTTATCTGGTGTTGGCTGCAGTCCCACAGATACCCCCACCCCGCATCACGGGGGATTCCCCCACCAGAAATGCACCAAAGAAACACACAGATCTACCAAAATCACAGCGGTTTGGTGGTAAGCCCCCCTCACCCCCAAACAGACAAACGCTAAACAAAGCCCAAACCTCACTAGTTCCTCACCCCACGGCTGCCAGGGCAAAGGCACCAGGCTCTGGGATGAGGCTGGGATCCCTGCTCCACACCCAGTCGTGGGCCAAACCCATGCCCAGTGTGCCCCAATTTTCCCCCCTGAATTGGCTGCAGGGAGGGCTATCGCCGCCGGGACTCCCTCGAGAGCCTCCCGCAAGCCTGCCCAGCCCTCAGGGGCATGACGGCACTGGCCGCTTCCTAAAATGCAGAAGCACCCTCGGGTTTGGTTTTTTTGTTTGAAATCTTGCAGATTTAACATGCTTTCAATTCCTCAAAAACGGGGTTCTGCACGTGACCAGAGGCACCATCCTCTTTCCTCCCCGTCCCTTCCCCTTCCACCAACACATGTGTCTGCAGCTGGTGATGGGAGCCGGGGAGTCTCCTTCTCCTTCTTTTTAGTGGTCCACAGCGCTACAAGATGTGCCTGTTTCACTGAGAAAGCTACCAAACCCCACCAGGTTGTGAAAGGGGAAAGCGGGAAGCTGGAGGAGGCAGAACAGGGGTGTGTTTTAAAGAAAGAAAGAAATCTTTCTTTTTCCAAGTACCTGGTTATGCAAGAACCCGAGGTTCTTGGTTTGACCGTGAGAAAAAAACATCATGACAGAGCACTGGCCAAGGGTCAGCGTTGGCCCTGTTTGGTTTGTTGTGTCAATGAAAAAAGGGTGGAAAAAAAAAAAAAGAAGAAAGAAAAGAGCTCTTCTTGCTGCAGTAGTTTAAATTGGATTGGAGATCCTGGCTCATGTCTGCAAGGGTGGAAAGGCTGGGAATGTGTCCAGGCATCCAGGTGAGGGGCACCCTTGGACTCTGTGCTTTTTTTTGGGGGGTGAAGCAAGGCTGTGGGTGCTTTCCTCACCCCTGAAAGCTGAAGCAGTGCCAACAGAAGAAGGGTGTCCCATGGGATTCTCCATCACCGTGCTGGTTCCCGATGGCAGCTTGGGAGCAGGGGAATCGCCGAGCATCTTTCACATCTCTGGTCCTGGTGAGAAGCTCAGCCTGGCTGATGGGTTGGAGATGGTGGAAAAGAAAGGGGCTGGAGAGATGTGCTTATTGAGAGCTAAATTCAACTGTGCAGACCAGGGTATATCCCATATATCCCTGCCCTCCCCACGCACAACACCCCAGCGGGGCTTTCTCATTCAGTGAAAGCCTAGACCGTGAGACGTGAGGAAAAAGTCCTTGCAATATGTCTTTGTTGGCTGGTTGAGGTGGCTGAAGGCAGGATACGAGGACTCAGCAACGTTCGTCAGTGTTTCATCCTGCAGCAGGTTCCCCTGAGCCCCCCAGCATGCATTCACACCAACGTGTCCTGCTGCAGGACCAGAACATGGGGGCAGTGCAGGAGAAGGCACTCCCAGGACACAGCTGGGAAGGTCAAGTCGATGGACAGGTGATGGAAAAGGTGCCAAGACCACCAGGGAAAGAGGAGACACCGAGGGGGCTGGGCTGTTTCCCTCTAGAGATATGGTGGCCACGGAGGGGTGGTCCATGCTTACCCCTCACCCTGATGTTATGGCTGGGCTCGCCGGGGAGGCAGTGATGGAGGTGAAGCACGGGTGTGCAGGTGGCCACCCGTGGGTGCCCTGTCCCCCCCGCTGGGCTGTTTTGCAGTCGCTGCTGGCCAAGGCAGGAATGCCAGGAATGCGAAATCCCGGCGCGCTGCCCTGTCGTCTGCCCCCCCCGCCGCTGCCCCCCACATCTCCGGCCCGTCGCAAGAACAGGATATTCACCCCAGCGACGCACACTCACACACGTCTTGTTATCAGGAAAAAACACTCAGTCAGCGTCTGGAATGGGCTCTGATTAACCGTGTGGCCACCGGGGCTTCCTCGTGGGGCCGGGGGGGGGCAAAATGCCCGCTTGTGACAGGGTGCGGGCAGGAGGCTGGAAGCGGGTCGGAGCCACCAGGGGAGGGCTGGAGGTGGACATGGAGTGCCGGCACAGCCCTGCTGTCACCCAGTGGTCCCTCACCACCTGCTCTCCCTCCTGGCAGAGCCCCAGGGCGAGCCTCTACAGAGGGGAGCGTCCAGCCCCATGGTGAGGGTTCGCCCCCTACTCACCACGTCCCCCCACGTCGGCCACCCCTGAGTCATGTCCACCCGGTCCCCCCGCTTCCAGCGCCGGCTCTGCAAAGACGTCCTGTCTCAGGTAAACAGGATCTCGCCGCGCTTCGTGACCTTGTTTACCTCCCCGAAAGAATTCGGCTGGAATTTTTTTTTATTTTTTTATTTTTTTTTCTTCTCTTCCTAAGGGCTGGTGAGTCACCCCGCAGCAATGCGCTCCTGCCTTTCCACACTGACTCACCCCCGCTGCCCCGATCCCTCCCGCTTCTCCCTCCTGCCCCCCGGGCTCCGGGGCAAGCGAGAAGCCCCCCGCTTGCCCGATGATGCAACCCGCAAGCCGGTGGCGGTGGCCATGGCCATGGCGGTGGCGTCTCTGCCACAGGAAGCAGGGCCGAGTGCTCGAGCAGCCCCTGTGCCCAAAACACAGGAAGAGCGCCGAGAAATTACCCCGTGCATTGTCAACTCCGAAAACACCAAAGAAAACAAAACAAAGCAAAAAACAACCCCCCCTCAAAAAATAAAAAATAATTGGCCTCACTAGAACAATTGCCCAGAAGAAAAGAGAAAAAAAAAAAAAAAGGCCTATGGACCTGGCCCAGCGCCAGGACCCTTGTTTTCCTTTCCCAACACAATGCACGTTAAATAATATTTCCTTCTTGCAACAAGGCTCTCCTGGGCTGGTTTTTGTTTTTCTCCCTTGCTGCGCAGGGGTCGGTCAGCACTGATGGCTCCCCTCATGGCAGTGTTGGCGTTTGGGGGCTGCTGCTCATCCCCACTGCGTGGATCACCCATTCCCAGCACCATGGAGGAGCAGGAGGCATCTGCTGCCCCCCGGCTTTCCTGTGAGGTCTGGGGGCTCTTCAGCATTTCTCCTGACCTCTCCCATCCGCCAGCATGATCCAGGCTTAGCCACTTTGCAGGATAATATCTCCTCAAGGTAACCCAGGTGGCCATCCCCAGCCACCCCCATGTAGCCAAACCCAAGCTATGAAGACATCCATGCAAGCTAATCATGGCGGTCATATCACATACGTCAATTTATTTCCAGATTAAATAAAACAGAATAGCAAAACAATATACATCAGGCATGGGATGAAAGGTTTCATGACATTTCTGGCCAGGCTTCCAGGCTGAGATGAGGGGAACCCCTGTTACTTGCACCTTGGCTCTTCAGTTCCCATTTGGCTCACGCTCAGCTTTCTTTTCTTCGGGATTTCTTTTCCCAATGACAGTGTCACTGGCACCCAACCGACTGCATTTAAATGCCTGCGTTGTGGAGGAATCCAAGTAAAACTGTTTTTGTTTATTCTAACTTCTTTCCTGAGACATCTAGCATCTGAGACACCACGCCTCTCGTTCATTGGCAGTGTCAATCAACAGTCTTCAAGGGGCTGATCAGATCCGTATCTCTCTCTGAGGATTATTGGGATTTCTGATTAAATAGCAGGTGCAAGAAGGAAAGGAGTTGCCCTTTGAAAAGTCAAAATGAGGTCTTTGTACACAAAATGGCATTACTTCAGCCGTAAACATGTCTCCCCAGATTTCTGCTTTCTTACATGAGGACACAGGCTGGTGGGCAAGACGGACCCAGTAGATCTTGGGTGCTCACGGACACAACACATCTCTGTTCCGACAAGGCTCAGCATTCAGCCAACAGCATGCACAGCTGTCCAGCCTTGTCCTGGCACCAGAAAAGAGTGATAGACTCTGCAGTGGAGGAGCAGATGGCAAGTGTAGGTAGGCATTTGACATACATGTCCACTGACGCCCTCAGTTGAGCAAACTCATTTGTTTCAAGGATTGACCTCGTGTGCTGACACTCCTGAGGCAATCCAGATCACGCCTACCCGCATTGTCTGGGCTCAAATGCCAGGTCCTGCCTCTGGGTGGTGGATTTGTGTTCTGGGTAATAATAAATGCCTTCTGAAGGTGACATCTTCTGGACACTGGTTTGGTCTGTACTTCTCCCACCCAGAAGAAGGTGGTGCTACAGGGTGTATGTGGTCAGTCACATCAGCTGTCAGGGTAACCTCTTGGTCAGTGAAAGGTTTGCTGTGTCAAAGAGGTTTTGGAGATGGATTAGAGGGAGGTCATTAGGAAGGAAATTGGGGCAGAGCTGGATGCAGCACACAACTTTGCAGAAGTGTCTGTCCTTCCCCTCTGCTTGCCGTACCCTCCACGCATATCCAAACCCATCTGTGTGTGGTCGCAATTCTGGTCGCTCACCGGGGCAGAAAGCTCACCTTCTTGGAACTCACCTTTCAGCAGATGTCTAAACATCAGCTCTGAAGTCTCAGCCAGCTGTCTCGGCTCCCTTGATAGTCAACAGAGCCAAAGGGGCAAGTCCAGAAAGCAACTTAATTCCCCGGCTTAACTTTTTTTAAGGTTGGGATGAATCATCCTGTGGCGGTGCTCAACGCTCTCCTTTGTCTAGGGGAGGAGACAAGGGCTGCTAGTGTTTGACTGCTTCATTTTCAGTCAGCTCAATTTAAGGTGCTTAATTTTTAGCTGGCAAACACCGAGCACAGTGAATCCCACCTCAGGACAACAATGTGCCAGTGTATGACAAGCAGCAGCAAGTCCGGGAACACAGCTCCTGCCTTGATTTATTTAACGACTACAGTTAGTGTTAAAATTTGATCATGGGAACCACTGCCTCAGCGAAATCCAGCTTGCTCAACATGCAGAGCATGCCTCGTCCTCCAACGGCGTTGTCAAAGAATATATCCCTCGGGGACCTTGGAACATGTAGGAAAGAGCTGCTGGGGCTAGCAAGTTGCTTCTGAGCCTGGGGTTTTCCCTGGATCTGGCACGGCACTCGTTTTTATCAGCTGCCAAACCTTTGGCAATTCACCAGCTCCTGATAACACCAGTAAAAGCCTGGAATAGCCAAACCTAAAGATTTGGCCCAAATTACTGGGTCTATGTGTCCTCACGCCTGGTGGGAGCAACCAGGTTGACCATATTTGCCTCTGTGTCCGGGTCAGCCCCTGTGAACAGGTCTGGGGGATGGAGAGCAGGGCTCCTGGGAATTCTCCCTCCCACCGGTGAGAACTCGGTGGAAACTTTTATCCAGCAAAATATTAGTTGCTTGGCCTCCTCTGCTACGGGAGCATGTGCTGGAGGTTGTTTGACTAGCTGATTAAACAAATCCCAGCGTTCCCTGCCAGAGCAGGTGAAGTCAAACCTTTTCAGCTGCCCCGTCCCTACGAGCCCATCGAGCAGCACTCAGCAGCTCGGTTACTGCTGAATATTCACCTTTGAGGGACAGAGTGTGGTTCTGGCCACAGCCCTAATGACAGCCAGGAGTTTGGCTTTGAAATGGCTCTTGGAAATGCCGCACAACTAGGATAAGTAGAGGGAAATACTTCCATCAGGATAATTCAGGTTGTCTCAATATTGCTGTGAATGTGCTCTTCAAACCATTTTTAACGGTCTTCAGGACTCAACCGTGGAGGCTCATGTAGATAAGTGGTGGGCTTGGCTGGTCATGGAACCCCTTGCATGTTGAAAGCTGTGTCAGTGTCATGCCAACTCACCAGGCTGAGGTATTTTCAAGGTGACTATCAGAACAACCTCTTCCCTAGCAACCTGTCGCTGAGACCATGTGCTATTTCAGCTGGGAAAGCCCATCTCTAGTTCTATTTTCTCCCCCACTTGCATCCCATTTGTGGCTGCTCTGCTAACTACAATGCACGATCCCATTTGGGTTATGGAGGCAGGGACGTATCTGGGACGTGTGGTGAAAACCCTCCAGGCTGATCTGTATCACAGAAAGTGGGAAGGAGTGGTGGTGACCTCAGCCACAGCTGAGTGACAAAATGTCATGTGAACAATTTTAAAAGGAGACGTAAGACACTACCCCATTTATTTGGTATCTCCCGGCTCTTTCTACTCAGGTATAAACCTCCTGCAGATGATGCCAACCTTACACTGAATGAAAGATCGCTAGCTCAGTGATCCACCAATGTATGACCCATCACTGCTCTCACCTTCTGTGAACAAAGGTGTTACTGGAGATACACTTTTACGTTCCTCATGCAATTTGTGCCCTTACTTAGTGTTTTCATTACCATCTCTCTTGTACATCCCCTTTTAAACAAACTGCCCACTCCCAGAACCGCTGGCTGTGGTCACACGGAGCTGCAGCAGGCTGCTGTGGGATGAGGCACATCCATAGTGACAGTTTTATGGTAACACCTATAAGGTTGATTGTGTATTTTTCCTCCTGTTTAAATTATTTACATGTTTATGCCACAAAATAGTTCTATTGATTGGCAACTTTCTTTTCATGAACGCCTTTTTCCAGGTGTTATGATGACCAGTGACTCTACAGAGTCCTACATCTTTTAGGGTGGGGTCGATGACCCTTTTGACCAAATTGTACCAGGAGCCGTGTTTCTGTCGGGTTTTGCGAGCAGACGGTGCTGTAGCCGTCAAGCAGATTTCCTCAGCAACAAATCAAACTGCGTTGCGATTTCAGGCTCTTGCTAAGAAAACTTTCTGAAACGCGGTCTAAGGCTGTGTGACTTCAGATGGGAAGCGTAACTGCCTACTGAGAAAAATGGGAACATACACTCCATTTTAAGCCCATTACAGAAAGGAATTACTTAGAATCACGCGGACGCAAAGCTAATATCATCCTCTAGATAGTAACTGCTGCATCTAGTACTTCTCAGCAATGTGCAGAAATAGAAGTGGCCAGAAATCTACCCAGACAAAAGCCAAGTTGGTTTCTTCTTTTTTTTTTCTTTTTTTTTTTTTTTCTGATGTCATTTGGGTGCCCAGACGCGGCTGCTGAGCTGTGAATATCCCCTTGGCCTGACTGTGTCCCGGCGCTCCCTCCTCGCCCCAGTTCTCCCAGACACCTGCAGTTTTCTTTGAAGCGGGGACGTGGTAAGCGTTTCCCAGAGACATGTCAGGGCGCAGAGGGAAAAGGAGAGAGATGGATTCTATCTGTCAACCCGCGATGAAATACAGTGACACCCACCCCCCCACTCCCCCCAAGCCCCAAAAGAAAGCTTAATTTTTTCTGGTTAAAAAAAAAGTGTTTGGCTCAATCCCTAGACCAGCTGCTTCCTACATAAATAAGAGGCATGCACAGAGTACAGAAAAGAATATTTGACATTCCTAATCAATTAGATAAGGGGAAAAAACAGTCCATTTTCCTGTTGAAAATAAAATTATCGTGGTTACTTCAGATTTCAAGGGCATTTATCTTTCAGTTTCAGACAGAGGGGCACAGGGTAGGCTGCAGGTTACTGACCCGGGGCTGGAGAATGACTGAGCTGTCAGCTGGGATGGAAGGAGCCCAGGCCCTGCTCTAGCGGGGCTCTGGGGCAGGAATAGCTGTGGCAGTTGCCAGCCAAGTCAGGTGTGCCCTGGTAGAGCCAGGTTTTTGCAAGGACTGAGCCAGGGCTGGAATAACTGGCAGTGTTGGGGGAGGGAGTGAAAACACCTCAAACCAAATTGTTCAAGGGAAGCGCTCCCAGATCTTGCCCATACACTCCCTGGCTTTGAAAAAAACAACTGTATAAACATTTACCCAAGGAAATTCCAAGCAAATTAAGGTGAGGAAGAAGGTGGCTGGATGGCTGTAAAAGAACACAGGCACCTTCCCTACCCAAGTTCAGCTCAGAACATTTAAGTTGAAGAGGCACAACCTGAGACCTGTTGGGTGCCTTCTACTCAAAAGCTCCTGGCCCCAGGTCAGGTGCCAGGCATCGATCACTGCTGGCCCCATAGCAGAGGCAAGAGCCACATCCGCAGTGGCATGGTGCCTGCTCCTCGAAGAGCACGTCTAGCCAGCAGACTTTGAGGCTTCTCTGCGGGCCTTTGGAGAAAGGATGAGACTTTTGAGAGGACCGGCTCTGCTGTCTCACAGTTGAGGGGAAAGCAGCAGCCCCATGGTGCTGCCCTGTGCTCTGCCTTGGTGCAGCCGGGGCAGGAGATGGACTGCAGCTCCTTGCACGGGTTTTACCCCAAAGCAGCTCCAGCTCCCCACCCCCATGCAGTTCCTGGAGACTTCAGGCCCGGGCGGCCATATCGGAAGTCTTGATTGCTGCTGCTTTGCTTTTGCAATACCACTTCTGTGTTCTTCCAGGATTTGTCAGGACAGTGTGTTTTCCCAGGAAAAAAAAAACAAAACACAAACAACCAAAAACCACAAACCCACACAAATAGGGAAACGAAGCATCTGAGCCTACAAACCTCTGCTGAGACCCAGAGGAGCCCTCTGGAGACTGGGCTCCCCAGTGAAATGCTGGGCCTGTAGTGCCACCTAATGAACAAGAGCCGTGCAGAGCCCAGATTCAAGCTGTCACATGCAGAGAAATAAGGCAAAGGATAAGGCAAAGGACTCCTCGGGGCACTTCATTCCTCTCTGATGCCTTTTCCCTCCCCCAGTGCTTCAAAAATTACTTATTCCACCCTTGCAACCCAGACATTAGGCAGCAAGTAATACTAATCCCTGTATTATACTTCCCCCTGTACTCAGCACTGGTGAGGCCCCACCTCGAGTGCTGTGTCCAGTTTTGGGCCCCCTATCACAAAAAAGACATCGAGGTGCTGGAGTGGGTCCAGAGAAGAGCAACAAGGCTGGTGAGGGGT